>SJXQ01010462.1:204522-312088 GCA_006408695.1 Aepyceros melampus
TTCTATTTGCAATTTTTTAAGGAATCTCCACACTGTTCTCCATAGTGGCTGTACTAATTTGCATTCCCACCAACAGTGTAAGAGGGTTCCCTTTTCTCCACACCCTCTCCAGCATTTATTGCTTGTTGACTTTTGGATCGCAGCCATTCTGACTGGTGTGAAATGGTACCTCATTGTGGTTTTGATTTGCATTTCTCTGATAATGAGTGATGTTGAGCATCTTTTCATGTGTTTGTTAGCCATTCGTATGTCTTCTTATGCAGCTCAACTCCAGAAAAATAAATGACCCAATCAAAAAATGGGCCAAAGAAAGCTGTTTTTATACATATATCTCTGATCGTTTTCCTAGGGGCCCATGGAACTGATGGCCTACAGGCCATGAACATTTTAATCTTTGATGTACATTTTTCTTAGTTGGGCCATTTTCCCTCTCAAAAGGCCATGCCAAGATATTGTCTGAACCACAGAGCATAAGCATTTCCCAAATAGTCTTTTGTTACTTCTCCTCCACTCAAGCTTCTCTTAAGTTCATTTTAACATAATTTTTCCTGGATAGAAATATTGCTGGGGGTGGCATGTGGTATTCAGAACACAGAGCGATTTCCACCAAACATTCGAAGACAAGCGAAAATGATTTTGGGTCCTTTCTCTATTGAGGGAGCTTTAGGAAAATCAAAGGCTTTGGTGGGGGGAATTTACCCATGATTTTGGCCCCTCCCAAACTAAAAGGACTCCAAGCCCAGGTATTGCCCCATAATTCCCTATGATCAAGAAACAACTAGACGCAAACTGGTTTTCGTGCACAAAGAGAATCAAGCCAAATGAATAATCTATAAAACTAACTTGATAGTTTTTCCCTCGGCTACTAAAGAGGACAGTTTTCTTATTTTTCAACCTGTGTAAATGGCTCAAAGTTTCTATTTTTCCCAAACTGTCATGAAAAGGATTCATTATGCTTCGCACATATACTTCTACACTTTGCTGTGAAAGTCAATATTTATTGCACTCTTTTCTGCATTTCTTAATGGAACATGTGTGTGATTATTGAATAAACATGAATGCACTGAGTTTTGCAACATGTGCACAAAGAGAATCAAGCCAAATGAATAATCTATAAAACTAACTTGATAGTTTTTCCCTCGGCTACTAAAGAGGACAGTTTTCTTATTTTTCAACCTGTGTAAATGGCTCAAAGTTTCTATTTTTCCCAAACTGTCATGAAAAGGATTCATTATGCTTCGCACATATACTTCTACACTTTGCTGTGAAAGTCAATATTTATTGCACTCTTTTCTGCATTTCTTAATGGAACATGTGTGTGATTATTGAATAAACATGAATGCACTGAGTTTTGCAACACTTCTTCTCCAATAATTTGTGAAGACTTCTTCACTCTTCTAACTCAAAACAGATTTATTTTTCTAATAAGATTTTGCAAGCTCTTCATCCATAGTATCCACTAGATTTATTTCATTTTCAAAATATAAACTGCTGCACCTGGGCTGCGATTTTTTTTTTGATCCTTCCAAATGGTTTGTAATGGCTGCTAGCGTAGCGCAATGGCATTCATGCTCGCCAGATGTCCTGTAGCTAGTGCATTACTGTTTGGTTCAATATTTCTCGGTCTGCTTCCTCCATCTCTCTCTCCCTGACCACATTCTTGGGTTTTATTTTATCCTCATTTGCACATCATGCAAGAGACCATCTCAGCGGAATAAAGAATCCTTTGAGAGATTTCATATAGAGATGGAAAATCTAATAAAATTCTGTTGAGAATGTTTATTATGCTTAATGTAACTATTATTTAATCTGGATGAAGCATTCCTTTTGGTAGCCCTAGCTTTGAAGAACCTCTATGTGATATTGACTTCTCTCCTAAGGCATCTTGAGTGCATTATTTCTTAATCATTTCTCTCCATGAATCCAGTGGTCCAATAACTCAGAATTCAGAGACCATTAAAAAAAAAGCTTCAATTTTGAATTTTAAAAATGTTATTAGGTTTACATATTTATAGTCTTTCTTTTTCTAATGAGCTCAAAATGTTTCATAAGAAACAAGATTCTCTTCAATGCCCAATATTTAACTGTTCAAAACATGCCCCCCCAGACCTTCCTGTATCTCATTATAATAAAGTAAATCCATAATAGTAAATCCAGACATTGGCAATACACATGGTCTTGAAAAATTTACAAATTAGTCAATATGCTCATCGTTATTAGTGTTTTTCTTACTAAAGTAATAGTGTTTTTAAGCGTGGAAGTTTGGTTTGATGATTAAGCAGTCTTTTCATAGAGATATCAACCTGTGTATAATATAATGAATATTGCTATCATTAGTAACCCCACCTAAAAAACACACTAGCTTTGCCAACAGAAGGGAAATCAATCCACATTATTTACTCCACTAGGTTAAGAGCATGCCTGAATTTATTGTTTCCAACCATGGCCCTTGCCCTGATACCAGAAAAATAACTCATATGATAGCCATCCACTTGACATCACTTTGTGGATGATTGATAAGCAACTCAATAATTTATCCAAAAATACCCTTGATTTACCCCTCAGATCAATTTCTTCTCCAGTCTTTCCCATCTCAGCAAATGACACAAAACCCCCAGGGCCATCTTTGTTTCAATTCAACACCAAGTCCTGTTGACAGTAACCGTAAAATGTATGCCAAGCTGGTCACTTTCTCTCCCTCTCCACTGGTGCCATCTTGGGCTAAGCCACCATCATATCCCACCTGAAATTCAGGAAGCCCTCCATAGGTTTCTCTTCATTTCCACTCTTGATTCCTACAATCAATTCACTGCAGGGCGAAGCATAAACCAGCACATGAAAGTCCCGTGTCAACCAGCATGGATGCCCCGTTATACTCAGCATAGAGCCCAGGCCCTATCATGACCTGCAAGGCCCTCCATGAACAGGCTCCGCCTCCCGCTATAACCACATCTCATGCCACCATCCCTTTACTATCTATCATCTACAGCTCCTGACCTTTGTTCCTCAAACATGCCAAGCACATTCCTCCCCCAGATTTTATTCTTTCCTGCTTCTCCGCATGGAACTCTCTCCCATGCTTTATCTTCGTACGACTGACTGAGGTCATCGCATCAGTTAGATCTCAGCACAAACATCATGTCCTTGGAGAAGCTGCCCTTGACCTCCCCCATTCTGTCTCTCTCACATCACCTGCTTTATTTCCTTCCAGACAATTTTCTGTCTTTAAAATCATTTGCTTGGGGACTTCCCTTGTGGTCTAGTGGTTAAGACTTCTCCTTGTGAGACTGTGGGTTCAATCCTTGGTCAGGGCGCCAAGATCCCACATGCCTCACGGCCAAAAACCAGAAACAATATTGTAACAAATTCAATAAAGACTTTGACTCAAGGAACTCAAACCTGGGGTCTGTAAAAACTTAGAAGGGTGGAAAAGGGTGGGAGGTGGGAAGGAGGTTCACAAGGGAGGGGACATATGTATACCTATGGCTAATTCATGTTGATGTATAGCAGAAGCCAAACCAATACTGTAAAGCAATTATCCTTCAACTAAAAATAAATAAAAAAATTTTAAATGGTCCACATCAAAAAACTTTTTAAAAAATCTTGATTTGCCTGCTTTTTAATAGCTTGCATGTGTGGGTACTCAGTTGCTTCGGTTGTGTCCAACTCTTTGCGATCCTATGGACTGTAGCCCTCCAGGCTCCTCTGTCCATGGGGTTCTGCAGGCAAGAATACTGGACTGGGTTGCCATTTCCTTCTCCAGTTTTAACAGGTTAGTTCACCGCTAGAATAGAAGTCCCATGGAAGAAAACTCATCTCTTCTTGACCACTATAACAACAACATGAACCTTTACAAGGAATGTGCTCAATAACATTCATTGAAAGGATGAATTTCTCAGTTACCCAGAGAGTCAAACTCATTGGCATGCCATTCAAGGCCCTTCACCACCCAGATCTAACCTATATTTATAATCTGCCTCCCGAGATAGATATACAAGCCATATCAGAATAGTCACTGTGTCTTAAAAACACTGTGTAATTTTATGGTCCAATATCATTTAACAAACCACTCATTCCATCTCAAGCATCCTTTCACACCCTTCTCCCACACTTCTCCCAAGTTCCACTGGATTGAATTCTACTCAGCATTCAAGGCCCAATTCAACTGTCTGCTCCACTGCTCTGCTGTAGTTTTCTTGTCTGGATCCATAGCACTCTGTATCTCTGTCAAAGAGCCTTTTACACAGCCCACTTTCACAATCCAATGTGTCTATGTCTGGGTTCCCCAGGATACGTGGTCCTTGAAAGCAGAAATTTAACATCTTTACATCCTTCATAATACATAGTCTGGTCTCTGATAAAAAAATGCTCAACAAATATTTTTTTAATTAAACTGAACCAGCATATGAGAATGAGGACCCCAAAACTAAACTCCGTGCCTCCAACCAGAATTTTTTATTCTCATTTGATTATGAAATACATAGCTCTCTAGTCAAATGGATGAGGTGTGGAGTTCTGGGTGATAGGGAATTTTCCTGAGTTCACTCTGCCTATTCCAAAGGGAGACATAATCAGAAATCACTGACCTTGTGTTTTCTCTATCTCTGTCTTAAATCACCAGCTGCTTGTTTAGCCTTTATCCCAATGTTTGGCAGAAACTGGGTTGCTTCTCTCACACATGTTTTTCCTTCAGAGTGTTGATATTGGGCTGTATCCTATATGATAACAAAATACCAGACCTCTTGGGTCATTGGTTTAATGCAGCTGTGGTTGGTTGTGGCTCATGAAAGTCTCCACTTGTCATTTGTTTATATCACTGCCTTAGTGAATTTAGGGCTTTTCTTTGCTAGAGAGTTAGAAACTTCATCCCCAGATCCTCACTTCTTGTAAACTAGGATGAGAATGGGAAAATGGGGGCAAGGCACCCTGTGAATGTCTAGCAAAGACTGTAGCAACTTAATAGGAAACTCAGGAGGAAAGAGGCTCAAGCAGTTCCTTCTTAAGTTAATCCACGCATCTTCCGTGAGAGTCAGGGGAAAATCCATAGTGAAGCAGGGTGGAACATTGCCTTCTTACACAAGACAGGCTGGAGAAAATGTGTGTCCAGAGAGCACAAGAGGATCTCGAGTATACCAGAAAGAAAGTGGTTATAGCCAGGCATTTCTGGGACTCTCAAAAGCAGCGTGGACATCTCTGGTGGTCAGTGGTTAAGAATCTGCCTGCCAATGCAGGAGACATGGATTCGATCTGTGGTCCGGGAAGATCCCACATGCCTCTGGGCAGCTAAGCTCATGTGCCAACCACTGATGCCCACACACCCTAGAGCCCACGCCCTGCAACAAGAGAAGCCGCCACAGTGAGAAGTGCGCACACCCCAACAAAGAAGAACCCCCGCTCACTGCAACCAAGAATGTGCAGCAGTGAAGACCCAGCACGGCCAAAACAAATAAATAAAAAGAGCAGAGGGAAGCCCTGGCTGACACAAGGCGAAAGCAAAACACAGTGGGTTTTAGTTTAAGTCGACACCAGCTAGATTGTAACCAACAAACATCCCCTCCTCAGCTTTGGTCCTTAACTCTCCAACTACATAAAAAAAAAACATGCATTCCTGAGATGCGCAGATAGGGTGAAGGAAGTGTGTATTATCACTCTGTGGCAATCCTCTTGGTGTCTGCCGTGGAAAAAGATTTGCCTGCAGTGGGTCAGAGAAAGGTTTACATCTTTCATTTCTTTCCCCTTAATAACTCTCCTTCTCTTCGGTCATCCCTCCACTTGCCTCCTCCCCATAAAAAAAAAAAAGAGAGAGAGAGAGAGAGAGAAATCACTGTTCTACAGGAAATACAAGGTCTAAGCAATGGGCTAAGAATAGACAAAGCTCTGGTTCCATATGGCCCACCAAGCTTGCATCAGGAGAAAGAAAAGGTAGACTGGCTCAAGGCTAGCTGACAACAACTTCAATTTAATTTTAGTTAGTTCAGTCTAAAGGTTTCCCTGATAGCTCAGTTGATAAAGAATCCTCCTGCAATGCAGGAGACCTGGGTTTGATCCCTTGGTTGGGAAGATCCCCTGAGAGAAGGGACTCCAGTATTCTGGCCTGGAGAATTCCATGGACTGTACAGTCCATGGGGTAACAAATAGTCGGACATGACTGAGCAACTTTCACTTTCACTTTCAATTTCAATCCACTTGTTGGGCTTCCCAGGTGGCTCAGTAGTAAAGAATCTCCTGCCAATGCAGGAGATAGGAGACTCAGATTTGATCCCTGGGTTGGAAAGATCCCCTGGAGAAAGAAATGGCAACCCACTCCAGTATTCTTGCCTGGGAAATCTCATGGACAGAGAAGCCTGGTGGGTTGCAGTCCACGGGGTCACAAAGAGTTGGACATGACTGAGCAACTGAGCATGTAATCCTCTTATTAGAATGAAAAGAGATAGAGAAGAATATAGTAAGAGCTTCTAGCTGACCAGATAACTCATTGCTCTGTAAGGCAATACAGCTACTAAAAGACTTACCAAACGCTGGGGAGAAGTAAAGACAGAGGCACAAACAGATTTCTAGTAACTGTATTGGTAAGGGAAAGGTGTGACATGGTAGGATAAGAGAACAACGGAACAAACCAGCCAAACGTACCCTCTCCTGAGGGCTCCTCCCTGTCCGACTCCGACTTGCGGGTCAGTCAGGATGCGCCCAGTTTCCTGCTTCCTTGCTAAGTCCTGATAGACCAGGAAACGGAAGCACTGCTGGTCATTTTAATTATCTGTGCAAATTCAGTGTTGGAAGGGACTGCACAGGTGATGAACCCTCGGTCACGCAATTCATCATCTATTCCTCCTTCTCCATTGCAGTGAACTCTAAAGTGTGGTTCCGTGGCTTCATGTCAACGACACTATATCTGCTGCTTGAGAAGTGAGTCACTTCAAACAAAACCAAGAAGATCCACTGGGACGTCACTTCAGAGGCTCTTGCAAGAAATTCTTCCCTCCCTAGACTCTACCCTGAGATCTGCAAAAAAATAAATAAATAAAACAAGAGGACACACCCTCTCTTAAGACACTTTAAATGTCCATTGACAGCTGAATGGATAAAGAATGGTACACATACACAGTGGAACACTACTCAGCCACTAAAAGGAATGAAAGTGGGCCATTTATAGAGGCATGGATGGACCTAGAGTCTGTCACACAGAGCACAGCAAGTCAGAAAGAGAAAAACAAATCTCACATATGAACATACATGTGTGGAATCTAGAAAAATGGTACAGATGAACCTATTTGCAGGGCAGGGATAGAGACAGAAAACAGCTGTGTGGCACTCAGCAGGGGGGAAGGTGGCTGGATGAATTCGGAGACTGGGATTGACTTAAATACACTACATGTGTCAAATAGATAGCTCGTGGGAGCCTGCTTTATAGCACAGGGAGCTCAGCTCAGCAATCCGTGATGACCTAGAGGGGCGGGGTAGTGGGGGAAGAATGGGAGGAAGGTCCGAGAGAAGGGATGTATGTGTGCAGATAGCTGATTCACTTCACTATACCCCAATAAAAAAGTTATTATTTAAATGGAAAAGAAGTTACACCGATGGATAAACAGGCCCTCTCTATGTCGTGCATATGTGTGTGTGTGTGTGCACATGTGTGTTTCAGTGTGTGGGGGGTTATTTATGCACAGAACTACCTACTAGGTTGCAAGCTTCATAGAGAAATAAAAGTAAATAAGAAACAATGAATAATAACAAAATGTGTTGGTATAGGACCTTACTTATCACCCGCTGAGCTTTGAGAAGAATTTGAAAGCATCTACTGCCAACATCAATTTCCAAAGGAGAGAGTCAGTCCTTTAGACACTAAATATTATTGAGGCAAATGCTAGATGCTATCTTGTAATTATTTTATACCAGAAAGATTTAATATCAATTTCTCATTATAGAAAACAAAAGTACTATGTTCTGCGAGGCTCCCTCCAAGTTCCCTAAGATCCGCAGGATGATCTTCCATGGCCCCCAGGACCACCTATTCATCCAAATATCTCACAGAAATTCACACCAGAGTGAAATGTCTGCCTCGACCCAGGAAGACAAAACAGTGCCTTATAAATGAAGGAAGCAGTACACACTTGCCCTCGGGCTAGACTGCATAACAGGAGATACTGGGAAGACAAACACGACTCCTCCTCGGTGTTCTGAATCAAACGTGATGAAAATGGCAGGGTTTGCTCCAGGTTTAGTTCCCTTAAAACATCAAACTTATATTTGGAGAAAGCAGGTGTGGGTAAGTGGGTCACATGCTCTTGGATTCTGTGATTATAAGCTTCAGACCAAAAAAATGATGCGTGCTGCTCTTTGGCTGCTTCATCACACCTGGAGCAGGGCTCAGTTCTGGGGACCATATTCTGAGAGGAGTGCAGAAAAACCAGAAAGGCTGCAGAGTGCGAATCCAGAATGGAGTCTGATTTAAGAGTTGCTTCGCAGGAAGGGAACGGAGAGGAGGTATGAAAGTCAAACGCAGACTTTTGAAAGCGTTTCATACTGCATGTGTTTTTCTGTTTTCCCAAGTATGCTATGAGTTATGTCTGTATAACTTCTACTTAAAATGTTCTTCCTCCTTCTCCTGACTGTTGACCCCTCCAGATCTAGCTTAGCATCATCTCCTCCAGAAAATCTTCCAAGAGTCTCTTCTCACTTTTTCTCTCCCTGTCCCAAGCAGAAGACTAGCATCCATCCTCTCCTCACCCAATTATTATCCGTAGAAACACTTTCATGCTACAGATAGAGCTTTGTATTCCAATGTCTGTCTCCCTTATTTCACCCAATAGCTGTGAGCAGGGAGTGGATTCTACATTTCTTAATTTTGTGACCACCCTTTGCTAAGTGTTTCTATAGCCTGATACTGTGTTAAAGACTAGGAATACAAAGAGAAAAGGTGGCTTCTGTCCCTGCGGAGTGTAAAACAAGAAAGATAGATGTAAAGATCAGAAACAAGACAAGGATGTCTTCTCTCACGTATCTCTTCAATATTACAATGTAGGGCCCTTACAAAAATTAGAGCGACGTAAAAGGCAGGGGCTGTCAATATTCAATGGAAGAAGCTAGTACACTTCGCTTGTAAGCATCTTGAATTGTAGGACGTCCCTATGAATGAGCACAATTCATTTGTGCAGAAACATTTTTCCCACAAAAAAGACCACATGCGTCATGTGGCCATAACTTACTTTGGCATCAAACATACCAAACAAGGATTTTTAAGCAGCTTGTTTTGATGACGTTCCTTATTAATGGGTAAAGATAGATGTAAAGATCAGAAACAAGACAAGGATGTCTTCTCTCACGTATCTCTTCAATATTACAATGTAGGGCCCTTACAAAAATTAGAGCGACGAAAAAGGCAGGGGCTGTCAATATTCAATGGAAGAAGCTAGTACACTTCGCTTGTAAGCATCTTGAATTGTAGGACATCCCTATGAATGAGCACAATTCATTTGTGCAGAAACATTTTTCCCACAAAAAAGACCACATGCATCATGTGGCCATAACTCACTTTGGCATCAAACATACCAAACAAGGATTTTTAAGCAGCTTGTTTTGATGACGTTCCTTATTAATGGGTTTTTCTTTGTTGAGTTTCCACTTATCCATGTTTACATAAAATCTTGCTTCATGAAAATGAATTCAGCAGTTACAGAACTGCCTAGAAGGCAATGGCACCCCACTCCAGTACTCTTGCCTGGAAAATCCCATGGGTGGAGGAGCCTGCTAGGCTGCAGTCCATGGGGTCGCTAAGAGTCAGGCATGACTGAGTGACTTCACTTTCACTTTTCACTTTCATGCATTGGAGAAGGCAATGGCACCCCACTCCAGTACTCTCGCTGGAAAATCCCGTGGGTGGAGGAGCCTGGTAGGCTGCAGTCCATGGGGTCGCTAAGAGTCAGGCACGACTGAGCGACTTCACTTTCACTTTTCACCTTCATGCATTGGAGAAGGCAATGGCACCCACTCCAGTGTTCTTGCCTGGAGAATCCCAGGGACGGGGGAGCCTGGTGGGCTGCCGTCTATGGGGTCGCACAGAGTCGAACACGACTGAAGCGACTTAGCAGCAGCAGCAATAGACCATACAAGCTGTGAAAAATGTGTAACAGGCAACGGTGCCTTAGTGTTGCCTCCATTTGATAGGCCAAGAAAAGGAATAATTTCCCTGCTCAATGCCATGCGGAAGGAGAGAGTTAGAAGTATCCAAGAACTCAGAGCTCTGCTGGCTGGTTCATGTATGATTTTACAGGGCCCAGTGATTTTCCCATGTGTGGCCAGTTTGCCATTTGTCCTCGTGATGCTGGGTTAAAAATGAGGACGGCCTTATTCTAAACCCAGTTTCTGTTGCTTTAGACTGATGATTGTAGCATTACAGATGTAGAATGTTTACTTACTAGGTAGACAAGGGTCTATTTTTCTATTTTTGAATCAGCAGGTCTCTTCTCTGATGACGTAAAATCACAAATCTGGCAGAATGTTACCTTCCACATGCTGAAAGAAGGCCATGGGACGTATTTCCATTCTGAATCGCATAGTGTTTGTGATTTGCATGCACCTTTTGAGTCAAAATCAAACATTTGCCCTGGATTGGCCCGCGTTTAATTAAAATGATGAGAATGTGTGATAGGCATTTGGTCTCAGGCAAAAAGGATACACAGTATTGAAATTTGGAACAAACTTTTTTTTTTAAATGAGAAATGCATGGTTGGCAGTGATAAGAAATGCCAAGACTATGTATTACACGGGATCATGGGTTGAAAATAGAAAATATCCTAAAAATTCTGGTGCACTGTGAAAATATTGTAGGAAGGTTTGGATAGGATTACATGCTTTATGGATAATGTCCCTGTAACGAACACTGTAGATGTTTCTAATCTTCTCTATAGTCTTTTTGTGGCTCACCATGTAAAGCTGATGGGTTGTTCATCAGCCCTGGCAGATTTTCCCATTTAAATATGCAGGGGAGAAGGAAAGGAGTTTTTATCCCAAAAAGGTTAAGCTGTACAAAACCAATGATCATCCAAACAGACTGGCGCCAACAAAGTCGGCAGGAAACGCAGTCTAAGTGGCCAAGCATAGAAAAGGGCTGACCAGTCATTTAAATTGAGGACTATTGAAATCGACCTCTTTACCCACTGCGAAAACTTAAATGTGGCTGTGATGTTAAAGAATGTTTGCTAGTACAATCTAAGTTCTATTTAAATACACACACGGCCTTCAGTTCAGTTCAGTTCAGTTCAGTCGCTCAGCCGTGTCCGACTCTTTGCCACCCCATGAATCACAGCACGCCAGGCCTCCCTGTCCATCACCAGCTCCTGGAGTTCACTCAGATTCATGACCATAGAGTCAGTGATGCCATCCAGCCATCTCATCCTCGGTCGTCCCCTTCTCCTCCTGCCCCCAATCCCTCCCAGCATCAGAGTCTTTTCCAATGAGTCAACTCTTCGCATGAGATGGCCCAAGTACTGGAGTTTCAGCNCCTCTTTTACTTTCATCAAGAGGCTTTTGAGTTCCTCTTCACTTTCTGCCATAAGGGTGGTGTCATCTGCATATCTGAGGTGACTGATATTTCTCCTGGCAATCTTGATTCCAGCTTGTGCTTCTTCCAGTCCAGCGTTTCTCGTGATGTACTCTGCATAGAAGTTAAATAAGCAGGGTGACAATATACAGCCTTGATGTACTCCTTTTCCTATTTGGAACCAGTCTGTTGTTCCATGTCCAGTTCTAACTGTGGCTTCCTGACCTGCGTACAGATTTCTCATGCTTTCTTGAAGTGAAGACAGTCAAATTAAGAAAAAATCTGAGCTACAGATACCCTTACTTTATAGGATACTTTCAAGCTTCATAGTTTACTAAACAAATATTTAAACTTCTAAATAAAGTACCTGGAAAATTTACAAAGAGCATTATCACATTGCAACGATGCATCATCTTAGTAAGGTAGAACAGCCTAACAGAATAGATCTCAAACTGTTCTATAACCAACGAATAGAATTGCCCTCATATGTGAGCAGTCTAGTGTTAGGTCTAATTAGGATCAATGGTTTTGTTCATCTAGGGCAATATCCAGGAAGACATTTCCAAAATCCACCCCTCAAAAATGGTAATTAAAGGGCCTCTCCATGGGACTCCCATCTCCATGGGACTCAAATACCCAACTTGAATGTCATCTCAAAAGTCTGCAATCTGACCCTAAGCCAGGACGAGCAGAACATAGGGAGGAAAATGACAAATGGATTGTACCCACCTCCTCAGAGAAAAATAGACGACTACTGAGAAACACAATCGAATTTCTATTTAGACCGAAAAGAGAGGTCCATGTTCTGCTTTGCTATCTTAAATAATGACGTTGTGCAAATAGCTTCTATCCAGGTTTCAGTGCTTAGTTTTAAGCAGTACTGAGCATTGTTTCAGTCTCATCAGAGAACACAGCGGCGCCTAAAAAAGCTTTTCACTTAAACCTGACCTCTCTTATCTACTCTAAACACTTAAAAAAAGCATAATTTGAACTTTAGAAGCTGCAGAGTTGACAATTCTACTTTGCTAACATGGCCTCATCTTAGGTAACGATAGCAAAAAGAAGCAGATGACAAAAGATCACCAAAGACCCTAAACATGAAGTGACCCTAAACAAGTCAGCAATTTGCTCAAAAGTCCACATCAGTTCAAAGCTACAAGAGGGGAGGGGTGACTGCCTTAAGTTCAGCAGAGGAGTGAACAGCTGGTCCAAACATCCTCTCTTGGGCAGAGTTAGACTCATCTAAACAACTTTATATGCCAGACAAATACATTTTATGAAAAGAATGTGGCTGAAGCCTTCACAGACTCAACACTCACAGCTGTCAAGACTGCGTTTTCATAAGAATAGGTGTAAATGGAAGGAGGTACAAAAATCTACATTGCGGCTTCTTTTTACTTTAAAATACCGGCACCCTCCACCCCTCCTTCTTTTTCTCTCTCCCTTCTCCTTTCTCTCTCTCTGTCACACATATATACACACAATCAAAATTAATAATAGATACAGTAAAAATAGCATCACATCTAAATTCAATGCCAACATTATTTTTCAGTGTCTTTTTTTCTTTGACAAAATCACTAAAAACACCAGCATTCGGTGAATGCTCAGTTGATACTCCTATAAGATGCAAAGAAAAAAGAAAATTTAATCATTCCTTTACAAGTATTTATCACACACTACCAATGAGTCAGACATGTTCTAGGCAAGAGATTTTAACCTACAACAATGTTGAATGTTGGAAGAATAGAATTGTCACTGGAATCACTCATGAGTTCCCCAAGCAGGAAAAAAAAAAAAAAAAAAAACCCGAGATAGAGACGAAGAGGGCTTCCCTTGTGGCTCAGTGGTAAAGAATCTGCCTGCAAATGCAGCAGTCACAGGTTCAGTCCCTGGGCTGGGAAGATGTTCTGGAGGAGGGCACGGCAGCCCAAGCCAGTCTTCTTGCCTGGAGACTCCCATAGACAGAGGAGCCTGGTGGACCACAGTACATAGGGTCACAAAGAGTTGGACGGGACTGAAGCGACTTAGCATGTGCACGCACATAGAGACAAAGAAGGGTAAATAGTTCTGTAGACAAGTTAAGCAAGGCTGCCAGGTCGCAGTGGCGTCACCGGGGTTGTAAAGCCCTCATCTCCCCCAGCTCTGAAATTAGAGAATCATTTATTAGGGCTTTTTATTCTTTGAAAATCAGGCTATTTTCATTTCTGGGTGCAAAATTATTATTTTATATAATGTTATCTCAAATTTGCATGCTTAATTAAAATTTACATACTATGAAATCATGCTAGTTTGCCAAGATCTGCTGGTTGGTTGAGTTGTCTTCCAAATGTCACTGGATAGCCATCTTAATTATTTAATTAGAGAATCTAATCTGATATTCATGTTTATATTTTGATATAAGAATCAAAGAACTTTAAACGCTGGAGTACTCACTATTCAGCCAAACCTCTTAATGATCAATGAACTTTTGAGTACTCACAGAAACTAACATTTCCTTTTTTAAGTTATGTTTTCTTCTATGGACCCTGTGTTTAAAAAGTTTTAGTCTTCAAAAAGTTATTGCAAAAAATTAACTTGATTTTCAACATTTTATTTATTCAGTTCAGTTCAGTTCAATTCAGTCACTCAGTCGTGTCCGATTCTTTGCGACCCCATGAATCACAGCAAGCCAGGCCTTCTTGTCCATCACCAACTCCCAGATTTCACTCAGACTCATGTCCATCGAGTCAGTGATGCCAACCAGCCATCTCATCCTCTGTCGTCCCCTTCTCCTCCTGCCTCCAATCCCTCCCAGCATCAGAGTCTTTTCCAATGAGTCAACTCTTCGCATGAGGTGGCCAAAGTACTGGAGTTTCAGCTTTAGCATCATTCTTTCCAAAGAAATCCCAGGCCTGATCTCCTTCAGAATGGACTGATTGGATCTCCTTTTATTTATTACGGACCCAAAAAACAGTCAATAAGAACTTTGGGTCACATGGCAAGGTCACCACACTGCAGGTATTGGATATAATTTCAATGCAATCTCAGTTCTGGTATATAATATCCTATAGAATTTTTGACTTATTAACAAGAGCTCACAGACTCCTTTACTTCCTTTGGGGGTCCCAGGACTACCAGCAAAAGCTCATGTTGAAAAATTTGTGGGTAGAAATGTGGTTGATCAAACTTTTTTTTTTAAACTTTTTATTGGTGTATTGGGGTTTAGCCAGTTAACAGCATTGTGATATTAATAATTTCAGGTAAACAGTGAAGGCACTCAGCTCTACATACACATGTATCCATTCTCCCCCAAACACGCCTCCCATCCAGGCGGCCACATAACATCAGGCACAGTTCCGGGTGCTATACGGTAAGTCCTTGTTGGTTATCCATTTTAATTATGGCAGTGTATACATATCCACCCCAAAGCTCTTAACCATCCCTTCTCCCCATCCTCCTCACCAACCCAGGTAACTGTAAGTTCATTCTCTGTGAGTCTCTTTCTGTTTTGTAATTTCATTTGTGTTATTTCTTTTTAGATTCCACATATAAGGAATGTCAAATTATCTTTCTCCCTCTCTGTCTGACTTAACTTCACTCAGTATGACAACTTCTTGGTCCATCCATGTTGCTGCATACGGCATTATCTAATTCTTTTCAATGGCTGAGCAATATTCCATTGTATATATGTACTGCTGCTGCTGCTAAGTCGCTTCAGTCGTGTCCGACTCTGTGCGACCCCATAGACGGCAGCCCACCAGGCTCCTCTGTCCCTGGGATTCTCCAGGCAAGGACACTGGAGTGGATTGCCACTTCCTTCTCCGATATATGTACTACATCTTCTTTATCCGTTCCTCTGTTGATGGACATTTAGGCTGCACCCATGTCTTGGCTATTGTAAACAAAGACTATTTTCTTTATTATAGAACACGCTGCCTTCTAAAATACTTGATGCTTGCAGTAAATTCCACCCCCGATCTAAGTAAGTGATTTCATGTACCATCCTGTTTTATGCTCTCACCTATTTCATACCGTTTCTACAGTTTTGCCTGAAAAATATCACCCCATGACATGGAGGAGCTTGGTACAAGGAGGGGAGGCTGAGATTGGAGAGGAGACTACAGTGGGTCTGGGGATTCCACTGAAATCTGCAACAAAAGAGGGTTCATCAGGATGAAAGTAGAAGAGACATATTAAGACTTGTAACTTTCAATTACACATTCTTTTGTCATCTTTTTCAATTATAAACTCTTCTATAACAAGATGACTTTGCGATTTATCCTTCTCAGAATTCTTGGAAAGGGGATCTAAACTTCCCTTTTCCTACCTAGTGTAAAGACACAAGTCCTGAAGTCTTTATCAGTTGATCCCTATGCTTGAGGTTGATTTCCCCTGGTAACCTGCAAGCCCATTAAAGACCCTGTGCTGTCCCTTTAAGAAAACATATTGGTGAGTCTAAGGTAGATGTTAATAGACTGTGGATCTAGCGGCTGGATGTAGGTGTCTTAAGTTAAACGCAAGGAGGAGTAACAACAGAAATATTTTTTAATTGAAAAGTCTACATTTCACAAGCCCCTAGGCTAAACATTATTCCTGGAATGGGCAGAAACGCATTCAGAGAAACCCCAGAATTTTTAAGGATTGCCCTTGACCTGCAAATCACGTCTGGGGAAATCTCTGGAACACCCGTTCACACCTAATCCTTTGAAGAAGCTTCATTATCTTAGGGCAGAGCTTGCTGCCACCAAGCAGACCAGTGTGGGACCAAGTCCTCCTTCCCCGCTTCTCCTTTCTCCTCCTCCCCCACCAGAACCTTCTTCCTCCCTTGGTTTGCCCCGGGCATCATTTTTGCTATTTCTGAAACTCTCAGAGTCGGAGAATGCTCAGGACCACAGTGAACTGCTCCTAACACACTCCTACTCTGCCTTGGGTCAAACGAGTCAGGTACTGAAACGCTTAAACTTCTAAAAAGTTTCTGCCTACCATGTTGTTTTTACAAGTTGTACTGAAGCATAGTCGATACACAGTCTTGTGGTAATTTCGGATGGGTATCTGGGCATTCTGGAGCTCTTTTGCCCCCTTCATTCTTAGTGGCTGGTGTGCTTGCCTTCTTCTATTCCTTTTCCCCTTCTTCTCCACAGAATCCTCAGTTTGGGGTCTTGCCCAATTAAAGCCGAGGTCTGAGCATTTCCCTGTGAGAGGTGGAGAGAAGCCACCCAACAGTGCTCTAGGTAGATGGTAAAGTTGCTATGGCAACCACCTGTCTCCCCCTTTTTCAGTTCCCAAATCCTGGGAATTTTTCTCTGAAAATGACTTCAACATCTTTCCCAAGCCTGAGCACGGCTCTCATTGAATAGTGAGACCTGTTCCAGGTTGGTTAAGGAGCTGTTCCAGATTCATAGACGAGATCAAAGGGGTGGAGCTGGCTACCAGATCAGGGGCTGCCACACCCCAACCTCCTGGGGAGGGAACTCTGGGTTTTTCATCCGTATTGTGCAGAATGCCAAATGTGCTCTTGGCACTTAGTAAATTACTGATTATATCTTCCAAATTACAGGCTGGGCAGATGTGTTAATCAGACCCTGGGGTGCATTTGTCAATGGGGGTAAAAATGTGGGCTTCCCAGGTAGCTCAGTAGTAAAGAATCTCCTGCCAATGCAAGAGACGCAGGTTCGATCCCTGGTTCAGGAAAATGCCCTGGAAGAGGAAATGGCAACCCACTCCAGTGTTCTTGCCTGGAGAATCCTATGGATTCTGAATCCAGAGCAGCCTGGCAGCCTACAGTCTATGGCCTCGCAGTGAGACGATGTGACTTAGCAAATGAACACAGGCATTTTTTGTCCCAGAGGGATTAGCCAAACACAGAGCAAATTTTGAAGGCCCGTTGAGCTATTTGGAACCAATCTGTTCTTTGCTTCTTTGTCATCTAGTCGTAAGTTTCTTTCATTTAAAAAATAGAAATTAACATATAAGCATGAGGACTTTCTAGGCATTTGAGGGCATTTTCTCCCAAAGGTTTTTTTTTTTTTTTTTTTTTTTTGGCTTTCTTTCTGGCTTGCCCTCTCTCCTGAGCTGTTCACAATCATCTCCCAGGTTAGAGATGTGGACGACGTCAGTTTAATACCCAGAGGTCTCATAGGTAGACAGTGGCTCACAGACGATTCTTCTGTCCCACAATATACGGCTCTCCCTACTATTTCTGAAGCCTCAATGTCTGAGGTTTCTTTTCTTTTCTTCTTCCCTTTAACTTTTGATTTCTTTTCAAATGACACAAGAATATGTGTTTCAAAGAGGCGTCACATTTTGTCTGCATGAAATTTTCTCAGACCCTTAACAGGAAGCAGATTTTGGTAAGAAGAAAAAGAATGTGCTTATGTGTGAGAAAGGGAGTGAGGAAGGGAGAGAGGAAGGGAAGGAGGAAGCAAAGAGAAAACCCAAAGGAAACAGACGTCATGGGGTCTAGAAAGAAGAGACTGGGAAAGGAAGAGACAGAAGTCTCATCCTCTGCTCAGAGGAGACCAGGACAGTTTCTTTTACCAGCCAGTCCTGTACATTTATTTCTTTTAAAGATCTTTTTGATGTGGGCCATTTTTATAGACTTTATTGAATGTATTACAATATTGCTTCTGTTCTGTGTTTTGCTTTTTTGGCTGCAAGGCATGCGGGATTTTAACTCTTGACCAGGGATCGAACCCACACTCCCCGCAGTGGAAGGTAAAGTCCTTTAAAAATAAATAAATAGATAGATACTTATTTCTCATAGTTCTGGAGGTTGAGGAGTCCAAAATCAAGGTGTTGGCAGATTTGGTTGCAGGTGAGAGCCCGGTTCTTTGGTATCTGGTAAGAGCCTTCTTTCTGGCTTGCAAACAGCTGAAGAAGGCAACGTCTTAACCACTGGACTGCCAGGGAAGTCCCCAGAACTTCTATTTTTTGAGACGAATTTTCCAGACCAAAAGATCGTGATTCAGTTTGAAGAATTAGATTCACAAGTCACATTTCCCTGAGTTGCTGAAAGTACTCAGGTCTACAGTTATTTCCAGGTAGAAACTAAAGAGTCTATGAGGTCATTTGAAAATACAGCTTAAGTGAAACTCCGTGAGTTATTTCTCTATCTTGTGTTGGCGTTTTATTTCTAAGGCGGTGTAAATATAGCCTTGCGTTGACGGAAAGAACCCCAGGCTGACTCTGCCAAAGAGCAGTGCAGGGAGGAGGTGGGCCTGCTTTGTCTGATCTCCTCCTTCTAATTCTGCCCTGGGGGCTCCTCCTCATCTGGGACTAGGGAATCAGGTTCTTTTTTCAGAGACAGTCAGGGTGGAAGGACGGTCACATTTGAAGTGAAAATACCTGATTTTAAACTTTGTTCTGAGAGTCATTTGAAGACTGCCCATAAGAGTTCTTCCCATCTGGTCCTTCCAGAACATTCCCTCTCAGAAAATAAATAAACAGATTGTTGTCATCTTCAGTTTGGTGCCAAGCACCAAAGGCTTCCAAAAATACTGACGAGTCTCTGAGGTCCTGGAGAAACAGTAATACGTGGGCCAGATGTGGGATGAGGGTCTCTTTTGCTGTAATCACAACAGAATCATAACCAAACATGCTAATTTCTGTCTTCTTATCTGACATCAGACCTGACCTGAGTATCAAGATATTCACCAACGTGTTACAAATCACAGTTTGAACTATCAGTCTGCCCACCACTTAGACACAGGTACGGTGTTTTCAAGTGCTGTGGAATATTAACACTACCAACAGGCTCCTGCTTCTTTCCAGAGCGGCTCAGCTCCCCCAGCAGCAGGAATTACTGTTTGAATCAAAGACGGTAATGATACTTCTCATTCTTGTTCATGCAAAGCAGCGAGGCCTGAGCCCTTCTGTTTTACACTGCACACTGATTTGGAAGCAAATATTTTTCCAACAACATCACTGAATTGAAAGCACTTTGAAAAATCTGAAGCCTTCACAAAATTCTGTTTTGGAAAAACCAACTCTCGGGGATCTGTCACTGACATAAGCCATTCCCCTCAGTTTAGCTTGAAAACGAGAACGCGCTCTGTCAAACAGCTCTAAATAATATATGTATTTGCAGATGTAAGCTGAGCACAGGGCATTCCAAGATCCAGTAGAAAGGTGGGGAGTGAGGACAGGAAAAAATGTATACTTTCCATTATTCTCTTCTTAGGTACCGATAAGAACAATGATATGTTCCAGCTTTCAATGTGGTTTGGAGAGCATTACTGTGAATAAGGTATACAATTGGGAGTCTAAAATGTTTGATCAGATGTGCATGTTTAAAGTTATTATTCACCCAATGGACTTCCCTGGTGGCTCAGATGTAAGGAATCCACCTGCAACGCAGGAGACCTGGGTTCCATCCCTGGGTCGGGAAGATTTCCTGGAGGAAGGCAAGGCAACCCACTCCAGTACTCTTGCCTGGAGAATCCCCATTGACAGAGGAGCCTGGCAGGCTACAGTCCATGGGATCGCAGTCAGACACGACTGAGTGACTAAGCATACTCACCCAATACCCAAAAAGGTACTAAGTGCTAAATACAGACCAAGCTCTCTGCTAGATCCTGTAACAGGTATAAAGTTATCCAAGAAGCAAAGTCAGCAATTTAAATAACTTACCCTCTACTAGGGGAGAAAACAATGGCAGCCCACTCCAGTACTCTTGCCTGGGAAATCCCATGGACAGAGGAGCCTCGTCGGCTACAGTCCATGGGGTCGCTAAAAGTCGGATACAACTGAGCGACTTCACATTCACTTTTCACTTTCATGCATTGGAGAAGGAAATGGCAACCCACTTCAGTGTTCTTGCCTGGAGAATCCCAGGGACGGTGGAGCCTGGTGGGCTGCTGTCTGTGGGGTCGCACAGAGTCGGACACGACTGATGCGACTTAGCAGCAGCAGCAGCAGCAGGGGAGAAAACAAGTAATGCAAATATCTGAATTATAAGATAGCATTTTAAATTAATTTTAAAAATCAATTTATCATCTATTTAAATGAAATGAAATTAACAAGGCAGCTTTCTCTTTTCTTTCTGAGCTCTGCCGACTGGAGTAAGACAAAAGATCATTCATGGTCATCCCACCTCTATCTTGTCACTGATCAGTATTTAAGGAAAACTTGTCAAAATATGCTACTTCTAGAGACTGTGCTTTTCTACCTCAAGCTCGGATAAACCCTTCAATATGTCACATTGTTTTGCCCTCTCATCCTTTTACTTCCTTCTGGAAATTTTGCCCCCTTAGGTACTTTCACCCAGTTCCAAAGTCTACTGACGCTTAAGCCATCATGTTTTCTCTGCATCCTCACCAGCCGCTCCCCACCACACACAGGCTGGGCGATCTCGAGGCTAATCCCAAATATGATATCATTCTTTCAGTAAATATTTCAGTGCCATCTCATTGTTTCTTAAGTTCTGTTTACATTTTAATGAATCCTTGATATTTTAAACTATTAATCAGGCTACTTCCACAGCCTACAACGTATGCTAATTTTCCTTCTATCCACACATATAAGCGGGAGAGTTGGCCCATCTATTTTAAACAAATTATCACTGAACTCATCTATAAGCACCGTCATTTTTAATCATCACGGAGCTTTTGCACAGCCCTGTATCCGAGTTTACAAGCTCACACTTTGTCAGTCACTTCCACACTCTTATTTTGAGCATGTTAGTACTTGCCATTTATTTATTTAGAATATTTTTATATTATAATGAGTTTCTCACATGCTTGTTTTCTTCCCTGCTCTGAGGCTGTTATTGATCTGTGAAAGCCTCCTTTTACAGGGAACAATTATTCAGTCTCCAGGGAAGGAGCTACGCCCAGTTCATGGGTCTTCTTGCCATGTGGCCTTGAGGGGACAAAAGCCTCAGGTTCACAAGGAAAGACAGGAGAAATGTCTAAACACCTTGGGGATTCTTCTGAGGGTATAGCAAGCTTTGTGGTGAAATCAGTAAGAAAGTGAAAATTACATCATGAGGTTAAGCAGACAAGCTGAACTGCAAAGTCAGGCTTCTTTATTCTAAATGAAGAATTGCACTCCTAGGGCTCACCTCTATCTGGAAAATGAAGCCTCATGTTCAGAGGGCTCAACCAAAGAATAAAAGGGGAGAAGAAATACCCTAGTGCCTATAAAAAGTCATTCTGCATTAGTCTCTCCTTGCCCCCCAGAGTAAAAGCGAAAGTTTTGCGACATTCAAAGGTAGGTCATAATAACATCCTGTGTTCGGCACACCATATTCCAACTCAAGCAAAATGTCTATGGATATTTTTTTTTCCAATTTCAAAGCCTTTTGATTAAAGTATACCAGAAGGGCACTGACGGAGCAGGCTGTTTTCTGTTCTTCTGCGGAAGGTTTCAATGGCCGCCGTAGACGCTCTAAATCTATTTACTTCAAGGCTGGAATGAAACAAACATGACAGATGGCTTTTAAAAAAAAAAAATCAAAGGGGAAGTTCTTGGAACACATCCTTCAAAATAAAATTTTGTTTCTTTTTTTTTTTTTTTCTGAGCAGCTGAAATGATTTTTCAGAACATCTGATGAGCGATTTTAATACTTCAACTTTCTCCTCCATGAAGCAAGCCCATTCATTTGGAGACTTCTGTTCTTTTGTTTTATTTCTGTGAGTGTCTTTCTTTGACAAGACATAACGTCTGAAAACGACAATATGCTAAATGAATGGACCCATCATATATTTGGCTACACAGGGGCTGCTGGAGCACACTTCAGATTTTGACGGGAGAACAGAATGCTTAATGGAAGAAATCTCGAAGAAATAAAAAGAGAAGTTTAATGAGCCTCTATGTTTGTTATTGCTTATGTACAAGGGACCGAGCAATTTCCCTTCGTCTGTTTTGAGGACAGTAGCGAGAAGGCTAGTTCATTTTCCCGAAGGCTGGAAAGCCTGATGCTTAGGGAAATGCCAGGAAAAGTGGGGAGAAGGCTGGGAGACTGGAGGGAGAGTGAGGAGTGGTCTCCTGCAGAGGCTGTTTTCTCCCACCCGTGATCAGAAGAGCCCTGACTTAAGACCTGCCCAAAGCCCCCCCACTACTTACGGTCTCACAAAGCCAAGATGTGTCTTTAGGACACATGTGAAACCAACCGTCAACATTAGCACCATTTGCCAAAGCAAGTAAGGGCCCTTGCTCGATTCTGGTGTGGACTGGATGAAAGGGAAGGGAGGCGTCTGGGCTGGGTCCCTGGAGGTGGATCACATGAGTCCATGGAAACTGGAAAAGAGCCCATTTGCACACTAACACATGGACTTTCAAAGGCAGGTCTAGAGACACAAAATTTCAAAATCATGCCGTGTCTGCCAGATTTTGATCTCACAGCTAGAATCTGGAGGAATTTGACCTCCACAGAAAAGAAACTTGAGGATATGTTTTCAAACATGACCTTTGGAGGGTGAGAGACATGGACCAAAATCCCTGCACCTCCAGTCCTGACCGTGTGGTCAGTAATGACATGGCCCAGCCTTTCTGGGTTCTTGATCAATGTCAGTCAGATATCAATCCCAGAAAGACAAATATCACATGATATTGCTTATATTTAGAAGCTAAAATAAAATAGTACAACAATTAAATAAAAGTTTTTAAAGGGTACAAGTGAATTTATTTACAAAACAGAAGTAGAGTCACAAACGTAAAAAAAAAAAAAAAAAACAGACTTACCATCACCAGAAGATAAATGAGGGAGAGATAACTTGGGAGACTGGGATTGACATATACACACTGCTATACTTAAAATAGATAACTAATAAGAATCTGCTGTACAGCACTGGGAACTCTACTCAATACTCTGTAATGGCCTGTGTGGGAAAAGAATCTTAACAAGAGTGGATATATGTATGCTGTATGCTGCTGCTGCTAAGTCGCTTCAGGCGTGTCCGACTCTGTGTGACCCCAGAGACGGCAGCCCACCAGGCTCCCCCATCCCTGGGATTCTCCAGGCAAGAACACTGGAGTGGGTTGCCATTTCCTTCTCCAATGCATGAAAGTGAAAAGTGAAAGTGAAGTCACTCAGTTGTGTCCGACTCTTTGCGACCCCATGGACTGCAGCCCACCAGGCTCCTCTGTCCATGGGGTTTTCCAGGCAAGTGTACTGGAGTGGGGTGCCATCGCCTTCTCCGGGATATATGTATATGTGTAACTAATTCACTTTGCTATACACTTAAAACTAACACAACATTATAAATCAATTATACTTCAATAAATTAAAAAAAAAATTGATCATTGGACCTACTTCTTCGGATTTTAAGAGGCTCAAAAGAGAATGTGTAGGAGGTCTCTATCATAGAAATAGACCCTTGAACTTCGCTGGTAGTCTAGTGGCTAAGATTCTGAGTTCCCAATGCCCACGTTCCATGCCTGGTCAGGAACTATATCCCACAGGCTACAGCTAAAGATCCAGCATGCCACAAGAAGATGGAAGATTCTGCATGCTGCAACGAAAACCTGGATAAATAAATAACTAAATTGGTTTTTCTTTTAAAGAAAGATATAGAATCTTAATACAGCTATCCTTCACTCAGGCCCCATAGGAACAGCCACAAGGGGGATATATTCTACAGAACCACAAGGATTTTGCCTGACTGTAACCTCTACCTAAGAAAACAGGGCATTATGCTCAGTGACATAAGCAGTCGGAAAGCAAATCCTGCATGATTCCATTTTTATGAGGTATCTAAGATCTTCAGACTCATAGAAACAGAAAACCAAAATGATAATGACTAGGGCCTAGAGGGAGAGGGACAAGGAGAGCTGCTGTTCGTTAAGCACAGAGGCTCACTCATGCGAGAGGAGAAAGACCTGCTGCTATGCTCCCAATACTGTACTCAACACATTGAAAATCTCAGGGGGCAGGGGCTTCACCGGCGGCTCAGTAGTAAGGAATCGCCTGCCAGTGCAGGAGACGTGGGTTCGATCCCTGGTCCGGGAGGATCCCACATGCTGCCTAGCCCTGTGTGCCACCACCACCGGGCCTACGCTCTGGACCCAGGGAACCACGACTCTTGAGCCCACAGGTCACAAGTGCTGAAGCCTGCACGCTCAGAGCTGTGCTCCACAACACGCGGAGCCTCTGCAGTGAGATGCCTGAGCCCCGCAGCTAGAGAGGGGCCCCCACTTTCAGCAACTAGAGAAAGCCCATGCTCAGCAACCAAGACCCAGCAGAGCCAAAATCAATAAATCAAATGATTCTTTTTTAAATTTAAGAAGGTAGACTTCCCATTATGTGATTTTCTACCACAATTTAAAAAGAAAGAAAAAGATAAAACTGTGCTATCAAACACCTGCCAGCTCCTCTCATAGTCCCAAACTTTGACAACATTCCTCAACGACTGCCCAAGGAAGCTCACCAGGAGTTACTTTGGTTCCAAGCATAAAAAGATAATAATAATAAAAAGATAATAATAATGCAAGGGCAAAATGATAAGTAATAAACACTAAGCAAGTCATATGACAAAAAATATTTTGAATTACAAGAGAGAACAATTACCTTCATCAGAGAAATAAGATGAAGAGGGACAAGGAGAAATAGCCAGCTTTGAATGCTCTATGCCAGGCCCTATCCAAAGTGTTTTCAGAAAGTACCATTGAAAGAAGAATCCAAGGATAGATGAACATAACTCATCCCTTAATAGACTACCTGGTCCAGTTTAATGTTTCATAAACATTTGGGGAATGAATGCAAAATCCAAATTTCACACTACCATCTATTATACATTTTGTTTATTTAGTGGATGAAAGTTAATGTCATATTTACAAAGCTTATTACAAAGCCATTTGGTTTGGCAGTGTCATTTAACACTAAAGACCTTATGATTTGACCCAGAAATTTTAATTCCCTGTGTCTGCCTACAGAACACTGCAGAGAGCACAAGAATATATATATACAAGGATGTTCATTTTAACACTGTTTGTCATGGCAGTGGATGAAGAAATCATGGTCTGATTATACTGTGAGATATTACACAGCACTGAAAATAAATAAAGTAGATCTTTTAGAAATAAGGATAATCTTTGGATTCCTTGATCTGAGCGGACAGTGCCACTTCTTAAAACTTGGCTTACCTAAATCCCCTGGACTAGGCTCGATCTGGACTGACAACCCTGTAAACATTTTTACAGCCTTCTTCACAATAAGAACTCATCGGTCCATTGTGAATGACCAGCACCCAGCACAGAGCCTGGCTCGCGGTAATGCTAAGTTGTTATTTGTTAAAATACTGAATGAATCATAATATCATAATAAGACCACAGAACGTTTATTGAGAGCTTACCATATGCTTGCTTCAAGAATTATAAAAGTATTTACTCATTTAATCTTTGCAATACCCTTATGAAATATAAAACATGTTTGTGTATATTATGATGAAGAAGGCAAAGAAAATGCTTGAAAAAACAGTAATGGAGCAAAGCTTACTAATCAGTCCATCTGAGACGAGACCCTGTAAAGCTGACCTTTCTAACACTGGGCTTTAGCCAACTGAGATCAGACATTTACCCTCCTTGAACATACTGCCTCCTTTGACAAACTGAAATCAACGGAAATAGTCATTCTTCCTGAGCAAGATTTTCTTCACCATAATCATGGATTGGAATTTTCTAGAGAAAATAATGATGAAACATTATTATCTGACATTGTCATCTGACAGATGAAAGTCTGTCAGGTAACAGAAAACAGGGGCTGGTCATATTACAAAAATTCATGAGAGAACAGCAGGGTGCTGGGCCCTGCGAGGCGCTCTGATTCAGGAGCTAGAATAACCAGGGAGACCACCGCCCGAGGAAAGGAAGAACTGCAGTCCCCCGCCAGAGACGACATGGGCCTGGCCACGACCACGGAGCACAGTCTAGTCCCAGGAGAGCCCTAACCACAAAGGACAGACCTTTCTTCCACCACTGAGAGAACAAGAACCATCCTCCAGGTGAGAAAAACCAATATTGTCACTTTGGCTAACCTGCTTTAGACAAAGTTTATCCTCAGAGAACCACACAGTGTTAGGGGAAGTGCCAGAAATAACAAACAGAAGGCCAGCTGAAGAGCTCCTCAGAAGATGAGGCAGAGGAAAAGAAGATACGGAGAGCTGATACCTCAGAGGGATCACTAAAGATATTGGACACTCAATGCAAAAACGAACTGCAAAGCATAGCCAGGAGAGCCTTGTAATAAATAAGATCTCTCCTCCACCATAATGCTTGTTGAGCTTTGTGACCTGGGCCAGTAGCCACATGCTCCTAAAACCATGGTCTGTTCTACATTCTTCCACTGGAAATTGATATGCCAGTTTCTTCTTGAAGAATGATTAGGTCGTTAGGTTTCTTATTCTAATAATTAATGTGAAACTATTGCGACCCTGTGGACTGTAACCTACTGGCTTCTCTGTCCACGGGTTTCTCCAGGCAAGAATACTGGAGTGGATTGCCATTTCCTTCTCCAGGGAATCTTCCCGACCCAGGGATCAAACCTGGGTCTCCCGCATTGGAGGCGGACGCTTTAACCTCTGAGCCACCAGGGAAGATAAAAAAATCATCAAGATAATTCAAGGATTTCTTTAGTCATTTTTGGCTCCTAGCTAGATACACCAAGGAGAAGGCAATGGCAACCCACTCCAGTACTCTTGCCTGGGAAATCCCATGGATGGAGGAGCCTGGAAGGCTGCAGTCCATGGGGTCGCTGAGGGTTGGACACGACTGAGCGACTTCACTTTCACTTTTCACTCTCATGCATTGGAGAAGGCAATGGCAACCCACTCCAGTGTTCTTGCCTGGAGAATCCCAGGGACGGCAGAGCCTGCTGGGCTGCCATCTATGGGGTCACACAGAGTCGGACACGACTGAAGTGACTTAGCAGATACACCAAATGGAAATTGTTTTAGGACTTCCCTGGTGGTCTAGTGGTTAGGAATCTGCCCTGCAATTCGGGGGACATGGGTTCGATTCCTGGTCTGGGAGGATGCCACGTGCTGCAGGGCTACTAAGCCCATGCACCACAATTGCAATGCCCACGTGCCCTTGGAGCCTATGCTCTGCAGCGAGAAAAGCCATTGTGTTTAAAAGCCCGCGCACGACAACCAGAGAAAGCCCACGTGCAGCAATGAAGACCCAGCATCGCCAAAAAGGAACAAATAAAAATGAAAAAAATAAGGACTAATTCTGTTTTTAAAAATTGTTTTAGGTGGAAATTTCCAAGTATTTTCCTATATCTTCCTTGTTACTTGACATTATACATAAAAGAAAGATAACTAGAGAATAAGATTCAGATTGTAAACGCGGGGGTCTTTTCCTCTCTTTGTCTCATACGTTTTTTTCAATTTTTTTTTTGAGATAGAATTGTTGAATGGAAATTGTCTCTCATACATTATGTACCTTAAAGTAATATTTGTTTCTATAGATTTTTTACAATTTTGTCTGGCCATAAAATAATTCTTAATTTTTTTTAATCACACCCAATTAGTTCAAAAGATATCCGCAAATTCTCAAAACTATTTTTTCCTTCATCTCAGGTAGTTTTCTTCCATCCATTTCGCACTTTAGCAGAGGACATCCAGAATTTCAGCAGGGAGTGTCAGAGATTCAAGGGGCAATCTGACTATGTCATCTGAGACTGGCAACTGCAATGTCAGGGATGCTTTATAGCTGACTCACAGATTGAAATTAACTGAAAGCAAGGTCCTTGATCTGTTATTCCCTCCACAGTAAGTTCAGCCCTGCATTTCATTGATTCTTCCAAAAAATAATTCATTGAGCACCTTCTATTGGGCTTCCCTGGTAGCTCAGATGGTAAAGCATCTGCCTCCATTGTGGGAGACCCAGGTTCGATCCCTGGGTTGGGAAGATCCTCTGAAGAAGGGAATGGCAACCCACTCCAGTATTCTGGCCTGGAGAATCCCATGGACAGAGGAGCCTGGCAGGCTATGGTCCATGGGGATGCAAAGACTCAGACACGACTGAGCAACTCTATATTTCTATGTGTAAGACTTCTGCTTGGCGCTTTGGGGCTGGAGGAAAAGAAGAAAGCAGAATAACAAAATTAAATAAGACACAAGCCTGCCCTTTAGGCCTTTATACCCTAATGAAGGACGTAAATCCAATACATAAATATAATGAAGAAAAATAGTCCTAGAGAGCACCGTGGCTGTGGCATTTATGGGAAGGAAAGATGACCTGCAACAAGGTGCATCAGTTCAGGTCAGTCGCTCAGTCATGTCCGACTCTTTGCGACTCCATGGACTACAGCACGCCAGGCCTCCCTGTCCATCACCAACTCCTGGAGTTCACTCAGACTCACATCCATCGAGTCAGTGATGCCATCCAACCATCTCATCCTCTGTCGTCCCCTTCTCCTTCTGCCCTCAATCTTTCCCAGCATCAGGGTCTTTTCAAATGAGTCAGTTCTTCACATCAGGTGGCCAAAGTATGGAGTTTCAGCTTCAACATCAGGCCTTCCAATGAATACCCAGGACTGATCTCCTTTAGGATAGACTGGTTGGATCTCCTTGCAGTCCAAGGGACTCTCAAGAGTCTTCTCCAACACCACAGTTCAAAAGCATCAATTCTTCAGTGCTCAGCTTTCTTTATAGTCTAACTCTCACATCCAACATGACTACTGGAAAAACCATAGCTTTGACTAGACAGAACTTTGTTGGCAAAGTAATGTCTCTGCTTTTTCATATGCTGTCTAGGTTGGTCATAACTTTCCTTTCAAGGAGCAAGGCACACATTGGGAGTCAAATTTGGAATTTTTTAGAAGGTATGAGTTTTGAATGTAGCCTTAAAATGTAGGTGTAGCTTAGGTAAGCAGAGTCGGGAATAGAAGGGAATTTATTCCCTAAAGAAAGCCTAACATGAGGAGAAGCTTATCTGAGAAAAAGCAGGGCCACATCCAACATTACAGAAAGTTTCACCCCAAAAGCATCTTAGTAACTATCTCCTTGAAAACCACAGCTCTCTTAAAGACCCAGAAATGTTATCTTGTGCTATCGTTGTGAGACTCTCCACTTAGCTGATTCCTTCTGGATGACTCCAATGGAATCACAAGGCTTCAGGTACACCCCAGTCTGTTCTCCTCTGGTTAGAGTCCTCTTGAGCTTTTCCTTACAAAATAAAGCTAAGTGCATTTGAGTTGATAGGATCTTCTTCACATCCTTTTGAAAATCCAAAGTAAATATTATGTTGGCTCCTTTCTGCAGTCAATTAATGTATCCTTCTTGCCAATGTCATAAATATAACTTGTTTCAGCTGATGCTTCTTCCATTGTAGACACATGCTATTGATAATTACTTGTTTTTGAGTTCTTAACCACTTGTGCCTGGAAATACATCTGAGGTTTACATGTTAAGACTATTGCATTACGAAATGTCTTCTTTTATAAGTGAAGAGCCCATCACAAACCCTATTCTATGCACTAAAATTGTATTCACCAAAGGAATGCGTTTACCAACTGAAATCCTAAAACAATCAGACGTTCCTGTAAGAAAGTGAATACAACAGCAGCCTCCGTGCCCTCTCTGTAATCAATTTCCTGCAGCTTCTGTACGACGGCAGCTTAGGAAATTCTCTGGATTTCTTTTCTATGCTTAGATAAAAACAACTGTGATTCAATTAAAGATGCTTGGTTTTGAAAATGAATTTGAGGGAGGTCCTGTTTGGGTCTCGAGTAAATAATTATGACATTCTTCTGTGGAACTATGATGGGTAATGGGAGTGGGGAGGGTCAGAACAAGCAGTGGAATGAATCACTGCAGAGACAGAAGGTTCCCATATTAAAACAGTTGTGCCTGTTTCTGCACCCTTTCTTATTTCAGCAAGGGGTGGACTGTTTGTCTTTGTATAGCTCAATCAAGAATTTTCTGCCAGACCCCCAAGGAAAGGTGGGAAGTACAGGTGGTTTTTTAAGTGTGAGTATTGCATCTTTTTAAAAAATAGAGCCCTTGAGATTTAGGGTTTAAAAGGCTATTTCTACAAATTCGTGGGTCATATTTGAGACCATCTCTGCCACTTCCTCTGCTGAAGTCAGTGCATAGAGTCCTTGACTTTAAAACTGGTGGAGTGGGATTTCTGTCTTGCCGTCACCAGAGTGAGCGTTTGCACTGACATGCATCCCTGACTGTTTTATGAAATGTATTGCACTTGTGGCTAAAACAAATTGCCCACAACCAAAATTAGAATAATAATTATTATTATTAACTTGTACCTCAGTCTCAGATTCTGACTCCCTCTGCTTGTAATGAGCCTACATGGCAATTTCCTTTTTAATAAATTTTCTTTTGTATTGAGGTAGAGAAGGCGATGGCACCCTACTCCAGTACTCTTGCCTGGAACATCCCATGGACAGAGGAGCGTGGTGGGCTGCAGTCCGTGGGATCATGAAGAGTCGGACACGACTGAGCAACTGCACTTCCACTTTTCACTTTCATGCATTGGAGAAGGAAATGGCAACCCACTCCAGTGTTCTTGCCTGGGAATCCCAGGGACGGGGGAGCCTGGTGGGCTGCCGTCTATGGGGTCGCACAGAGTCGGAGACGACTGAAGCGACTTAGCAGCAGCAGCAGCAGCAGCATAGCCCATTAGCAAACAAAGTTGTGATAGTTTCCGGTGAGCAATGAAGGGACCCAGCCGTACGTATACCTGTATCCATTCTCCCCCAAACTCCCCTCCCATCCAGGCTGCCACGTGGCCTTTTCTTAAGCCTGAATTCTGTCGTGGTGTTTCCAGATTTGTGTTGCCTAGCAAGTCCTTGCTGTGAGACATTTTGTCTATTTATTTGGTCTCATTTTATAACAATAGTACTCAGCTTTATGAATAAAGAAACGCCGATGGATTAAGCCATGGGAAATAAACTCAAGCCTCTTTAATTTGGATTTATTGGAGGTCTGGAATGAGCCTTTTTAAACTGCGAATTATAAAATTTTGAAGGGGTTAGCTACTAATTATATTATTTTTAGCTGTAATAAATTATTACTAAGTAAAGGTCCCCTGACAATAAATATACATTTGTACGACACATAATTTCCAATTAGCTGTTCAAATGCAAGGATGCTCCCAGATGACTGTTGCACCATTACTCTTAAATAGGCTCAAGCCTGTGGTCAAGTTAGTGGCCAGTGTTCACGTGCCTAGCAAACTCCTTCATCCATCAGGCAATGCGGACTGCCAGCCTAGCTCCTGTCTAAATTACTGACATTTATTTAAGGACAATGGTCTTGCCTTAATAGCAAATTTGCTTTGGCTCAGGACAATGTTTCAGGAAAGTATTTAACCACACATGACCTGCCATGCCCTTAAAAAGCACATTAGAGTCATTTTAACCCAGCACCATCCAGCAGAAATAGAACGCAAGTCTAGTATATCATTTAAAGTTTTCTAATACCCACACAGAAAAAGGTAGAAAAGAAATAGGTAAAAGTGATTTTTAGCAATGTATTTTATCTAACTCCGCATGTCCAAAATAGTCTAACTTCAACAGGTGATCAATATAAACATTCTGAGCTACCGCGTGTCCTCCTTGCTTCACTGAGACTCTGAAAGCCACTTTCATTGGTCAAAGCACGTCTTTGTCTGGACAAGCCACAGACCCCATGCTCAGTCCCTGGCCGCTGGTGGCTACTATATGGGCCAGCACTGCTGCCGCTGCTGAGTCGCTTCAGTCGTGTCTGACTCTGTGCGACCTCAACACAGCAGCCCACCAGGCTCCCCCGTCCCTGGGACTCTCCAGGCAAGAACACTGGAGTGGGTTGCCATTCCTTCTCCAATGCATGAAAGTGAAAAGGGAAAGTGCAGTCGCTCAGTCGTGTCCGACTCTTCGTGCCCCCATGGACGGCAGCCCACCAGACTCCACCGTCCATGGGATTTTCCAGGCAAGGGTACTGGAGTGGGGTGCCATTGTGTTCTCCGATGGGCCAACACAGTCCTAAATAATTACAGATAATTCCTGCCTTAGGAAGTTTGGATAATTTTTTTTTTTTACAATGGTGCAAAAACGATACGGATTCAGCAGAAATTGTACTTCCAGTTTTGACTTTTTTTGATCTTTTCCAGGGTGATATGTGAGTTGATCCTCTCATGATGCTGGGCAGGGCAATAAGCCCCAGCTCCCAGTCAGCCTCAAGTTCACACAGACAAACAACAGACATATTTACAATTGTTCTAGACCCGTTCAGTCATTCTGTTTTTCCCTTTCCGTACAATCTTCAATAAATTAGGAGGTATTCAACACTGGATTATCAACTAGACTTTGTGTTGGATGATTTTGCCCAACTGTGGGCTAATGGAAGTGTTCTGAGTATGTGTAAATTTGGCCAGGCTAAGCTATGATGAAGGTTGGGAGGAATTAATGCATTTTCAACTTATGATATTTTCAATTTATGGTGGGATTACTGGGAGGTAAAACTGCTTATATATATATATAACATATATAAGTTTTATATATGTTATATATATATATTTATATATAACTTTTACATATCTATATGGGCTTCCCTTGTGGCTCAGCTGGTAAAGAATCTGCTGCAATGTGGGAGACCTGGGTTTGATCTCTAGGTTGGGAAGATCCGCTGGAGAAGGGAAAGGCTACCACTCCAGTATTCTTGCCTGGAGAACCCCATGGACAGAGGAGCCTGGCGGTCTCCATGGGATTACAACTAAGCGACTAATACTTTCTTTTACTTTCTTCAAATACATCCATTTTTTCCTATACCTTTGCTCTATACCCTCCTCGTGGAAGGATTTTTCCCAACATAATCTGTCAAGTCCTTATTCAATGCTAGCCAAAGACCACATCTTAGAATCTTTTTCTCTAATTTCCATCAAAGCTATTCATTCCTCTTTCACACTTCCTCTAGTGCTTTATGTCAGTATGGAGGCGGCAGTCATGTTCTGATCTGCGTTAGGTAACTGATTCACTTTGTTACTTCTTGTGCTGAACTTTGTTAAAAGATAAACTGTGGCATGTTTTAATTGTGAGAGTTCAAAATGGACTCAAATCAGGCAGTGCCAAACCAGAAGTAGTTAGGAGTTCTCTGCCAATAGAAGCTAAGAAATACTTACGTAGAGAAAGTGCAGAAAGGAAAAAAGGGAATTATTGCTTGGCTACAGCTTAAAACCTCACTGGCTGTTTGCAAATGGTCGTCTTAGGTTTCAGTTTCATGACTTAAAGGCATTCACAGGCTTAGATTTTGGTGTTTACATAGATTGTTGTGTGTTTGACCCACTTCAGTCTAATGACCTCTTGTTTAATTAATTTAACAACTTATAATTTCTTGGGAATGAAGCAGCGATGTTTGCATTGTTTCATATCCTCATAGCACCCAGTAAAAGCCTTGTCTACAATAGTTACTCAACAAGAAAAAGCACTGAAGTGTCTCTAAGTTCAGAAAATACAACTGTATAGTATAAATGTCTTCAACAAGGTTTTTCTAGCAGTAACCAGAGGCTAATCCTGCACCTAAACCTTAGGTCGATACAGCTTTAAAATACTGACCATAATCCTCCTGTATATAAATAGTGTTTTCCAAATGGTGGGTTGGTGGTTTTTCCACTTTCTGCCTTAGTGAGGTTCCCACCTGGCAATAGTGGTAAAGAATCTGCTTGCCAGTGCAGGAGACACTAGAGACTTGGGTTTGATCCCTGGGTCAGGAACATCACCCGGAGTAGGAAATGGCAACCCATTCCCGTATACTTACCTGGAAAATTCCATGGACAGAGGAGCCTAGTGGGCCATGGACAGAGGAGTCCATGGGATTGCAGAGTCAGACATGCCCGAGCAACTGAGCATACCTGAGCTCCATAATAAATACACACCTGCGTCAGTTCCTGCACAAACTGAATGACCTCAGATTAAGTCCCTTTGGGACTCAGTTTCCTTATTTGCCAAATTAAACCATTGAATTAATTCATTTCTACTGTCTCTTTCAACTTGAAAATGCCAGTTATTTATTTATTTAGAGCACTCTTTTCTTTTCTTTTCTTTTTTTTGGCTTTAATCACAACGGGAGTGGTGTATATAAACTCAGTATTTCAGTAGAAACACGGCACCTGGAGGGAGGTTCAAATTCACCACCAGTTTTAAGTATTCACAGAAGCAAGCAGCAATCTCCGTCATGAAATGCAGGCAGAAGCCAGGTTTCTCTGTAGACTTATCTGGGCAAAGTTTTCATTTTAAAATAGATGAGTACGATGTCAAGACTTTGAAGGTCACAGAGATTCTGGGTTGGTGGCCTATTAGTTTGTGATTCATCTCACACCGCTCCTCTCGTGGCTTCCTGACGCATTAGGAGCCTTCTCCCTTATGTGAATCTCATCATTTATCTTTGGGAAAATCCAGGATGTAGCGCGAACATAATGCCCATGACAGAGCACCGCCAAAGACCAGAACCCAAATGTAAGTTTTGATTCATTTAAGATGATCCTTATTTTTTTCCCCTGGAGGAACGAGGTGCTCTGTAGTTGCTGTTTTTTTTTTTTAAACAAACCTAATCTGAATGCCTCTTGTCTGTAACTGAATGTTATTTAATATTCACTATACACCTTCTGCAAACAATACGCTAGGCAGGCCCTTGTTCTTTAGGAACACACAGAGAATTCAGGGAGGAGAGAAGGAGATAGGATCTACATTATGTAAATAAAATGATCTCTAATGAAAACATTTTCCTTGAGGCGTGAACAAGTGTACTAACTACCAATTTTGTGATGCAGCAATCAATCGCTTTCGAGCTCTAAAACCCTCCAGTATCACAACAGCCTTGTAAAGACTGCTGGATTTAGGATATAAGAATTCCTCCTCGCTTCCCTTGACCCCACAGGAGGAACTGCAAGCTGTACCCTAACCCCCCTCCAGAAGGGATCCTGGATCTACTCTGTGGAAGCCTGCACACATCCAGAAAACAGGCCCTTCTTGTTCTGTATTTATTTCACTATTGTTTTTTAACTGGAAAGAAGAAGAGCCTTTTTTTGCTTTGTCTCTCAATCCAGTCCCTACTGGTCAAATATCGCTCATGTATGGACCTTGTCAAAGCCTTTGGAGATCGTCGTTATTATCAGTCATGGTGTTAATGGGCTGTAATCGTTGGCTGAAGTTGACTTATTCTAGATGCTTTGTTTACTCAGCTAACAAAAAGGCAGCTTGGAATTAAAAAAGGAAACGTGCCAAGCAATTAATCCATAACTTGGTTGAAATGCTTCGGGGATTTTCTAACATTTCTTTTATTGAATTTTTGTTTAAGTGCAGTATCCTTTTTTCCTCTGAAATTTCATTCTGGAGTTTTTTATTACATGCCATTTCTGCAGGAGGCACATTGAGCCTTTGGGACCTTCTGGGTAAATACCACGTGTTTTAAAATATTTATCAATAATGAAGCTACTTGCTCACACCTTCCCTGAAAATGCCAGGCTGTGAAGCCAATTCACTGCACACGTTTTAAAGAGATATCAAAATGCACATGCCATAAAATCTTTTGTTACAAGGCACTTTTCTTATGAATAACATCCTGAAACAATGCTCAAAACACACACACACAGGAACCTTGCAATTAGAAGGATGAAATATAACTAAATCTATTGACCCTAAATACAGAATTCTCTAAATGTTAGCAGTGTAACAGAATGGAAATCTCTCTATAACGAGATAGCAGTAATCACCTATTAAGCATATATCCGTGTGTGTGTGTGTGTGTGCACGCGCGCGCACGCACGCGTGCACACTCAGATGGGTCTCACTCATTGTAACCCTACGGATGATAGCCTGCCCGTCTCCTCTGACCATGGGATTTTCTAGGCTAGAAAAACGGGCTGGTTGCCATTTCCTCCTCCAGGGGATCTTCCTGATCCAGGGAAGTTCAAGTAACACTTCTTAATTTTCTTAAGTGAATGTCAGCTCTATCTTTTGGCTTGGTTGATTGTTTGCCAAAACATATAAATCTGTTCTTAGCCAGCTGCACACAAACAAAAACTTATTGCATAGTTTTTCCTTGAACTCCTTGCCATCCAAAGAGTATACAACAGAAGTTTGATTGTAAAAAATAATACTCACTGTATTGCCCGAAGAGGATATATTCTATCAATTTCTCTAGATGGTCTAAATTTGCCCTTACTTCAAACCAAACTGTCAGAAAACTGCATCCTTGGTTACATTTATTTGCATCCTAAAATAGTGTTTATTAAATTTTGCTTTGGCATTATACCAAAGTTTGCTTAAACGTCAATGAAACAATGGAACGAGGAGACAATGAGCAAAACTCATCACTGTTTTTATTATATTTATTGAGGTTGATGTTGAAAATGTGATCTACCATGTCGTCCTGTTTCTTAGGCCTCAGCAATGCTGTGTGTGTGTGCGTGCTCAGTTGCTTCGGTCATGTCCAACTCTTTGCGATCCTATGGACTGTAGCCTGCCAGGCTCCTCAGTCCGTGGGATTCTCCAGGCAAGAAGACTGGAGTGGGTTGCTGTGCAAGACCAAGAGTTAGAATACGAAATCGTAACATGAAACCTGAGGGCTGACAGAACCCATCCCTTGGTCTGATGCTTGAATGTGGAGCCTGAAGCTCTGAGCGCGCTCTAAGGGCTACAGAGACTGTTGGATTCCAAGTTCATGCCGAGGCCCCCTGGAGGGGCAGTGTTGGGGGCAGTGGGGAACAGAAGCATCCTGCATTCTCTTACTCGAGTCCTGATTTTGCTGTGTCCTCTAGACTGCTTGTTTGCTGGTCCAGAAGTAAATCAACCTGAAAGCCATCTCAAGTGTGAATTACATCCTTTTCGAACGAGCTTACCCCTTGCAGCAGCCACTGCCGGGGGCCCCGACCCATCATTCTGCTGCCTGCCACCCCTCCCACCTTGACACCTGCAGCTCTGCCTGGGCACTTTCGGATGCACCTGAGCTGGCCAGAAGTGCCGGAATCTGGACCCTTTCTTCTCTATTTTTCCATAACTCATCAAAATATGCAAAGATGTGATTACAATAGAGGTCATTTTCTTCACGAATGTTCTTCTCACATATTTATATTTCAATTGGGGTATCTTTAAAGGTTTATTTAAAAAGTAGCGCAAATTCTGTGGTTGCCCAGGGGAAGGGATATGAGGAAGGGAAGATTTGGGAGTTTGGGGTTAGCAGATGCCGACTATTATATGTAAAATGGATAAACAACAAGGCCCTGCTTGTACAGCACAGAGAACTCTATTCAATGTTCTGTATTAAACTGAATGGAAAAGAATACAAATATGTACACACATATATATATAAAATGTATAACTAAATCGCTTTGCTGTACAGCAGAAAGGAACACAACTTTGTAAATCAACTATACTTCAATAAAATGAATTTTTTAAAACAGTAGTCTATTCTCATTGCAAATAATTTCAGAAAATGACAAAAATCATCAATAAAATCTGTCACATAGACCTGATTTTCAATATTTCGGTGCACATCACCTTACGTTTTTCTCTTTGTGTATAAGATTTCATGTCTTTTTTGTGATTCACTCATTATTTTTTTTATTTCTATTACTTTTTAATTTTTTTTTTCTTAGCTGCACTATGCAGCTTGCAAGATTTTAGTTTTCCAATCAGGAACTGAACCTGTGCTCCCTGCAGTAGAAAGGTGATTCTCCACTGCTGGGCCGCCAGGAAGTCCCCCTCATTTTATTTTATTCTTCAAACCACTTTATTGAACACTTACAGGTCTTAATATAAAGATGAATTCACACTGTCTATGCAAGCTGTTTCTTTTTGTATCTTTTTACTTTGCGGAAATCTTTCCGTTTGATCAAAGGTAGATCTACCTAAGCAGTGCAAAGACTGCATGGTATTTCCTTGTACAGATAGAGTATGATATTTTAAGTATATTCTTTTTTGATGGTTATTTGAGCTTGTATTTTCTGCAATTAAAATAATGAGTTTTGTTTCATACATTTATAATGTTCATAGGAAAAAACTGTCATTTAAATGAGTAGATGAAAGAGTATCTTTGCCTGATTATCATTGTGAATGGCTGCACAATTTACCTTCCCCAATCGAAAGAAGAGATTGTTTATTTTCTGACACCTTCACCAGTAAGGGACTGATTTTTTTTCCATCTTGCACAATATGAAATCTCAGCATTTTACTACATATTTGTTTATTCATTTGTGGGAACTTTAGTGCAAATTTTTGTGTGGATTTCTCAGTTATATCCTTTCCCCCATTTTTTTCTTGGAGCTTTTTTTTTTTTTTTGATGTGACAGATTTCAATATAATTTAAAAAATTGAAATATCCTTTTTACATGGCATGTTTCAATATACTTTACCTTGTCATTTTTGTTTGTAAATGGTGATTTAACTTGATGTATAGTTGATTTACAACATTTTATTAAGTTCATGTGTACAATATAGTGATTCAAAATTTTTATAGATTATACTCCATTTAAAGTTATTATAGAACATTGGTAATATTCCCTATGCTGTGCAATATATCCTCACAGCTTATGTATTTTATACATAGGAGTTGGTATCACTTAATCTCCTACCCATCTTGCCCCACCCTCTTCCTTGTCCATCCTCTATATCTGCGAGTCTGTCTCTGTTTTATTCATTTGCTTTATTTTTTTAAGATTCCACATAAGTGATAACATTCAGTGTTTTGTCTTCCTTTGTCTAACTTATTTCATTGACATAATACCTTCTATGTCTATCCATGTTGTTGCAAATGGTAAAATTTCACTCTTTCTTATGGCTGAGTAGTATTCCATTGTATGTATGTCCCACATTTTTGTTATCCATTCATCTGTTGATGGACACTTAGGTTGCTTCCATATATCAATTATTGGAGATATTTTTGATCATTTAAGATTCTGTTTCTCATATTTTAATTTTTCTTTGTTTTGTTATAACCTTATGTGGTCTAATTTATCAACATTTTCTTTTTATGATTTATATCTTGGGTATCCAGTATAGAAAAGCCTTTTCTACCTCAATATTACAAAAATATTATCTTAAACTTTATTCTAGTTATTTCACAGTTTCATTTTTATACTGAAAATCTTTAACCTAACTAGAATTTCATTTAGGTTAAAAAAATAAGTGACTTAATAGCAGCAGCAGAAATGTAACCTTTTCATGAGAATCTAATTTAAATAAGGGAAAGAGAGGGTGGGAGGAATAGAGAGAGTAGCAAGGAAACATACACACTACTATACGTAGAACAGACAGCCAGTGGGAGCTTACTGTATGACTCAGGGAACTCAAAGCAGGCTCTGAGACAACCAGGAGGAGTGGGATGTGGTGGGAACGGGAGGGGGGCGGAGATTCAACAGGGAGGGGACATATGTATACCTATGGCTGATTCATGTTGATGTATGGCAGAAACCAACACAATATTGTAAAGCAAGTATCCTTCAATTGGAAATAAATATACTTTTTTAATTTTTAGCAATTTTAATAGCTTAGTCTATTGTTTCAATGTCAGTTACTGAAAGTATCATTTCCCCCTTGATTTGAAATACCACCTTTAGTATATAATAATTTCTGTAGTCTGTTTCTGAACTTTTTATCATTTTTTTTTATTCCTTTGTTTTTGGCCACAAGACATGTGGGGTCCTAGCTCCCTAACCAGGGTTCAAACCCACACCTGTGTTCAAACCCATATGCTGTGTTGGAAGCACAGAGTCTTAACCACTGGACCAGCAGGCAAGTCCAGTTCATCATGTTTTATTAAACACAGATCTTAGTGGCCTCATTCCTGACACCACTCTCAATCCCTCTTCTTGGAGTCATCTAGTACATTTGCACTGATTTTTTTAAGACTACTGGGTCACCTGAAGAATCCTCCCTTCTCATCTCTTACATGCGATTTTTTTTAGTTAAAGCAAGTGCAGTACCATATCCTCTTAGTTCTAATGAGTTATATAGGGGGTCTCACCTGTCAAGTCCAAGAATAGCATTAAATCGCACTGGTCTTGATCAAATACAGTGGAGACATTATTTTCCAAGCCTTTCTTTGTTTGTTTTACAACTTCTGTCTGATCTTTTTCTTTCGGTTTTCCTGTCCCTCATTTTTCCTCCTTGTCTGCTGGACCTAAACCCACCTACTGCCTCCCACATGCACTAATAAGAGCATTCTCATTACTGGGCTCCTTTCTTACGTATTTCTCCCCTCTTCCACTCTTCTTCCAAAGTCCAAGCACACAGCCCCAGTTAAAACCAAATAGTGAAAAAGGCATTTAGGAAGGACGCCAACTCATTTCACATTCATCAGAAGCTGAAACAGCTCTGGGAAGCACCTATGTCTGTCCTCCCAGTTCACAAACAAGAACCTGCACACCAGCTATGACAATATCCTGCTCAGTTTGACCTGATTGGTCCTGGAAGTGAGGTCTCTCCGCCCTCAGACCAAGACTCTGAGTCCCAGTCCCGAGTGTCCCTCCACTGAGTGTTAGAAGGATTGGAGTTACCTTCCCTGGAAGCAAGCTTTGCCGAAGCCCTCCACAGGCAAGAACATGACGTCTCTTCACTACAGACCTTAGAAGCCAATGAGCACAAGGAGTCAACACATTACTGTATTTAAGAAGCTAGCACCCTCCAATTCCCTTCACATAGGCACTTTAGTGACTCTTCCTTATGGATGGAAGAAACAGTCGACCTGAAACTAGAGGGTCAGAGACAGACACCCGTGTGACTACGTCGTATAGTTACAAAGAGATTAGCTAACATTTATGGGCACATTATATGTCGATCACATTCATGCATTATTTCACTTGATTCTCCCAACAGCCCTGTATAGCAGGCTCCTGTTAGCTTCGTTTCACAAAAAGGAAGAGCCAGCTCAGTGAGGTGTAGGCCCTGCCCCCAAATCCCATGCAGACAAAGTGGCAGAACAGGCCCTTGGTCCCAGGCAGCAGGACTCCTGAGCACTCCACCCGCCGCCTCTAAGACAGGGGTCCGCAGCCTCCTGGATCCAGTGCCTGATGACCTGGAGTGGAGCTGATGTAATGATACCAGAAATAAAGTGCACAATAAATGCAATGTGCTTGAGTCATCCCGAAACCATCTCCCCTACCCTGGTCTGTAGAAAAATTATCTTCCACGGAGCTGTCCCTCATGCCAAAAAGGTCGGGACCAATGCTCTGAGACGTGGAGGGATGGCCAAGCCTCCAAGCTTTGGCGTCAGTCTTCCTGGGTCCAAATCTCAACCTTGCTAACCATGTAGACACTGGTGCATGTCTCAATCTTGCTAACCCCCGGTTTCCCCATCTGTGTAGCGAAAGATAGTCTTGCCCCATACGAATGTCATGAGAATGAAGTGATTTTAGTGCCTGCCAATCAATGGGGAAATAATGGTCACGTAGGAAAGAGTATGCCTGACTACTTGAATGCTAATAGCCCCAGGGCACTGAGGACGCCCCGAGAGTACACCTGCACCCCGCTGGTGTTCAGACCCATTCAGGAGGTTAGAACAGCTTCTAAAGCACCAGACTGAATTGAAAATGAGCATCCAGAGAGCTACACTCCCTCATGTACCCCTGGAAAAGAGAAGAGTGTCAGGGATGTGGTATATCTGTGAGATCCACAGGCAGTTTTGTTGGCTGTGATGGCAGATTTAACATCTTGCAGAAGCGCTTGGGTGAACCCCTCAAGCACAGGGAAGAACTGCTGTGCCCTGAACAAAAACCATTTTCTTCTGACTTAAAGTCTCCATACAGGAGAAAAAAAGTGATGAGCTGAATCTCCTTGAGGAGGCCCTGAGCTCTCCTGGCACTAAGAAGGACCCAAAAAGAGACTCTAGGCCAATCACTACAGTTTTCTGATCTGTCTGTTGTTGATTGCCCAGGTAGTTTGAATTTGCATCATTAACGTTCCTCAAGATATATTGTCATCTTAGAATGCAGAGAGAAGAAAGCATACATGTGCATTCTAACAATACAATCATGGAAGCAATTTATTTTGAACATTACTTCGGAGTGAGGCCTTTATGAAACCAGAGATTTAATAAATACATGGATATGAGACTGCATTTTTCACTTAGGTTCATCAAACACAGAGAGATTTCCCATTATGGAGAGAGAGAGTTTGGAATCAGGCTACGGTTTTCCCTGCAGAGATTAAAAAGACAGATGGCAAGGTGCTGTGCTCAGGAAGAAGGCTTTTATAATCAAAGAATTAGAATTTATTCTTCATTTTGGCATTTAGGTTCAGCCCTCTACGTACCAGGTCAACTTATATGCTACCAAAAGATTCTATTTTTTCAATATCCTGAGGACCATCAAGCCAACATTACCTGTTCTGTGAGTCTCCAGATAGGCACACTTAAGGAAATTTAAAAATCTATTTCAATGGTGTCTAATTCCACTGTGTAGATGTATGCATATAGGTATATACGCAGTCAGTAAATGGCACTTCCTCCACAATGACAATCACTACTATTGATGTAACCCTTGAGCTTTATATACATTACTATCTGTAACCATCTCGACAGCTTTACGGGGTGTCTCATCCAGATGTTGGCGGGTCACTTGTCCGCTTGCACTGTTCTGTTTTAGCCCTAAAGCAATCTTGATATGAAACCAGCCCTTTCAGTGATTCCCACAAGACATCCAACCACATCCAGTATGCTATGGGGTTTTTTGGTACTTATTTAAGTATCATAGGATCTTGGCAAGGAATCACAACCCACAAGATTGTCCTTTATAAAAATCAGGGAGGTAGACATGCCCTTTTCTTGGGTTGACAGAATGTTCTAAGAATTCATTTGATCTGATTAACAAAGTAATATGAGATGAGATTCTCAAGTGACTTTTTATTTGAAGACCACATTTCCATTTAAATGAACACATGTATTAGTGAAGCTAATCACAAAGAAAATTCCTGTTTGGAAGTAAGTAGCCTTTTGCAATTTCATTGGTCAGTTACACTGAGTACCCACTGTGACTCAGTCTTTATGGAACTAGAGAAAGACACTGTCCTTGGCCACCAGAAGCTCAAAATCTGGTTGGGGAGATATCATAAATAATGCCCAAAATGTTCAGGGGTTATGCAATAATAAAACAAGTTTATCAGGAGGTGGAACACATGGATGTCTTGAAAGATTCTTTACCAGAACTGCAAAATCATAAGAGGAGGAATTCCTACTGTGGAAATGAATGAGGAGAGAGCTTGGTGGTAGGTGGAATTAGGATGGACAGAGAAGTGGGTGGGCAAGGGAGATAGGCAGGCTTACCTGGGTAGACAGTGGGTCAGGCACACGTGATGTTCACCTCAGAGACCAGAAAATACTAAAAGTGGGAAAACTTGGGAACTTGGGCAGAGAAACATAAACAGTAGATGGATTATTAATGCTCCTCCCAACTCCCCCAGAGCACTGGGATCAAAGATTCTGAATCCTGTATAAATTCACTAATAAGACATATCTTCACTAATAAGACAATCTTGTCCGCATTCTCCCACCTCGAGCCTCCCCTGCTTTGCTGTGACCTTTGGTTCAGAGGTGACATGACCCTGAAGGAGGCTGTTTCTGGCTTCAGCTCACAAATCCAGCTTTTACACCTGAACAATGCCCAGATGAGATAAAGGTGAAAAGGCTCTTCGCAATATGGCCATGTTACTTGTCCACACAGTCAATCAAAAGTATATAGTGGGCATGTACTTTGTGCCAAACCCCAATAATAACACTAAAAAGTACTGTCATGTGGTATCATTTCAGATGCCATCCTGAGAACTGGAATGGATCGTGGCTTCTCCACTCCTGGTCAATTCTTCTCAAGAAAGGAAAAAGAGATTAAGGCACTTTGGGTTGAATAGTGTGATCCAAGACTATGCTGACTAACCCCCGTGTCTTAGTCTGTTTGGGCTTCTTTAACAAAATACGATATACCAGGTGACTTATATAAACAACAGAAATTTATTTCTTACAGTTTCAGAGGCTGAGAAGTCCAAGGTCAAGGTGCTGGCAGAAGTGGTGTTTGGTGAGAGCCTTCTGCTTGGTTCATAGATGTATTCTCTCTCAGTCCTTTGGAGACTGGAAGACTCTGAATTCTCTTCCATAAGAGTGTGCATGCTCAGCTGTGTCCAATTCTTTGCTAACCCATGGACTGTAGCCTGCCAGGCTCCTCTGTCCTTGGGATTTTTCAGGCAAGAATACTGGAACAGGTTGCCATTTCCTCTTCCAGGGGATCTTCCTGACCTGGGGTCAAACCTCCATCTCTTGCATTTTCTGCCTTGGCAGGAAGATTCTTTATGACTGAGCCACCTGGGAAACCCCTCCACAAGGGCACTAATCCCATTTTTGAGGGTTCCACCCTCATGACCTAATCACCTCCCAAGACCTCCACCTCCAAATACTATCACACTGGGGATTAGGTTTTGACATACGAATTTTTAAAAGGAGCTACAAAAATTCAGTTGATGGCACCTCAGCACCTCAGCATGTGATGTGATCTGGAAATACGGTCTTTATGGACATGACAAAGTTCAGATTAAATCATGAGGGTGGGCCCTCAGTCAATATGACCAGTGCTCTTATAAAAGGGGGAAATGTGTGCTGAGGCAGATACACACAGAGAGAAAAATGAAGTGAAGACACTCGAGGAGAAGACAGCCACAGGACTGGAGAGCTGCCTCTATACAACAAAGGACACCTGAGGCTTCCAGAAGCTAGGAGAGAGGCAGGGAACAGAGCCTTCCCTGGGACCCTCAGAGGAAGCTGGGCCCTGCCAACACCTTTGCTTCAGACTTCAGACCCCCCAGAACTGTGAGACAATGCATTTCTGTTGTCCTAAACCACCCAGCATGTAACACTCTGTTACAGTGGCCTAGGAAACGAATACAGCACTTGTTTTAAATCCCTTCTGAAATCGTTTATGGATGCTAGAGTGGATGACTCTGTATGTGTGAGTCAGCCTTTAGCTGTTTTAATGCTATTAGTCCTTCTTTTTTGGAAATATGCCAATAATCAAATATGCCGGGGTTTTTTGTTTTTTTTTTTTTTACATTACTGGGTTAAATTTCACTCTAGTTCCCAACAGCAAAGAACATTTCCTTATTTCTACCTCCCGTTACTACTGGGAGAGGAAGAAAAAAAAAAAAAAAAACAGAGTTCCTCTGTAAGTCATTATACTCTGCAGATATTTAGTATCAGGCTGATTACTGAATAAAAAGATCTGGTTACCGTCACATCTAATCCGCCAAAACTGAATTATATCCACTACATGGCTTTCTCCTCCGTTTCCTCTAATTTCCCCCATTCAACAACCTTTGACTGCTTTCCAGTTTCTAGCAAATGCTGCTGAGGCTTCAGCTATTTTCTTTAGATTATATAATTTTCCAGAAAACTCAGAAGTTGATCTGCTTAACAATGTATTCATTTTTCCCCTGAAGAATGGTATTATTTTCCATCTCTAAGAAAGTGAGCTTTGTAATATTTCCTCTCCAATTTAAAAGGAAGCATTAGCCAGCCTGCATTGAATATTTTAAAAAAATAAAAAAACCTGAATGCTACTCTGATTCTCACCAGAGTGAAATATTTTCTCCATGTAACCAGAAATAGTGATGGAAAAATCTTTTCCTCTCACACAATATTTGAGCATAATTGGTAAAGCCTTCAATTATGGAGAAAGTCTTATAAGAACTAGTCTTTCTCTCAACAAAAACTTTAATCCATTTGGATTTATGTGACTCTATTAGCTGAACCCTCTCTATTAATAATATGAAATGCTTTTTTAAAGTTTGCATATAGTATCTCCCATGAATGTCTCCAGCCATTTCCCCTGTTCATGATAAAATCTAGATGTGATAACATTTTGCACCGTGGTGCTGTTTTATGGTGGGGGGGGGGTGGGCTTCCTACACGGCTCAGCGGTAAAGACTCCGTTTGCAGGGCAGGAGATGCAGGAGACACGGGTTCGATCCCCGGGTCGGGAAGATCCCTGGAGGAGAAAACGGCAACCCCGTCCAGTGCTCTTGCCTGGAGAATCCCATGGACAGAGGAGCCTGGCGGGCTGCAGCCCATGGGGTCGCAGAGAGTTGGATACGACTGAGCGACTGAACACCAGCTGTTTTATAGAAACACTACAAGACTAGCAAATTACAATCATACTCTACAAAGGAGTCTAAGATTGCTCATTAACATAGATGAGCTGATGAGATAAATCAGTTTAAATAATTGGGCACTACAAAAATGAATGATTAAATTCAAAACAATGTTAAAGATAAGTTATCCCTTTTTCATGTTTAATAAAGAGAAGACTGAATAATACTTAACAGACTATAAACACTAAGACCCTTGATTTGAAGGAATTGGTGGGAGGATTATTGGGCAAGCTATAGGACTGAGTATTAAAACTTACACTATTTTTCTGTAAGTTCGTGGGCAAATAACCTCATCTCTTTTCACTTTCATTCCCAGTCTATAAAAGAGAGTAATAATATGTAATTAACAAAATTCTTAATGTGATCCAACACATCCAATAAAACAATGTGTGCAAAAATAAAATACGGTTGATTTCTCAGGCTTTACAAGAACCCAAGTGGCTGCACACATATACCAAACTTGTGCTACAAATTGTTTACAGTGAGACATTCTACATGTATACACACAGAATACGCTCATGCATATCAGTCCATTTGCTATAAAAGTGTAACATCGTAATCTAATCTTCTTACCAAGGCAGGAACAGTCCCTACAAAATTTTCCCAAGGCGGTCACGCTCCCAAGGCATGAACACTCCAATGGTGGGTAGCCCACTCCCTCACAGGAAGACCCCTTCCATGTTAGAAGAGGTCCAGCGATGAAAACGGTTGTTTCTTCTGTATCCTTTATAATTTCTCATGTTCTAGATCTGTGTTCTAGTGCTATCTAGAACAAGTCTGATGTCTCTGCCACCTGATAGTTCTTTGGTTAGTTAAAGAGTAAAAACCCCACCCCCTGCACACAAACAATGAAGAGTGGATGCCATCTGGATCCTTGATGCAACACCCTGATGCTTCTTCACACAGGACAGGACTGAGGCTCAGAGACGGCAGATACCCTTTCCAAGGCCACACAGCTAATAATGAAAGAGTCAAGATTCAGACCCAGATCTGCTCGACTCCACAGCCTCCGCTCTTAACCCCTATACCTTTTTTCTAAATATTTCTTCTTCGAGTCAAGCATTCTTGAAGCCCAGCTCCTCTAGCCCTGCCTCATTTGGGCCAGACCCAGACCTTCCTTCACTCCTGCTCCATTTACAAGGCTCTCAGCACCTCCGTTTAAACACGCTACCCTCCACACGCACCACACACGACGGCCGATGCACGTGCGCATTCCAGACACGCACTGGCCCTCCCGGGGAGGTGTGCCCCCCACTCTCCAAAGAGATAGCGTCACACTTTCTCTTTTCGAAAACTGCCCACACCTCCTCCCGCTTCCCACTCTCAGCTGACTGCTGTGTCCCCTACTCCTTTGAGAAAATAAAAGCAAGCCAAGCGGAGCTCCCTCGCGTCGCGTCGGGAGACGGGAGAGCCCGCTGCAGAGCGCACGCCGGCTCCGGCCCTCCCGCCGCACCGCGGAAGGCAGGCCCGCGTTCCCACCGTCTCGTGACTTGCCTTCTGGAATGGAACCTTCTTTCCCCTGCACTGTCGTTCTGTTTCAGTCTAATGAGGAGTCTCCAACAGAGCACCCACATGCCTGGGATTTCCCACTCTGGAAAGAAGAAAGGAAGAAAGGGAGGGAGGGGAGGAAGGGAGGCACAGGAGGGTCTCACCCTCATACCCATTTCCCACATCCGAAAGTGACACCGTCATTACCGCCTGCCTCTCTGTCCCCCTGGAGAAGGGGGTGGCAACCCCCTCCAGCATTCTGGCCTGGAGAGTCCCATGGACAGAGGAGCCTGGCGGGCTCCAGTCCGTGGGGTCGCAGAGAGCTGGCCACGACTAAATGAGCACATCTCTCCCACGCCCTGCGCCAGTCAGCTTCAGGCTACAGCACACTGTCAATATTCCTACCATTTTACCTTCCTCGCTTTTCTCCCTGTATCACTTTACTCCAGTCCCATGGGTCTTCCTTATGCCTTCCAGAAAACTTGTCCTGCCTGTGGCCATGTTATGACTTCATGAGTCAGGTCTCAGCCTAAATGTCATCTTCTCAAAAAGTTTCCCCTCTACTCCATACCCAGACATATTCTATCAGTTTCCCTGTTTCATTCTCTTCGTAGAATGCATTATTCTCTGATAGTACCATGTCTGTTTGTCTCCTTGTTTATTCTCTTCTCCCACTAAAATGAGAGCCAGAATCTTGTCTCTTCACCACAGTATCTCCAGGGACTAGAACAACATTTGGCCCAGAGTGATGCTCAGTAAATATCCATCAAACGAGTGAGTGCAGTCAACAACTTAGCCGACAATACTTTATAATGTGACAATTGTCCTAACCATGACCACTGTTTTAGATTCCATAAAGTCATCCCTTCAACCATTGTTCATGTCATTAAATTAAGTGTCATTTAACTCAAGACAAGCTTATTAAGCATCTACTATGTGCAAGACACTGTGGTAGACGTTTTGTGAGACATGAGAGCAAAAGCTTGTGACAGTCCCTGCCTCCTTTGGGAATGTCTAAGGAAAAAAATGTAGTGGAGATGTTCTTGAAAGGTTAGTGTCATGGCATTTATAGTGTTGAGTATTTGGAAACTCTGGGGAGGTGTTATGATGACTAAAATAAACAGAAGGGCTCTTTGAAGGATATGAAACTCTACAGAATGTCTAAGGACATTGAGTGAAATTCCTCTTGGAAAGGATCTGGGTAGACTTTTTGAGCTAAACTTGGAAGAATGTGTTTGGGTTTTGAAGCAACATATTCTAAGAGGAGGCAAAACATGACAAAGACATATAGGCAAGAATCACATTATTCCCTGCAGGGAAGGGTGTTTCTCTACGTTCTTTCCGATGACCGCCAGTGACATGATCCCACATGTAAGGCCTACAACAACTTTAGGGTCCATGATCCTGTGTGGACTGTGTCTAGGTTCTACGTTCTCTTCAGAGTTTAATCCAGATCCTTGAGATATTCATACCTGGTTCTATTTTGAGGCAGACTCAGAAAGGATCTTCTCACTGCAAACACCAGCTTGGGATAAACACTTAGACACACTCAAAGATAAATATAAGGAGGAAGTTTTTGAAAGCATTTTGAAGAGTTTAAACCACTGCACTAATACAAGGTGGTGTGGCTGTTAAAGAAGTAAACCAGTTTATGGAGAATTATTATTAAATGGCTCCAATATCCGTGATATAAGTGCATCCAAAGAGACGAAGCAGAGTTAGTGCAGTTACACACCCATTTCCTGTGCTGCACAACCATGGGAAGCATTACTGACCCCCAAACAGATACCTGCTGGGAAGACGATTGAAAACAGCTGTTTGGTCCACAAGAAAAGAACCGAGTGAATTCAAAGTACTGCGGGCGTTGAACTGATGGAGTTCCAGAGTCAGAACTTGTCCACTAAACCCAGGATTTATAGGGAATTAAAGAGGATTCCATCAGAAGGTACATTTGTTTCAAGCATAAATCACCCTGCCAACTCATTTATTATTGTAATAACCTCTCTCTGCATTTCCATTATTGTAGAGAACTTCTTTTCAAATGAAAAATGGCGTAGCTGATTACTTGTATGGGACTTGGCGTCATATTAATTTTGGTTTCTTGTTTGAGGCAGCGAGAGGCCCGAGGAAAGGCCCTTATATCCTTACATGCATATCAATTACGGTTAATGGAGTTCGTGGGTTTATTACGCGTTGGGAAGTTAAGAAACAAGACTGTAATGGCGGAAGCCATAACAATCCGACTGATATCTCTAAGAAAACTTCAAGATTTCAAGCACTGAAAACAGTTAAAACTATCTAGGCAACTGTTTACATTCAGCGAGGATAATTATATGAGCCTATAACTCTTCCCCATCATATTAGAATACTTTAATAACCTATATTTTATTTATAGCTAGTTGCTAAGTTTATTAGTGCTTATTATAGGATATGTTCTTAATTTATGTTTTACAAAACAATTTGAATAATCAGAATTATTTTTTGTGAATCCTTTTCCATTTGCAATAAGATGAGTGAATTATAAAAAGCCATTTTCTAAACATGCTAACAGGTGCAAAAAAAGATTGACAGAGCAATACGAGAAAGTATTCTTAATGTAGGCTTTCGAAGATTTTAAATGGAATTTCAATAATGAATGCATACCATTTTTAACAGGCCTGGTTTAGTACACAGGGGATGCTGAACATAGGATTTAACAGTATATTTTATTTAACAATAACCGTAATCAGTGACGTGATATATAGATGTATGTACAAAATTGAGAACTAACTAGAATCAGAATTTGTTGTATAAAAAATTTAAAAGAAACATTGGAAGAAAATGCAAAGCATTAGAAACTAACAACTTTGAATTATTGAAGGTAACTTTAAATTTCAGATATAGATGGATAAAGAAATTAGCCCCATGAAGGCAGAAGGAGGTGATGACTTTTAAGCTTTCCACTGAGCCTAGGACCATGGCCCCGTCACCAGACAACTTATTAATTGAGCCAAATCTTCCTACACGCTTGCTGTGTGTTAGTTGCTCGGTCATGTCCGACTCTTTTCAACCCCATGGACTGTAGCCTGCCAGACTCCTCTGTCCGTGGGATTCTCCAGGCAAGAACAGTGGAGTGGGTTGCCATTTCTTTCTCCACGGGATCTTCCCAACCCAGGGATCAAGCCTGGGTCTCCTGCATTGCAGGCAGATTCTTTACCATGTGAACCACAAGTGAGGCAAGATGCTTACTCGCTTGTCTATGGGGACCCATGTAAGGATATAAAGCTCCCATGAACGAGAATTTCCCAGACCAGGAGATGGTCATACATTATAAACCTGAAACAATACCTTTCCTGGTCTCTCAGGTACATCACCCTCCTCTACCTGACTGGGCTGTGCCTTGGTTATTGTTTAAATCACTGTGTGTGAGTCACCAAATTTCCTTCTGATTTTCCTTCTCAGTTTTTCACGCCAAAAGGAATGTTACCTAAGTGAGGTTCTCAGAATGGAACTCTGATGTGAGGCTTCTAGGAAGTCAGCTGCCTTTAAGAAGTTCTGAACATAAATTGAATTACCAAGAATTCTATTCATTGAAAAACACATTATATTGCATCATGTCCTTTTCAAATAGAGTGAAACTTGCTTATATTAAATTTCTAGGAACCCAAGGAAAAAATTTGATATAGGATGGAATTTTATATACTCCAGAAATATTACATGTGCATGTAAGAGACCTGGATTTCCAATTTGATTGCTATACAGAGAGATTCAATATAGGCGGGTTCAATATTGGCAGGGGTAGGGGGATCACTGAATTTGCATTTGTGTTTTTCAGGACATATATGGTATGTTTCCTCAAGGTAAAAATCAGATTGTTTCCTGGGTTCAGGAAAAAAGCTAAATATTCATGGGAACAGGAATTCTGGGAGGAATTTGACCAGATGAGTGTAGTGTAAGCAATCTAGTTTTCACTTCATTCCACTTTAATATTAATTTATTTGACTGGAGTTTAGACTGTTGAATTCTGGACTGGCATCTTTCTCTCTTTCCCTAGCCCTTTAATTCTCTGGTCTATAGCTTCTCTATCCCTTTCTTTATTTAACATTTGAATATTCACCTGAATGAAAGTGTTCAAAAGAAGAGAATTAACCAAAACATTTCAACACATAAATATATTTTCTGTCCTTTAGAACATAGCAAGTCTCAGAAAATCATAAAAAATAATGAAAAAGTAGTGACATAAAAACTGAAATAAACTGTATTAATACTTAATACATAAATATACCTCCCCTTTAAATTGTAGACAAAAAATTACTAGCATTTTGCACACATTTTTGTTGTCCCATTCTTTTTTGTTTGTTTGAATTCTGAACTCAAACACCACTATATTAAATATTCACACTTGGGTGGGATAAACTGAGATTTATCAGTCTTCCCCTATACTATGGAAGACTCTAACACAAGGATTCCATGGACTCAATTCTCTTCACCTAAGAATGAATGGGTGAGCAAATGATAAACTCTATTTAGGAACCCTCTGATACTTTGAAAAAGTTGCTTTCTTTACATGAGAGGGAAAAAAAAAAAGCTAAAATCATAAAGTTTGTTACCATACAGCTCTATAATCACTTCTAAATCCTACAGATTTCACTCAGTGTTCCAAGTAAGCAAATGTAATGAAATAAATAGAAACATATGTTTTGAATTCCATAACAGATTGACTTCCCAACAGATAAGGAACTCTGAGCTATTTCTCTTACAAACAAGTTAGGTCATACAAACATTCAAAAAAAAAATTCTAATCCCTTTCACCTGAAATATTTTACATGGTTACTTCAAAAACCATTTTCATCATCAAAAAAGATACATACTTAGCTAGCTGAGCTCTTCTTTATACATAAGGTCATGCTAGGGACTCAGCAGTTTGTGGAGAAACACTGCTTTCTTGGACTCTGCGTCCTTAGTTTACACCACAAAGGACTCTCAAACGAATGACTGACTTACATGACTATTTCACTGAAATGGCAGAGGCTTCCATGCAAAACCAACGATCCAGCAGCATCCTACAGCCCCTGCTTCAATTACATCAAGAGGAGGCAAAAGTGATATATATCTAGGATGCACCATGGAATGAACACACACAACACACAAAAATGAATTAAATACTTAGATAAGTAATGCGGAGTTACAACAATAACAAAATGCAAGCCTTACACAACAGCTCCATGAGAACTCTCCTGTCACTACAAACTCTTCTTCTGCCCACTCCAACCCTCTCCCCCAACATAAACACGCGCGCAACACACACACACACACACACCAGCTGCCATGGGTGCAACACTGCCTCTGGAGATGCATTTGCCCAAGTATCTGGTTTCTAACAGGAAGTTTGAGAGGAAGGCCGGATTCACCTGCTCATTGCCACTGGTGCTTTTCTGTGAATTCTTTATGGCCTTGACCCTGGAGATTGCTCTGATCTGAAGGCAGAAAAATGATGATTTGGGAGAAGGGAAGGAAAGGGGACTCCCTTGAAGAAGGGCATGGCAGGAGGAAACACTGTGTTTGGGGTGCGAGAGGGTGACTGTGGCAAGAATGACCTGCACTTCTTTCTCAGTTTCGCCTCCTGTTCTTCCTGCTGTTTTGTGGGGAACCAGCTGAAGAATTGGAGAAGGCAATGGCACCCCACTCCAGTACTCTTGCCTGGAAAATCCCATGGACGGAGGAGCCTGGTAGGCTGCAGTCCATGGGGTCGCTAAGAGTTGGACACGACTGAGCGACTTCACTTTCACTTTTCACTTTCATGCATTGGAGAAGGAAATGGCAACCCACTCCAGTGTTCTTGCCTGGAGAATCCCAGGGACGGGGGAACCTGATGGGCTGCTGTCTCTGGGGTCACACAGAGTCGGACACAATCGAAGCGACTTAGCAGCAGCAGCAGCAGCTGAAGAATTGATGCTTTTGAACTGTGGTGCTGAAGAAGACTCTTGGTATTCCCTTGGACAGCAAGGAGATTAAATCTAAGGGAAATCAACCCTGAATATTCATTGGAAGGACTGATGCTGAAGCTGAAGCGCCAACCTTTGGCCACCTGATGTGAAGAGCCGACTCTTTGGAAAAGCCCCTGATGCTGGGAAAGATTGAAGGCAGGAGAAGAAGGGGGTCACAGAGAACGAGATGGTTGGATGGCATCACCAACTCAATGGACATGAGTTTGAGTAAACTCAGGAGATAGGGAAGGACAGGGAAGCCTGGTGTGCTGCAGTCCCTGAGGTGGCCAAGAGTCAGAGACGACTTAGGGACTGAAACAGCCAGAGACGCCCAGGCCTGTGGAGTGGGTGTCTTCCAGGTGTAAACCCTGCAGAAGGAGATGTCTATGGGGCTTGTCTGGAAGGAGGAGCATTGTTCTACTTCAATTATATACTTATTCAATTCCATATGCAGTGACTTGGACATTAGAGGCGGCCAAAGTGTCCCCAGGCACCTCCCTTGTCACCACCACTGACTGCAGGGCCCAGCAAAGGACCCCCAGTAAGGAGCAGAGAGGTGGAGCTTCGGGAGCTACTCGGTTGTCCTCCGTTTCTATGGCCATTTGCCCACACAGCATTGGACGTTCAGCTTTAGTTCTCTCCTTGAACACAGGAATATTGGGTCCAGACTGCCTGGCTGGCAGGCTTCTCTCCTGTTTACCATTTGACCTTTCAGACCAGATTGAAAGCCTGTGCAGTACTACTTCAGGTGAAGCCCCCTCTGGAAACCCTTCCTCCATGGCATGGATAACTCCAGTTGGGACTTTTTTAAAAACATGTTTATTGGAGTGCGGTTGATTTACAACGTTGTGTGAGTCTCGGGTGCACAGCAAAGTGAATCAGTTAGGCACATGCACTTATCCACCCTTTTGCAGATTCTTTTCCCATAGGTCATTACAGGCTATTGAGTGGAGCTCCCTGTGCTAATAATAATAAGTAGCTAATAATAATAATAATAATACCTAATAATAAGTAGGTCCTTATTATTTATCTACTCTTTGTGTGTTAGTCACTCAGTTATATACGACTCTTTGGGATCCCATGGCCTGGAGCCACCAGGCTCCTCTGTCCATGGAATTCTTCAGGCAAGAATATTGGAATAGGTTGCCATTTCTCCTCCAGGGGATCTTCCTGACCCAGGGATTGAACCTGGGTCTCCTGCAATGCAGGCAGTTTCTCTACCATCTGAGCCACCAGAAAAGCCCCATTTTATGCAGTCATGTGTATATGTCATTCCCAGTGTCCTAATTTATCCTTCCCACTCCTTCTGACCAGTGGCCATAAGTTTGTTTTCTACATCTGTAACTCTATTTCCATTTGTAAATAAGTTCATTTGTACCATTTTGTTTTACATTCCATATATAAGCAACATATTAATTATAATATTTGTCTTTCTCTGTTGGACTTGCTTCACTCAGCATGATCTCCAGGTCCAAGTCTCCAATCTCCAGGCCTGTTGTTATAAATGGCATTATTTCATTCTTTTTCATATGGCTGAGTAATGTTCCATTTATATATGTTTCATATCTTCTTTATCCATTCATCTGTTGGTGGACATTTAAGCTGCTCCCATGTTCTGGCTATTGTAAACAGTGCTGCAGTGAACATTGGTGTGTGTGTACCTTTTTGAATTATGGTTTTCAGTGGATATGTGCCCAATATTGAGATTGTTGGATGATATGGTAGCTCTGCGTTTAATTTCTTAAGGAACCCTATACTCTTCTGGCAACCCACTCCAGTACTTTTGCCTGGAGAATCCCATGGATAGAGGAGCCTGGTAGGCTACAGTCCATGGGGTCGCTGGGAGTCAGACACAACTGCCCTACTTCACTTTCACACATTGGAGAAGGAAATGGCAACCCACTCCAGTGTTCTTGCCTGGGGAATCCCAGAGACAGGGGAGCCTGGTGGGCTGCCATCTATGGGGTCGCACAGAGTCGGACACAACTGGCGCGACTTAGCAGCAGCAGCAGCATACTCTTCTCTGTAGTGGCTGTACCAATTTACATTCCCACCAGGAGTGTAGGAGGGTTCCCTTTTCTCCACATCCTCTCCAGCATTGATTGTTTGTAGGTTTTCTGATGATGGCTATTCTGACTAGTGTGAGGTGATATCTCATTGTAGTTCTGATTGCATTTCTCTAATAATTAGTGATGTTGAGCATCTTTTCATGTGGTTTTTGGCCATTTGTATGTACATACTGGTTCCAAATAGGAAAAGGAGTACATCAAGGCTGTATATTGTCACCCTGCTTATTTAACTTATATGCAGAGTACATCATGAGAAATGCTGGGCTGGAAGAAGCATAAGGTGGAATCAAGATTGCCGGGAGAAATATCATAACCTCAGATATGCAGATGACACCACCCTTATGGCAGAAAGTGAAGAGGAACTAAAAAGCCTCTTGATGAAAGTGAAAGTGGAGAGTGAAAAAGTTGGCTTAAAGCTTAACATTCAGAAAACTAAGATCATGGCATCTGGTCCCATCATTTCATGGCAAATAGATGGGAAAACAGTGGAAACAGTGTCAGACTTTATTTTTGGGGGGCTCCAAAATCACTGCAGATGGTGATTGCAGCCATGAAATTAAAAGACGCTTACTCCTTGGAAGAAAAGTTATGACCAACCTAGACAGCATATTCAAAAGCAGAGACGTTACTTTGCCAACAAAGGTCCATCTAGTCAAGGCTATGGTTTTTCCATTGGTCATGTGTAGATGTGAGAGTTGGACTGTGAAGAAAGCTAAGTGCCAAAGAATTGATGCTTTTGAACTGTGGTGTTGGAGAAGACTCTTGAGAGTCCCTTGGACTGCAAGGAGATCCAACCAGTCCATTCTGAAGGAGATCAGTCCTGGATGTTCATTGGAAGGACTGATGCTGAAGCTGAAACTCCAGTACTTTGGCCACTTCATGCGAAGAGTTGACTCATTGGAAAAGACTCTGATGCTGGGAGGGATTGGGGGCAGGAGAAGGGGATGACAGAGGATGAGATGGCTGGATGGCATCACCGACTTGATGGATATGAGTTTGAGTGAACTCTGGGAGTTGGTGATGGACAAGGAGGCCTAGTGTGCTGTGATTCATGGGGTCACAAAGAGTCAGACACGACTGAGCGACTGAACTGAACTGAACTGAACTGATGTCTTCTGTGGAGCCTTTTAAAGGGATGGAAACATCTGTCATTAGTCAAGCACGTGGCATGCGAGAATCCAACATCAGGTTGGTTTTCTCTTCTTTAAGGAAGATATACAATATTATAAAATAGTTTATTTATAACATATTCTCTTGACCACAAAAATTCTGATGTTTTACAGCCTCCCCTCTGCCCCTGCCTTAAATGTAACTGTTGCTATTCCAGAACAGGGCTCTTTCAAGGAGCAGTAGTAATTCACCTATTTCTGAATTTCGCCAAAATTGGAGGAAGGCTGTCCTGAAATTTCCCTTAGTAATTCCTGCTAATATTAACCTTTTCTCTTCATGTATAAAAATATAGGGAAATTTTAAAATACTTAAGAACAAACTCTTTTCAAATATCCTACAGCATTTTAGAAGTTCATAGTCCCTTCAAGTTTGATCATTTTTATCCTCTGATAATCTCTTGATCATCACTACTTATACTAGTCTGATTTGTCATATTTTAGAAACAAATGGCATTTCTATAATCAGCCTGTTAGTGATTTCTCTCCAAACAGGCTAAATTTACATGAAAGAGGGAAAAGTAGTCCCTTTACAAACTGCCAGAAATCACCTTTCTCTCCTTTGCTTGGCCCCCAGTCTCCCTGGAGGCCGGCACAGCCCATCACAGGCTGGAACCAGAGGGTGTGTATAAGCAGGCCCAGCCTCCCAGAAACTTACAGTTTCATTCCTTCCTTCAAACTCCAAAACCCCAGTTCTAGATCTGTTGACAAGGCTATGTACCTCATAAAATTGACTCCAACTCTGCCTTGACTCCTGACCTTGGCCTTGACTCCTAATAGAACTGTTCCCTGAATTCCTCACTGAATTCAGTGGCTTCTAGTTCCTCTCCCTTGGGTCTTTTCTTCCCTTATCTTGCTACTTCCAGAGCCAGCCAGGCACAGCAGTGCAGAACCCCCAAATAAAATACACCAAAGTCCATTAAGAATCACCTAAAATGTCAACACAATTTGAAAGCAGGCTATTAACAGGGCATCTGTGAAGCTGACAGTACTTGTGATAAGCAGGAAAAACAACAATGAATACTAATGTCTTATATTTGTATAGCACCTTAGAGTTTCCAAAGTGCTGTCATAACACTCCATTGAAATAAGCAAATGGGGTATTATTTTCCCACTTTGCACATGAAAACACTTGAGTTTGGAAGGGTTAAGTGCGTTGAGGCAAAACAAAGAAGAGAATTCAGTTCTGGGCCCACAGGGTAACTATTTTGTGTGCTATACAGTATGGCCCCAGGAAGACGAATGGAAGGGACTTGTAAGCTCATCAAGCTTTGGGAACTTGTTTTTAAAATGCTCTCAGTTTTCCCGCTGTGGCCATAAAGCACCTGCGCCAGCTATGAGGACCACTTATCACGTACGCAGATCCCCAGGCCTTGTCCCAGCGTGCAGAGTCATGTGGGGCAGGGTTTGCATATTAAATAGTGCCCCCAAATAACTATGATGCACCTACCCTAAGTGAGACAAGAGCATGTGAAGAGCTGGTCCCCACCCGAACTGGATTTTCCTGGTGGAGAACTGTAGAGAAACAAGGTCCCCATGAACTGTCGTTCTGAGAGCAGCCAATGAGTCAGGATGGCTTTCCCTTTCCTTGTTTTAGATTTTTGTAGTAACACACGGTCATAGTCAACACTCTAGAGACGCAGGTTGATGAGATTTCCAGCACCTGGCACAATATTCACCATTAAATATTTACCGTCGTAGGTATTTGATACACAGTCATTCTATATAAAATGGGACAAAGTTCAGCGCTCGACCCAGATGGACAATTCAGAAATGGACTAGATGGAATCAAGCATCTGTTCTTTTGTGTACAGACCAACCCAGTTTCCAAAGTCTTTGAAGTGTGTCCTGAGAAGAGGCAAACTAAATTCTGTGAGATTTGTTTTAACAAGCCTTCACGTAACTTCTAGCTGAGATCAGCATCATTAGTCTTTCTGGAGGCAAAACACTGGGCTCCTCCCCAACCCCCAATGAATTGTGATTGTCCTATACGAACATGCCCTACAGCAACCCTTACCCATCCCTGCCCTCTGCCCTCGCCTCCCTCCAATGGAAGCCCAATCACAATCTACCTCTGCTGTTTATTATCTTCTTAACTCAATGCCATCCCTAGACACCGGAGAGAGCAATGCGATAAACAAAATTCTCTAGACATTACTCATTTGTTAATAAACAACTGAATTGCTGATACACTATTTGACTACAAAAAGAGTTGATAGGTTTGAGTGCTTCTCGACTTGAATGTACGCACGAGTCTACCGGACAGTGTTGTAGTCATTACGCCATTTGAAAAAGCATAAAGAGAAGCCATCACTCCGCACATGGTAAAAATGGCAGCCATTCGGAGCCACCCATGAAGATGTTAAGGCTAAGCTCCTGGAGAGCTGTAGATATTTTCAGCATGGGCAGGAAAGAGCAAGTTTCTCTAAAAGAAAACACATTGACAGCAAGGGAACAGGTTGCTTCTATTGTCAATGCCCTAACGACTTTCTTAAATTAGCTTTTTTATGGGAACCCTTTCTGCATGCTTGATGACGCTCAGACCACCCAAGTTAATTTGATACAAATGTAATTTAAGAGATTCCATGTGTGTCTTAAAGAAGATTTGGGTATGTGGGTTTTGAGTTGTTTTTGTGGGTTGTTTTTTTTTTTTTTTCTCTTCTTCTTTTACTTGTTTTTGTCAACTTGGTACAAGTTCTTTACCATATTTGTGTTTTGGAAAATGAGGATTTTCTGCTTGATTATTGCTTATAATCCAAGATAAAAGTTAAAGTAAATGACTTAGAAAATCTTCATTAACATCAAGTACAAATCAAGAAGTTGGTTCTTCCATGGAAGCATGTGGACATAATTTCAGTTGTAGTCCATAGGAGTAGCTAGAGATGTTGGTGAGGAGATGATATACTCAGGAAAGTATATCAGGAAAAACAAAATGTATCATTTTATGGAAGGCTGAAAGCAGAGGAGGAATCTGAGTTGTTCAGTTGCAACCTCCTCTTTGCAAGGTGAGTCAACTGAAGGAAGACCTCCAGGGCTGTATCCATGACTACTTGCCATGTTTCTGGTATTCACTAGAGCATCTAAAAGCAATCAGAAATACTATAAGAAAAAAACTTGTGGATGGTTCTGTTTAATATTTCTATCCATAATTTTTAATTGGCACTTTCTTATTTTCTTACAGGGCTTCCCTGGTGGCTCAGAGGTTGAAGCGTCTGCCTGCAATGCAGGAGACTGGGTTCGATCCCTGGGTTGGGAAGATCCCCTGGAGAAGGAAATGGCAACCTACTCCAGTATTCTTGCCTGGAGAATCCCGTGGACAGAGAATCCATGGGGTCGCAAAGAGTCGGACACGACTGAGCGACTTCACTTTCACTATTTTCTTACATGTAATTTCAAATTCATAGCACAAGAATTCAGAGCTGAAATTTGTCTGCTGCTTCTGCTGCTATGTCGCTTCAGTTGTGTCCGACTCTGTGTGACTCCACAGACGGCAGCCCACCAGGCTCCCCCGTCCCCGGGATTCTCCAGGCAAGAACACTGGAGTGGGTTGCCATTTCCTTCTCCAATGCATGAAAGTGAAAAGTGAAAGTGAAGTCACTCAGTCGTGCCCGACTCAGCAGCCCCATGGACTGCAGCCTACCAGGCTTCTCTGTCCATGGGATTTGTCTAGCTTTGCCTAAATATTCCACAAGTCAAGATTTGATTCTAAATTTTAAATATTCACAGAGAAAAATGGAGAATGCAGGCTTTGGAGTCAGACATTTGTAAGTTCAAATCTCAGTTCTGCCTCTGGTTCTTTTTGAACACTGGGAGTTAGTTAACTTCTCTGTGAGTTTCTCTGGTGAAAAATTGAAATACATAAGATGATTATAAGAATTAAAAGGGACAAACTTTGGGAAATACTAAATACATGGTATAAAACAAAGAAGGAAGGAAGGGAGGGAGAAGGGAAAAGGGAGGGAGGAGGAAGGCAGGAAAGGGAGGAAGAGAAAAGAAATGGCAGTGGTTTGGGCGTTTTTTGCTGCGAGGTTTTGGCACTCTAAGAGCTCCCAGGTATACCTAGTCTAGCCCCTTAGACCACTGATCACCCAGGCTACAAATTTGTTCTCAGTGTTTGGCTGAGAGTAGGAGGAATTTAATCTCTCTGCCAAGGTAGCTTATTTTACACTACTTTGACAAGATGAGAATGGAAGAAATGAAAATCCAAAGAAATGGTCAGGGTGGGGGCAGAGGGTGAAGAAGAAATCAGGAATTTATAGATCTATGTTCCATAAAGAAAAAATAGTAAAATTTATAAAACTTACATATGCTTTACTGGAAAGGAAAAATAGGAAGGAAATATGCCTCTAATTTAGGGGCAGAAGTTGTTGTTATTCAACCATTAAGTCATGTCTCACTCTTTGCAACCCCGTGGACTACAGTATGTCAGGCTTCACTATCTCTTGGAGATGCTTAAACTCATGTCCATTGTGTTGATGATGCCATCCAACCATGTCATCCTCTGTCACTCCTTTCTCCTCCGGCCCTCAATCTTTTCCAGCATCTGGGTCTTTCCCAGTGAGTCGACTCTTTGCATCAAGTAGCCAAAGTATTGGAGTTTCAGTTTCAGCTTCAGCATCAGTCCTTCCAATGAATATTCAGTGTTGATTTCCTTTAGGATTGACTGCTTGGATCTCCTTGCAGTCCAAGGGAATCTCAAGAGTCTTCTCCAGCACCACAGTTCGAAAGCATCAATTCTTTGGCGCTCACCCTTCTCTATGGTCCAGTTCTCACGTCTGTACATGACCACTGGAAAACCCATAGCTCTGACTAGAGAGACCTTTATCGGCAAAGTGATGTCTCTGCTTTTTAATACACTGTCTCGGCTTGTCATGGCTTTCCTTCCAAGAAGCTAGCATCTTTTAATTTCATGGCTGCAGTCATCATCCACAGTGATTTTGGAGCCCAAAAATAAAATCTATCACTGTTTCCACTTCCCATTTAATTGCCATGAAGTGATGGGACCTGATTCCAAGTCTCAAATCTGTAACAGTCAGAAAAAATGAATCATAAAGCTGTTAAGAAAAGACATCCTTTAGACAGAGAAGCTCCCCTAAGGCTTCTTCAGACAAGTCAAGGAGAGCAGGACTGAGAGCATGGAGAAGAGCTCTCTTAGGGCAAATCATCAGACATAAGTCCAAGTGCTGGCCATTAGCTTAGCACCTAAGCAAAATATTACACAAAAAAGGTTCTCTCTAATGCTTCACATGGATTGCCTCACTTGAATGAGGCACAAAACAATGTCACCAAAAAGGTAGGGAAGAATACTTAAAACTGAAGAAAGAGAAGTTTTCTTTAGGAAAATTGTCCACATCAATCTAGGATCACATCTGATCCTTGACTAAATGCCACTCAGATAAAACTTGCTGAAATTTATGCCATAGTATTAATGCAAAAGTAAATGCATTTTAAGGTTTATGGTTTCATGTCTTACACTTAAGACTTTCACAGACTTCAAATTCATTTTCGTATGTGAATGTTACTCAACCACAGAATAGAAGGAACTCTTGCAATTTGCCAACTTGGATGAAGCTGGAGGGCATTATGCTAAGTGAAATAAGCCAGAGAGAGAAAGACAAATATTGTGTAGTATAACTTACATGTAAAATTTGAAAAAAAAAAAAAAAGTCAAACTTATATAAACAGAGGGAAGTGGTGGTTTCCAGGAGGTAGAAGGTGGAGGAAATGGGGAGATGTTGATTAAAGGGTACAAACTTTCAGTTACAAGATGAATACAGTTCTGAGAGTCTAATGTAGAGTTAATAACACGGTACTGGATCCTTAAAATTTGCTAAGAGATTTTCAATATTCTCACCAATAAAAAGGTAACTACCTGAAGTGATAAAGGTGTTAATTAACTTGTGGTAGTCATTTCACAATGTATATCTATATCAAATTATCATGTTGTTGGGACTTCCCTGGTGGTCCAATGGTTAAGACTCCATGTTCCCAATGCAGGGGCCCAGGTTCTATCCCTGGTCAGGGAACTATATCCTGCATGCTGCAACTAAGACCCAGCCAAATAAATAAATAATAATAATAATAAATTGCATGAATGAATAAGTAAAAATACAATGTTAAAAAACTTTTTAAAAACTATCATGCTAAAAAGCAAACAAAAAAGTTATTATACTGTGCACTTTAAATGTATTACAATTCTATTTGTCAATTACACTTAATAAACCTGGGGTAAAATCCCAAGGAAAAAATTAAAGACACAGTACAAAAAGGTTATGAAATCAAATAATAAAGTACCTAGACATTTCCTTGCACATAGATTATACCCCATAAATGATAACTTTATTATTATTACTAAATAGATATCTAAGTGGTCCCAAAATAAACTTCACTGACATAATTGTATTTCATCTCTAAGCCTCAGATGCCCACACTGCTGTTTAAATCCATCCAACTATTAGCACAGAGGCACAAGCAATTTAGCAGTTATATTAATATTTTCTCATTTCTGAAGCTCTTTAATACAAGTTCTGCCTCATCATAGATTCTGTTTTTCAATCCTTTGATCTCTTTCTGGACTTTGTACTAAATTCTTTCTGTCCTCCCTAAGTGCTCTTTGCAGACCAATCGCTACCCTAATCCTTCCTTTTACCTCATGTTCTGGCCCTGTCTGTTACCTGCACTTTTGACCCCATCATTTCCAGTTTATTTACTTCCTTCTCCCCTTCAGCTGGCCATTCATCATTCCCTCTTGTTTTTGTTCAACAGTACTTACACTTTCACATCTAAAAACCCCTGATACTTTAAAAAAATTATTTAGGATGCCAGTGAGTTTTTGTTTACATGGACTACATCTATTAATACTAATATATTAGAAGTTAAAACTGAAATTTTTAAAATATTTATTATTATTATTTTTTTTTTTTTTTTTTTTTTGCCACATCATGTGGCTTGCGGGAACTCAGTTCCTGAGCAAGGATTGAACCCAGGCCTCAGCAGTGAAAGCACTCAATCCTAACCACTGGACCACCAGGGAATTCCCTTATTAATGCATTTTAAAATAACAATTATAATCCTTTTTACATGTTAACATATCTTTATGAAAATACTACATTTTCCATGACTAAACTAAAGTGACTTTTTTCCTTTACATTTTTTAAAATCTCTTCAGTATTTGGTTTAATAAAAGGTAGTGGATTATCATTATCTGCTTCTGCATTCAATTTGCTGAGATAAGTTGAGATAAATTAAGAGCATTCAGCCTCACACAGATTTATAGTTAGAAAATGGAGAAGTATTTTTATAATCTTTTCAGATAATGATGATTTTCTTCTTTGACATGACATGACACTCAACATGAGTAGTTTCTTAAAAGTCAACTGCCATGTGACATGTGAAACCATACCAGTCAAATATTTGTAATCTGCTCAGTTAAGATCAATTCGTCCATCATGCACATTAAGTGAATTGAGTGTCCATGCATGAATTTTTGTTATTAGGATTAGTCATTTGGAAATTATTGGTTCTCCAAGTTAAGTAGATCTTCCAAATGTTGACACATTTAATTATACAATATCCAAAAAATTGCATTTGTTAATATCACCAGCAATCTCATCACAAAAGTCTTTAAGTATTGTAAAGCTGTCAAGTTCATGGTGGTGGATAGAAGTTTTCCAAAATTCTAATTTTCACTTGAAAGCTCAAATTTTTATCATCGGCAAGAAATACTGTCAGTTGTTTTCCTTGAAGTGACAGTTTCACTTTTCTCATTTTTGAGAAAGTGTCTGCCAAATACACAAATCTGAATAACTCTAGCTTTTCTGCCAGTCATTCAAGCAAAAACAAGTGTCTCATGAAAAAGCCACTGGATCAGTTCATAGCTCGATCTTCATGTGAACTTTTCCTGAAGGTGACCGTTGTACTTTCATTACAAACAGGAATGTTATATTTGGCCTTCTCTTCAAATCGTACAGTCTGGTAAAAAGGTACACTCAAGAGCTGAGATTTTATTAAGTTAACAATGTTTATCGCTTCATAAGAACATTTTAGGTGAAATTGATTACTTGTCTGTCATGAATGCATGGCAGTGGTGCATGCAGTGACTCCCAGTGCAGCTGGGCTCCCCCGACCTGATTGATTCTAAGGTGTCAGCGATGTCCCCCACACTGGAAAACCATTGCTTCAGTGTCGCTGCACACTCTTTAAAGCCACATTTCCTTCTTAAGGAGAGCTTCAAGAATAAGGACTAATAAATTTGCTTCTCCTCTCTTAAACTTGTACAGGTTGATATATCCCCAGATCTTGTCTTGCCTTATACTTTACACTTAAGTGTTTATATGAAGCATTAACAAGTATAAACTCATGCTGATTGCTTGCTTGATTTTTTGAAAGCTTTAAAAATCAACTACACATTTACAGATTAGCGTACACCTTACCTAAGAGTTCCCAGTGACTGACTCATTAAGAAGGATTTTGGAAAACTGAAGGGTATCTGGGTGAGGTCAGCTGGGTTAGTGGAGTGATGGAAACCACATCCTATGAATACCTATTGCAAGAACTAAGGGTGTTTGGGCAAGGGGTCTCTTGGGAGGACAGATGGGTTGCCTAAGAATTGTGTTCTGTAGAAAAGAGATTAGATAGCTCTCTAGTAGTTCCAAGAGACCAGAGAAGGATAAATGAGAGAAAGTTACAGAAAGGTTAATTTCAATTGAGAATTAAAAAAAAAATTCTAAGAGTTCCCTCTACCTACCAATGGAATGGGTTTTGTTGGAAGCAGCAGCCAACATGCTCAACAGAGGCTGGAAGATGGAAAACATAGAAAGGGGGACTCAGACACCAGTACAGACAAGTGTACCCAATTTCAAGATGGCCATGAACCCCGGGTGAAGATGACTTCTAAAGTCCTTTCCAGCTCCAAAATTCTATAATTCCATAAATTATGGGCGCTGGCATGGCTTAACAAACTATCATTTCCATAACTGCTTTGTTCCATTTATTGTGGGGAAAAAAAGAAGTGTGGGATGAATTAAAACCAGAGTGATTCATTCTCTATAGCAAAGTGAAGCTATTAGCGTTTACTGGATACTCTAGGTTGGTTGTGGTTTAGCCGCTCATTGTGTCCATCTCCTGCGACCCCATGGACTGTAACCCAGCAGGCTCCTCTGTCCATGTGGTTTTCTAGGCAAGAGTACTGGAGTGGCTTGCCATTTCCTTCTGCAGGGGATCTTCCCGACCCAGGGATGGAGCCTGGACCTCCTGCCTTGCAGGTGGATTCTTTACTGCCTGAGCCACCAGGGAAGCCCCTAGATACTAGCTACTGTTGCGGAAGGAGGTTATTGCCATGATCGGGGGCTTAAAAGGGGCTCACGCATGACGGAGACAAGTGGAGATGGGGACTCGATGATCAGGACTTGCATACTGGCCCGAGCGTCCTGAACTTTGCCTACAAAGTACAGCTGTGTATTTTCACAGAGAACTGTAGTTATGGAGCAAGTGACATTTGAAGAAATAATTGGTGTTTTTCCCCCCCAATAAACCTCTACCATACCATACCAGGATTTATTAAAATTTGTTTGAATGCTTGCCTCAGGAAACTATTTGCTGAGAGAACTGAAAAATGAGTTAGGCGAAGGAAATGCAGTGAATGCTGAGTGATTAGAGTGGCACATTTAACACAGCGTCTCATTAAATGGGCTTTGATAAATTCACTCAGATTATCTTTGTTATGACTTGTGACAAGGACCAAGAAATGGCTTGAAGACCCTGAGGGTCAGAGTGGCAGTAAGTGGTCACTGAGTTGTGAGAAAATGGGAGAGGGAAGGGGCCGGCAGGGGAAGAGGAAGGCTGCTGCTGGGGATTGATGTTTGATCCGGTTTTATTTAATATCTCCATTAATGATCTGGAAGAGGGGTAAATAGCCTGTTAATTAAATTTGCAAATGAGACTAAATTGGGAGATGTTGTAAACATGCTCAAGGACAGAGAAGTAACAGGAAGGCACCTTGAGAGGCTGGAGGGAGAGGCCTGAATAGAAAAAGTCAAAAGTACACGTACATTCTAGAAGGAAACAGTGGGCAGGGAGCCATATAAGCCCCTGGCATCTTTTGGGGGGGGTTCTCTTTTTCTTTCTTTTATTCTTTCCACCTTTTTTTCCCCTTCAGTTTATATTTTAAGTTTTTTTTTTTTTAATGTGGACCGTATTTAAAGTTTTTATTGAATTTGTTACAATAGTGTTTCTGTTTTACGTTTTGGTTTTTTGGCCTTGAGCTATGTGGGATGTTAGCTCCCCTATCAGAAGTCAAAGCCGAGCCCCTGCGTCGGAAGGCCAAGTCATAACCTCTGGGCCCCCAGGGAGGTCACGATCCTTTCCATCTTTACTGTGGCAGGCACACTGATGCTTCCCAGAGCCACTGAGCGGCATTCACTTCTACACACCTTGAGGTCTGCTCCTTGGTTTTACCTTAGGGCTTTATTCTGGTCACAGCAGCGAGGCAGATTATGAATATGGTGAGTTAATGCCTCAGGAGCAATTCTCACCAATGATGAAAGGCTGAGGGTAGATAACACCCCACCCCTTCTCTGTGTGTCCCCCAGAACTCCCCAGCAAGACTGAACCCCAAGGATTCTGAGCCCCCCATTTCAACCTGCCCTGTCTCCACCAGTAAAGATCCTCACTCCCTCAGCTGCCACGGTGGTCACACCATGCGCCTCCGAGTGAGCCTATAAAGATGTCCAACCCCCTCAGGAGTTCGTGAGGAACCCTCATGAGGAGTTTGGGCCGCTGTTTAAATGCTTTCCCACTTTACTCACCGGGGTCCATATTTTCTGCTCAGACCAAACTACATTTCTCATCTCCCTGCTTCTCCCTAAAACTGAACTATTTGCCTCAACTCTAATTTCCACTCATGTCACTTATTTCCCTCTAAAGGTCTTACAAATGCCTCTACTTTAAGTTATTTCTTGTTTCTTGGAGATCCTGCTAAATAAACATCTCTGATAAAATCTTTCTATGTTAACCATTCCCAATTCTATTATCTCCCATCTAAAGTTCCCTAAAACTCTAAATGTTAGGAATATGATATCTATATTAACATACCTCTCACAAAAATTTTATGAAGGTATAATTGGGCAATCTCTATAAAAATTCTTTGTGACTGATAAAGCATTTACACTACCATAAATGTGATTTCTTATTTTCCTGCTTCTTTATTTTGTGGTGAAAAGGATAATGATTGTGTTTCTTACCTTATATTTAAATTGGATACTTTCTTAAGCCAGGGGCCGCATCTATTTCTTTTGCAATTTTCCCTGCCTACCTGCTCAGCATCTCAGAAGGTGTGCACAAATCTTAATGATTGGTTGGCCATCCTCTGCACATGGACACCATGTTTAGGCGACTTTCTAAGAATGCACGCAGATTGTGTTTTCCAAAGATGGATGCAGAAATAGAAAAATCGATGCATATATTGTACAACACGGGGAATATAGACAATATTTTATAATAACTATGACTTCCCTGGTAGCTCAGCTGGTAAAGAATCTGCCTGCCATGTGGGAGACCTGGGTTGGAAGATCTATAAATGAAGCATAATTTTAAAAATTGTGACTCCCTATATTGTACACCTGTAATATACAATATTGTACATCAACTATATGCTGATAAAAAATATCAGAAAAATACATACATACCACATGCTCTTCTCGTAGCATGACTGACATTCCTCCCACTGAGTGGTGAAGTTTATCTCTCGCCCCTGAGTAAGACTCTGTCACCGCCTCCATGGACAGAATATGAGGAATGTGATACTGTGTGACTTAGGAGGCCAAGTCATAGCAAACAACATGGTATGTCCCCATGTTGCTTCTCTTTCTGGTTCTCTTTTCCTCTATAGATGTGCGCACCCTGGGTACCCAGTCACCAAATTGTAAGGTAATTTCCCTGTCATGGCTCAACTCCCAGAGAGATGGTTTTATCTCCTAACCTTTGAGCTGCCCCAAAGACAAACCAACCCACCCGAGTCCTATACAAATTGCCAATTTTTAAGCAAAATGAACATTGCCATTTTTTAAAGTCACTAAATTTGGGGTTCATCTGGGCATTTTAGTGAGCTAATGAGATACATACAAATATGATATCCAATACACAGTGAGAAATTTCAAGTTCGGAATTCACAGGGAGAGGCCAGACCTAAAGCTCTGTAGGTGTTAGTTTAACCCATAAAAGTGGGTGGGATGGGCCCCAAAGAATAGGCCCAAACCCCTGAAGCTTGGGGAATGCCCATGTATACAGCATAGTTGAAGAAAAGAGCAGCTTTCAGCTCTTAACCCCAATCCTCTGACCCCTGTGATGAAATCTAATCCGCCTCCTAAATGATCTCAGCATCCTACATGTCTGCCTTGCAATTTATATCACGATAACTATTGGATAATTGATCTATACTTTTATTACTTACTTTCCAACTCAACCAAGAGAGCATATAAGGTCCAGGAGAGCAGGGACTGAGTCTGCCTTGTCCACTCTTACATCGCAAGTACTTACCACGGTGGGGTGGGGGTGTGCTCATAAAAAAAATGAATGAATATTATAAATGCCAGCATTTAAAATATTAAATGGTATTAAGTGGGATGAAAACCGAAAATTTTTTTCCATTGAATTTTCAACTAGCAGATCTTCGATAACCTTGACCAAAACAATTCCATTTAGAAATGAGTAAGGAAGCCAGGTCATGCCAAGATTTCACTGCATTTTACCTGCATTTCACTTAGAGGACACTGGAATTCACAAGATTTGCTCCAAGCTCCAAGTAGCTTATGTATGGATAGTCCAGCTCCCAAAGTTCCACATCTCCAGAAAATATGTGGAAAGTATTACAATCAACTACTGTAGTGAATTTTAGGTGTCTCTTTCTCCAACATAAAAATGTGCCCAGCCCTGCTTCCCTTGTGGCTTGGAGAATCAATGATATTATCAGAAATATTATATCAAACACCTGTCATTTCTGAGCAGTAAGCAAAGTATTAGAGCCAGGAAAGAAGTAAGACTCTGGAGTCTATTTTAAGCAGTTCATTTCAATATGCCAAAGAGTCATCAGGAAGGTTCATTTTATTCCAAATGCTAAGCCTGAAACTTACTGTGTGGCCACAGCTACACTTGTGAAAACTGCAGCTGAGGATGTTGTCCTCTTGGTGGTACATATCCAAAGATGTCGCCCACTTTAAGGAGTTCCCCTCTAAGCCTTTCATGTTCTTGAGATGAATCCCATGTATACGTCCAATTAAACTACTTTGCTGTACGCCTGAAACTAAGACAATGTTGTAAATTAACTATGCGTGCATTCTTAGTCGAGTCTGACTCTCTGTGACCCCATGGACCGCAACCCACCAGGTTCCTCTGGCCATGGGATTCTCCAGGCAAGAATACTAGAGTAGGTTGTCGTTTTCCTCTCCAGGGGATCTTCCCATCCAGGGACTGAACCTGGATCTCACACTTTGGTAGGTGGATTCTTTACTGCTGAGCCACCAGGGAAGCTCCAATATAAAATAGAAAAGAAAATTTTTTAAAGATGAATCCCAGAGACTGGGCCAGTGCCTGCAGCAGACAAAGACTTCTTAGACTTTTAAAACACATCAGGTGGGTCTGTCCAGAATGGCTCGGGCAGGGTCATGTCCCATAAACTCGGGTGTGTTGTGATTTGCGCCACGGACCTCGTGAGAAGGAACTCCTATAATTAATGGGCTCAGGTCAGACTGAGAGAGACAAGAAAGCAGAACATGCTGGCACTTCTCAGGACAGCATTGCTTGAAAACATCTCTGGCCGTGTTGAGTATCTCTGGTTTAAGACAGTGCCTAACTTTCTGCTGGCTTATGTACCATCAGAAACATATACCTGAGCTACTAGAACCTCCTCAGCCCCCCTGAATGACGCACACCTGAAAATCAGGCCAAATCCCCAAAGCAGTGACCCCATTTCTCCAGCCTTAGGATGGTACATCTTTTGACTTTCTCATCATTATGTAACTTAACCACATGTCCCTGGCATCCTCAGCACTCACTGGAAAGGCTAATTGGTTTGTTTCCTTGTATTTCTTCTGCTCAAAAGGAAGGCATCATGTACATTGTCCCGATGTCCCAACCACAGAAACAGGCATTCTAACCTCACTATTTGTCATGGGGCAAGCGACCAAATGTCACCTCAGTCAGTATTAGTGGAAATGAATTGACTAAAGAAACCAAAAACCCTTGGGACATATGGCATTACACTAGACTCTGTGAACAATGGGGTGATAATGGTCAGAACCTACGTCTGAGGATAGTTTTTCAGGGAACTGAAAACATTTTACAATTAAAAGCCATGTCAGTGCTAAATTTATTAGTGGATAATTGGACGCAGCCTGGGCAAAAGTCGGGCTGGACACTACCACCCCTGCCCAGTGGGACACTATTCTTCCCATCACTTCCAAATAAGCTTCTCACAGCATCTCTGTCAACGGGAAAATACAGCAGCTTTGAATATGAACTCTGGTGAACCGGATTGAGGTTATCTCAAAAACATTGTAACTAAAAATATATCTATCTTTCTACAACATAGAGAGATAATCCACATCCTGAGATTTTTTTTTTTTTTAGAATAACAATGGTTTCAGCAGGAGTGCTATATCATACAGTGGCATTCAAGCATCCTTTTCAAATATATTAGAATCTCAGTGCCAAGGGCATTGAATTCATCTCTGTGCTTGATCTTGAAAAAGTGCTGTGGGAAACACAAATAAGTGGTTAAGAAGGTCCATAAGAATGCAAAACATGTCATTTCATTATGGTATGACAGGAGAATGATAGGATATCAACATGCTAATGACGCAAAAGAGAAGGTTCCATCTTCCCTGGTTTAGAACACATTTTAAAAATGAATCTGGATAAAGACACAACTGCTGGTAGCAGCTCTAGGGAATGAAAGAAACCACCTATGTAACATATTTTGTTTTCATGTATCTAACCGGCTAAATTTGGTAATTTGTGTTTGAAAACTAGCTGAGAAATAAACCTGGAGACTTCCAGTTTAAAATTATAACTGGATAACAGTTCTGAACACAACACCATTAACTCTCCCACTAAAACACCTATGAAGACCAGAGGATAAAACATTACAGCAATAAGAAAAGAGTCATTTCCAAACTCTTATCAGAATCTTGGAGGAAGTTTTTTAATTTAGAAGCAGATCAAACCAGACTGGAAATTCATTTTGTGACTCACCATTTTTGTGCCTGATTGGAAATACTCCTCCATTGTCCACTGAGATTTAGGAATCAAACATCTGTGCCAATCACAAAATTAAACATCTGTCTTTCCACCATGGGGGATAAGGAAAGCTGAAGTTGTCAATGTACTGTTTCATGCCCTCTACCTCAATCAAGACCTTTCTTTATATCTCTATTCAAAGACAGAATAGTAATATTAATAATGACAACAGAAGGCCATTTTAAAAATTCACTATGCAGTGTGCAAGGGCTCAATAAGCATTATCTCATTTAAACCTTACAGTGCTCCATAATAATAACAATAACAATATTACTGATTTCATTTTAAGGTAGGAAAGCTCAAAGTTGTGAAAGAACTCACCAAAATTCACAAAGCAGGCCAGAAGCTGAACTGGGATATGAACTCAGATTAGGAGACTCTCAAGGAGGTAATTACTGGATTGTATTATAGCCCTTATAAGATATTTTTCAAGAAATATAGAGAAACAGAGAATTACATTTAGGATCACAGGAGGTATCGCCCCTCCAGATGATGTGATGTAAAAGACAAGGGAGAGAAAAGACATGGAGAATTCTAGCACTGGGCCATGCTGGGAACTTTGACTTCTGTGCATTCATCTTTTCAGAACAGTAGAGCTAGGAAGCCTGGAAAGAAACTCCCTTCTCAGTCCTGAAGAGTCACCTGAAAATAAAATATAACTCAGCCTCCAAGAAAAAGATGTAACTAGCACCAGAGAGCAAAGCCAAGAGTAGGTGAGACACCCTTTCTATCTGAGGACAAACAAAGAAGAGAAACATTAAAAAATGAGGAGCAAGACAGAAAGTGAATAAAAATAGGGAAAAATCATTATAAAAATTCAAAGGATGAGCAGACTCCCCAAAAAATTATTATGAAAAATGGAATTGGTGAAGATAGTCTAGTCTTACCATTTAAACAGAAAACAAACTGATCTCCATGGGTCAAAAAAAGAGAAACTCAGAAAGAGAGGAATCATTAAGGTGAAAAAAATTCCGCCAAATGAGATTAAAAGTGATACAGGTCAGATAGATAAGACTTCAGGGAAATTTTGCTGGTGGTCCAGGACTCCATGCTTACACTGCTGGAGGCATGGCTTTGATCCCTGGCCAGGGAACTAAGATGCTGTGTGGCACAGCAAAAGCAAACACACAAACGACATTGGAGGCAGTAAAGAGTGTGATCAACATTGCAGAAAATCAATCAGTAGTACAGAGAGCAAATTTCAGTAGTTCTCCTAGAATCCAGACAAAATTTAAATGATGGGAGAAAATATTAAGATATATATAATAAAGATCAAGCTTTCAAAGAAGAAACACAATGTCCAAATGGAAATAAAAACAATATCCAAAGCCATAGTTAAGGAAATCTTCCCCCAGAGAAAAAAAGACGTGTGAATATGATGATCAACAGCTCATAATGTTCCAAGAAATCACTGAGATGGACACTGGGGAGTGGTAGGGAACTAGGATATATTTTTAATGTTAAAAAACAACAAAGCAATGACATTTTGAAGACAAAGTTGTCAACCAAGACTATTATACCCTGCCAAGTCATTTTTCTGAACAATGGAACAGAAACATAGTCTTGGAGAAGCAAGAGGTCTGGTGATATACCATACAGTTGCTCTTCTTTTAAAATTAGAATGAAAATTAGTAACACAACACAGAGGAAACCATATCACAAAAGCACTGATGACAAAACCAGAAAGAGAGAAACAAATATCATATATTACTGCATATACATGGAATCGAGAAAAATGATACTGATAAACCTATTTGCAGGACAGGAATAGAGATTAAGAAATAGAGAACAGACTTATGGTCACAGCAGGAGCAAGTGAGGGAAGGACGAATTGAGAGAGAAGCATTGAAATATATACATTACTGTATGTAAAACAGATAGTCAATGGGAAGTGGCTGTATAGCACAGGGAGCTCAGCTTGGTGCTCTGTGACAACCTAGGGGTGGGATGGGAGGGAGACGGGAAGGAGGCTCAAGAGGGAGGGGCCATGTGCATGCCTATGGCTGATTCATGTTGATACATGGCAAAAACCAACACAACACTGTAAAGCAATTATCCTCCAATTAAAAATTACAAAAAAAAAAAAAAAAAAAAAAAAAACCACAACACTGGTGGCCTGTTTGGTGTGATATCACCCCAGGGAACCACACCTATTCCCACTATGGAAACTGCAGGAGCCATTGGAGGTTGTGGGAGACAGAGTTTTGGGTTGGTTTTTTTTTCACTCTTGATAAAGCTTAAAAAAAATATTTTGTAATGAGTTATTACTCTTAATTATTCAAATTTAAGAAATAATTCTGGAAAAGAAAATTCTGAAAATCAAATAAATATAAATACCATTATGCAAAATAATAACAATAATAATACCCACCAAATTCTATTTAGAAAGATTAGGGGAAAGAAATTCTGAAATTATCTCTCATGGATAGAATACTTTTCCTTTTTTTATTTACCACATTTCCTTTAAGGATCTCATATTATTTAATAAAAAAAAAAAAAAAACTATTTAAAAGAGAAAGTAGCACATTCGGATTCCATCACAACTTCATCTCCAAGGATTGATATCTTTGGCTTCACTGTGCTGGCATCAAAGCTTTCCAAGTATCTATTTTGAAGAAGTAGGACACTGCTTCTGGCTGGGTGTGTTCTTTGCACACTGACTGGTGCGTGAAGGGGGTTGACAAGATGACCTCAATAGCCCCTATTCAAAACTGCAACGGCTCTTTTGATTCAGGAAGCTTGACCAAAGTAGCTGGCCAGCCCACTGTCCAGCTCGAGGGCAGGCAAGTCTTGTTCACTGTGGTGAATTTCAGAAGCTTGCTTTGCCTGATTTTTTTTTAAATAACTCTTTTTCCTAATTACAAATGTAGTCATGCTTATGACCAAAAAAAATTTTGCTAAACTCTAAGATAGGAGAAAATAGAAAATCTCCCATATTCTCCAGATTCAGAGTCATGACTGCTGGGAGGCAGACACCAGTCCCCAGGGGCAGTCACGATTTCTACCACCCCACTTTAGGAAGGGGACAGAGACATACACAAGCTAATCCTGGAGGATTTGGGGGCTCATTGTCCCCATACTCCAAGCTCAAATAAAACCCATAACACCCACTGAAGCTCTTTGTAAGTTCTCGAGGATTCTAGAAATGATTCTTGTAATTATTCTCAGGAGCAAATGGGTTGTTATTATTGTTGTTAAGTCATTAAGTTGTGTCTGACTTTTTATGACCCCATGGACTGTAGCCTGCCAGACTCCTCTGTACATGGGGATTTCCAGGCAAGAATACTGGAGTGGGTTGCCATTCCTTTCTCCAGGGATCTTCCTGATCCAGAGATCAAAACCACAATCTCCTGCATTGCAGGTGATTCTTTACCATCTGAGCCTGCTGTGGCCAGGAGAGGTCATTGAATAAGATTCCTGAATCCACCTATCACTCCAGACCCAGAGATCCCATTTCCTTTATTGATCTTCCTAAAGTTGTGTGACCCACGGATCCCTGCCCCAGAAGTCAACTCTCAACAGAGTATCCATTTCCAGGCTCTTCCTTATTCTTCTAACTAACTTCCAACCAAAAGGTTTATGGTGTCTTGTCAGCTATAACTTCCCAACCCTAATCAAGGGCACTTCACCTTCATCCTAAACACTTTGACTTCCTGGGAAAATTTCCCAACATTTCTACTCTATTGAAAAACTTGGGGGAAAAAAAATTTCTACAGAATGGCCTCATACAGAATCACTAGTTTCAGAAGCCCATTACCACCCGAAAGCAAGCTAGGTGACTCTCTAAGCTTCAGTTGCCCCTTTGTTGACAGTGACAGTGAAATTGCTCAGTCGTGTCCGACTCTTTGTGACCTCACGGACAGTAGCCCGCCAGGCTCCTCCGTCCATGGGATTCTCCAGGCAAGAATACTGAATTGGGTTGCCATTTCCTTCTCCAGGGGATCTTCCCGACCCAGGGATTGAACCCAGGTCTCCTGCACTGGAGGCAGACGCTTTACCGTCTGAGCCACCAGGGGCCCCTGTGCCCCTTTGTTGAGATGGGCATAATAATAGAGAAAGGCTTAGATAAAATAATGCACTGGGGCTGCCGTCTGCGGGGCCACACGGAGTCGGACACGACTGAAGCGACTTAGCAGCAGCAGGGATCTAGAACCACTTTTGGGACATGAGACGCCCTGAAAAAACACTGGTTGGACTTGACTTCTTTACAACCCCTATTTCCAGAGTTCATTGACATTCTTATCCCAGGGAACAACAGCTGGAAAACCACACAAAACAAAGGTAGTGCAGGAGTGCCCGGGCAAAGGAGACTTTGAATTAGTGGAGGAAGGAGGCTTCTCTGAGCCAAGTGGTGAAGGCAAAGCATGGGGAGGGGAGAAGGGTGGTGACTAGACAGGAGGAACTGGTTCCCCACCACCCAGCAGCAGCTCTTGAATCGTGAGTCCTCAATCAGCAGTTCTCAGAGGGCCAGGACTCTGAGGAAGCACTTTCTGGAACCTGGGAGTTCCCTTTGAATCCTGCATCCTGGGTACCTGGCTGGCCTGCCCTGGTCCTGGCCCCTCCCAGCAGGCAGCCTAGGAGAACAATGCTGGGAAAACCTAGAGGTTTCCCTCCAGGTCCCTCAGGCCCCAGGACACAAGCCCTACCCATCAGCACCTGTGTGCTATGCACCAGTACTCACGTGGTTAGGAGTCTGGTGGCAACGGGAGAAGCACATCCCAACTGCCAAATTAATGCTCTTTTATACCAATTAATATTTTACTACCACTCTGCAGTGGGGGAACCTGTCCTGCATTTCAAATTTCCCAAGAATGCCAAAAAGGGGGAAATACGCTAACCCAGCAATAATCCACAGATCTAATTGCCTGGGAAATTCACAAAAGGATGCACCTGGCTTGGGCGTTACCCTTGAATGTAGGTAATCACCCAAATCACAACAGTCTTTAAAACCAATGAATAGGGCCATGAGCAAGAGAAGAAAGCCGTACTAGAAAAACGGGGCTCCCAGTAAAGAATGGCTTTATTAAGAACCAGTAACTCACAAGTTCTTCTATGGGGATATGAAATTGAAATTTATTTTCCATTCCATTTTCTGTTTTAATGGGGTTTTTAAAAATATCTTTGGCTACTGAGACTATCTTTAAAGGGCCAAATTGTGATGAATTTGCATATCAGATATGCTCAAATTGAAAGCAATCTTCGATACTGTCAAATCTAACACTTTTATTTGGGGGGAGGTAACTGCAGCCCAGAAAAAGTGTATTCTTTTTCTAGCTGGAGCTCTCGGAGGTGAGTCAAAATCCAGGAACCCGGGATCTTCCACTACCTGCTTATGACTCCTCCCTTGTTCACTTAAGAATGTTCAATTTGGCATATTTCTTCCTTACCTAGATTCCCATTTCCATTCATTATAAATGGAAAACCTGTACCACATGCCATAAATAAAAGCCAAACAGAAACAGAGTTAAGGTAAAACAATGTAAATTCTAAGAAGGCTGTGAGATCACATCTGTTTAAATAGTGATGTTAGCAAGTGAAATACCATTGGTAGCACAAGAAGCTCTAAAAAGGAGTTGAAAAGGCAATGGTTTTCTCAGTATGTAACTTGATCCATTTAAAACTTATTGGTGTATCAACTGCCATGTGGTTTCTTTCCGGAAAGCTTTTAGCTGTCCTCTTATACCAGCCACAAGACTCACCTCCTCCAGGCAGCCTACCAGAATCTCAGAAGCGGCCGCCTCATCAAAAAGTTAAGTATGACTTTCTCAGTAGCTACACACTCTGCCTTATCACCTTATTTTGAAAACTGAAAACCATTCTCAAAGTTTCAGTGAGAACTGTTGAGAAAGAGTTCAGGGAGTCAGAAATGGACTAGAGGGGAAAAAACTTCAATAGTAGTTTACAAAATAATAACAGTCTCCAATTACAATCACTGAAATTCAGGTCTTTTATAAAAGGAAACAAATACTTAATGACAAATATCTACTCCTCTGAAACATACAGTATATCTCATCTAATCTTGCAGCAACCTTAGAACGTAAGTATTAATTGGCTCCATTTCACACACAAGTGAAACGAAGCCCAGAGATGTCAAGTAACTATTGTATATGGCTCAAGTCACACAGCTAATAATAGCAGGATTCAAATCCAAATCTTTATGCCAACTGTGGCTGCACATGGGAATCATCTGGGACCTTTTATAAGGATCAGTGTCAGAGCCTCACCCACTTTCATTCTGATTACATTAGTGAGATGCGGAGCCTTGCTCTCATGCACTGCCAGCTCTGGAAAAGTCTTGCTTTATACCATACCCTTGTGTGGTCGCTCATTCCCTGGTACTTTTTCAGGTACTTGTCCCATCCAGCTTCCTATAGTTCCTTTCTTATCGCATTTCCTAGTGAAATTTCAACAAATGTGGGAAAGACCAGATCTGGAAGAAGCAGGTCCCCACTGCCTCGGGGTGGGGGGCCCCGAGGCAGAGGGCAGGGAGTCCTGGGCCCCAGCTCCACTTCTGCTCTGATTTAGCTGGGACCTTGGGCAAAGCTGGAGAAGGCAATGGCACCCCACTCTAGTACTCTTGCCTGGAAAATCCCATGGATGGAGGAGCCTGGTAGGCTGCAGTCCATGGGGTCGCTAAGAGTCAGACATGACAGAGCTACTTCCCTTTCCCTTTGGGCAAAGCGCTCCACCTTGGTTTCCTCATCTGCAACATGAAGAGGGTGGATCTGATGATCTGCCCAGCTCCCTCCCAGCTCTGAGATTCTGTGATGGGGTTCTAAGCACTTGGAACAGCTGCAAAGCCCAGTGGACGTAAGGCGCCTAAGCCTCTCCACCCTATTTGCTGTTTTCTTCCCCAGAACCGTTTCCATTTAATGAGCTTGAGCCCATATGCCCCGCCTGTTTCCCCAGTCTTCTTGGCCTTTGTCTAGGTCCCTAGAATATATTTTCTACCATGGGAACATGTTTTCACGACTAATTTGCTTCTACTTTTGAACCCAACTTCACTTCACTGCAGGCTATGGGGACTCTTATAATATACCCACGTGTCCATTGATGTATCTTAATGTAGCACAATCATTTTCCAAAACTCCTCCAACATAGGGGCCAGGGGCCAGGGACCAGTAGGTAGGAGTGGGGAGAAGCAAGCACAGGAAAGAGAGAAGTCATGGAATTTATTACAGAATGAAAGTCATTATCAGACTCACCCCTAAAATCAAAGAAGTGAAACTCAAATGTGCAAATGTGTGTGCAAACACACACCCATACACAGCTATATATACTGTCAAATTTTAAAATATTTTAGGTATCTCAGGAGAGAACCCTATGAAGTGTTTAGCATAAAAGAATGTTTTGCAGAGCGGGTTCGTTTCACTCCGTGGAATTATTTTGCTTCTTTCTGTTCGTGCGTTTGTTTCTTAGACACCCAAGCCTCAGGATATACCACCATGAAGCAATTCAGAGAAACTCTCAACACAGGTTAGTCCCTGGGCCCCATCCTAGGTTGTACCCGAAATCTAAGTGTGTGAGTCCCCGGAGCCCCGAAGCTGAAGCCAACGCCAAGGGCTGCTGTGAGCCAGGGGGCCACGCCCTTCTGACGACTCCCAACACAAGGGGTTCACCTTGTTCATCCCAGACTCCTCCACCACCGGCCCTCAACTTCCCTTAATTGCAACATGGCTTGGAAAATTTGTAACATTCAATCTGAGGTTGATTATTCCACAATGACACTCAGAATTTTTTAGGGCATGACGGTCTTGATGAAGCGTTTGAACATCTCCGTGTCCCACAGGAAGACAGAACAATTTCCAGGCTGTGCTGGGACAGAGGATGGGGAGCGTCTGACCATTTTTCTGAAGGAAACAATTCTGTTGATTGGAACAGGATTTTGCAAATGACTACTTCGTTTTTGAGAGGTTGCAGCTTTTAAAAATCTCCTAACATCAGTTTTACATTTATCCTTGTTGTGGCTGCGTTTTTTAAGTGTAACTAATAATCAAGCCTTTTTAGGGCAAGTTTATTGTTTGGGATGCAAGTGTTTTTCATCCAACTCCGCACAGCTACCTTCCCACTATTAGGTGGGAAGAAAAGCTTTCGATTCCTTTCATTATTCCTCCTTTGTCCTAAAGCCAGTGGTGTGTTTTTGATTTTCAGAGAGAAAGGAGAGTGTGTTTATGGTTTTGTCTTTATTTTTAGACCCTTCAATTCTTCCTCTCACAGTGTATATTGTTATAGCGATCTCAAGTTCTAATTTATTTGTTGTTAAAATGCTCATTATGCATTTGCCTTATTTTGATTTTAATTAAATAAGTACAAAGTTAATGAAGAGTGTTTCTGAATATCCTTTGAAAAGAAAATCGAGTCCGAATGTAAAATCGAGATGGCAGACAGTGAGACAGATACCCTCCTGGGATTTCAGACACAGGAAGCCACTTTTGGGTGAAGTCACTGGCCATTTAGTGACAAGGTAGCATCTAACTTATTCCAGGGTTTTTTAAAATAAAGCATAAGGACCACGGGAAGAGGAGGAGCTCCACAATTATATTCCAGCTTCACACGGACAGCAGCAAACAGTGTCATTGGTAAAAACACAAGAAGTCTCCAGTCTTTACAAACAGTGTGATGACAACAGGACAACAGCCCTTGGAAATCCTGGGGACCCACGTTACCAGCTCTTTATTACAAAGAGTCCACTGTGACATCGAGATGCTGAAGCTAGTCAAGCTTGAAGACCACTCAGTTCTAATTCTCATATTACACTAGAGGAAACTGAGCCCCAGAAATGGGAACTTAAGTCACAAGCAAGTGGATGACAAGCGTGGCTTGCGCCTCTCAAAACAGGGCTCTTCCCCATAAACATCTAATAGCAGAAGACCCTCTGCTTCTTAGGTGAGGTAGGTGAAGTCGCTCAGTCGTGTCCGACTCTTTGCGACCCCGTGGACTGTAGCCTACCAGGCTCCTCCATCCATGGGATTCTCCAGGCAAGAATACTGGAGTGGATTGCCATTTCCTTCTCCAGGGGATCTTCCTGACCCAGGGATCGAACCCGGGTCTCCCGCATTGGAGGCAGACGCTTTAACCTCTGAGCCACCAGGGAAGCGCTCTGCTTCTTAAGGAGAGGAAAAGTAAAGGAGGCCCTGCTTCTTAATCCTTTAACACATACTAGATAAGCCCCTGTCCACATTATCTCATTTAATTCTCCTAACTGTGCTTTGTGCTTAAAGCTCAACATTCAGAAAATGAAGATCATGGCATCTGGCCCCATCACTTCATGGGAAATAGATGGGGAAACAGTAGAAACAGTGTCAGACTTTGTTTTTTTGGGCTCCAAAATCACTGCAGATGGTGACTGCAGCCATGAAATTAAAAGGCGCTTACTCCTTGGAAGAAAAGTTATGACCAACCTGATAGTATATTCAAAAGCAGAGACATTACTTTGCCGACTAAGGTCCGTCTAGTCAAGGCTATGGTTTTTCCTGTGGTCATGTATGGATGTGAGAGTTGGACTGTGAAGAAGGCTGAGCGCAGAAGAATTGATGCTTTTGAACTGTGGTGTTGGAGAAGACTCTTGAGAGTCCCTTGGACTGCAAGGAGATCCAACTAGTCCATTCTGAAGGAGATCAACCCTGGGATTTCTTTGGAAGGAATGATGCTAAAACTGAAGCTCCAGTACTTTGGCCACCTTATGCGAAGAGTTGACTCATTAGAAAAGACCCTGATGCTGGGAGGGATTGGGGGCAGGAGGAGAAGGGGACGACCGAGGATGAGATGGCTGGGTGGCATTATGGACTCGATGGACATGAGTCTGAGTGAACTCCGGGAGTTGGTGATGGACAGGGAGGCCTGGCGTGCTGCGATTCATGGGGTCGCAAAGAGTCGGACACGACTGAGCAACTGAACTGAACTGAACTGTGCTTTCAGGTTAGCATTATTGCAGATAATTCAACTGTGAAGCAGTTAAGCACTAATTCTTTTGCCTGAGGTCATATGGCTGGTAAACAGCAAATTCCGAATTTAGTCTTCCGTCCCGCGTCAGTGACTCATAAGCCAACAACACTCTTTAGCCTGTCTCATAACTGCTTCTCTCAACTCTTTGATGCCAAACACCAGCACCTCCCACAGGCTGCACAGACACTGCCCATGACCTTCTTTCCTGACCTCAGCTCTCTGACCATGAGTTCAGGGAGCCAGCAAGTATCTCTAGATCTCAGGGAAGATGAGCCTTTTCCTAATACTAGGAAATAATGGCTGAGTCAATAGCTGGTGGCAATCCCGTTTCCCTGCCCCTGTGATTCTGTAGGACAGTTGTGTGATAGCAGTCTGGAAAGTGAGAAGTAATGGGGAGAATTCCTTTCCTTACAACACCCTCTGCTAAGCTTCCTGGGCTTCCCTAGTAGCTCAGTAGGTAAAGAATCCGCCTGCAATGCAGAGACCCCAGTTCTATTCCTGAGTCAGGGAGATCTGCTGGAGAAGGGATAGGCTACCCACTCCAGTATTCTTGGGCTTCCCTGGTGGCTCAGCTGGTAAAGAATCTGCCTGCAATGTGGGAGACCTGGGTCTAATCCCTCGGTTGGGAATATCCCTGGAGAAGGGAACAGCTACCCACTCCAACATTCTGGCCTGGAGAACTCCACATATGTATAGCCATATTTAAAAAATTAATTATATGCACCATGGGTTAGTAAGTCACAAGATTATTCAGTACACAGTAGTAAATTAGAATTTCAAACAGAATCCAAGTCTTAGCTTTTCAAGTTCAGACCAAGTCATATATACCACATATACTTCAGTCTACAGATCTTGCCCACAGAAAGATTTACAAAAGAAGGGGAGGTGGGTAACGCCTGAGAGTCTACAGGAGGCATATTCTTGCAATGTCTTCCTCTCTAAACCTGCAGTTCTTTCATTTCCCTCTAAGCATATTCTAGGATGAATTTTTAATACATTCATAGTGTTAGTCACTCAGTTGTGTCCGAGTCTTCGCAACCCCAGGAACCATAGCCTGCCAAGCTCCTTGGTCTATGGAATTCTCCAGGCAAGAATACCGGAATGGGTAGTCATTCCCTTCTCCAGGGGATCTTCCCGACCCAGGGATTAAACTTGGATCTCCCGCCCTGCAGGCAGATTCTTTACTGTCTGAGCCACCGCATTCGTGGTAGGCATTATACTAACATTCGCTGCTTGATCCTCTTATTTTGAAACTATACTACAACCCTTTATCACATAGAAACCTTTTCTGAGATGCTCTGGCTCCGTGCCTGTCATCCCTGCATTGTCATTTGTCCAATCAACAAACACTGACGCACGCCAAGCATCATGTGGAGAACTTAGGACTCGTGTCTGACAGTGTTGGGCCATGAAGTTTGTTCTTTTTCAACAACAACACAAATAGAAGTGATCTCAGTGTGAAGACATTATGGTCTTATTCTTATTCTTACCCAAGGATTCCACCCCAGTCCTGGGAAGGGAAAGCAGAACTGTTTTCTCAGCTCCCATGTTGAGAGAAGAATCATCAAGTGCAAAGCATTCAGCGCAAATGCTAAACGGCAGGAGCATCACATTCCTTGCGCTGGCTACTCTTCCACCAGCTTAAACGAAAAACAGGGGAGGAGAGAATCACCTTCCTTGTGATCTGGATCTTGTGTGATCAGCAGCTCCGCTGGGAGAAAACTAGATAACTAGATTAGACAATTATTTTCTTTAAGTCCAGTAGAGATTCACTGCAAAGACTGAGCTTCTTAAAGGCCCAAAGGGTATTTCTTACTCATTTTTGCATCCTCAGCGCCTAGGATGGTACCCAACACACAGCAGGTACCCAGTAAATGTGTATTAAAAAAAAACCCTGAAACCAGTATGTATTCCAGGGCTTTTGTTACTATCATCATCATCATTATATCTACCAGGGAAGCCCTTCATTATATCCAGGTAGATCGAACTTTTTGTACCTTTCATTTGTGATACTGTAAACAAACACGCATTCTCTAATAAAATATGGTATTCTGTTCTAGCTTTTAAGGTCTGAGCCACAAAAGCCTCACAAAATGTTTAAATGAAATCTTATTTTAAAGTTGCATTTTAAAAACCCTGGAAGGAAAATCTAAGTTGGGATCTCAACCTTGTTGCAAAAGGGATCATTAGGTTCCTTTATAATATCCTCTAAAGTAAGAACATGGACTGCAAGATGAACCCGCATCGTTAGATCCTCTTACAACACCCACGGGGAACTATTCCTGAGACAGAAACACCTGACTTTCCGATCAAGCATTGTATTTGTCAGAATAGATGATTGGGGTAGCACTGACAGAAATTTTCTCACATGTAACATTTGTTCATTTCACACTTCAAGCTCTCTCTCGATCACAGAACTCGTTTCATTGGCATTTGTCATATCTCGGCCATCTTCTTTCCCCACTTTGTAGATGGTGGCTTTTTTAGGCGACTTTTTCTGAGCTGAGGATTTTTTTTCCTAGGAGCCAATCCAATCTGGTATTTCAAAATGCCAACACCATTGGCCCTGCTGGAAACCGATTAAACAATTTCTATGCCTAACAGCTCTTTTCAAGTTGCTGAGTTTTTGATTTTCATTTCTTAAGGCTAAATTTTCACACACACAAAAATTGCCCACTCTTTGCATGCAAATGAAGCGGTTTAGAAATGGAAATTCAAGCACAGTGAGCCCTGCATTAATTTACAAATCCATGGCATATTTAAAATATTTTTTCAAATTGCTTCACACGTTTTGGGTGTGTGACACGTCGCCATTTAACTTAGTCAAAGTTATTTTGCTGATAAACTTTAGACAACTCTAAAGAAGGCATCTTTGTGAGAACTTTATTCCATTCGATTTTTTTTTCATTAAATTAAACAGGATCAAATTGGGTGAATTCTTTGTAAGGGCAGGACTTTCTCACCCAGGTGGGTCTTTTAAAACTTGAGTGACTGGAAGGGTGACATGAATGAATGTCCTTGTGAGTAAGAAGTTCCTAAAAGTACAAGTGTGTATGTTATCAACACTTTACGTTTCAGCCACTTGATTTCTGGTTCCTGTAAGGAGAGAACCCAAATCTATCTTCACACCTCTGTTAAGATAAAAATAGGTAATCACCACTAGTCTTCAGCAAACTATATCCTAGCTTTCTGCTGTGTATTTGCAAAAAAAATTGTACATTTGCCTCAAATAGGGCTATTGAAGAAAAAGACTTTTTTTATCCTTTGATTTTCTTGCAATATTCAATGCCAGGACATTTTAGAGCTGACATTTTTGAGATGTTTGAATTTAAAGGAAGTCTTCTATTTATCTATCAGCTTAGTCCTAGCCAATTCAGATTCCTCCTGGATCTGAAAACTATATGGTGCCCTACAGACAAGAATGACTATAAACTCAGAGAAAAATAGACCGTGGTGTCGGTGCAGAGACAGACAGTCTGTGGGACAGAACAAAGATGAGCAAAATGACCCACACATACAAGGAAGAGGCGACATCACCAATAAGTGGAAAGGGGGGGGGGTTTCAGTAAACGGTGCTGCACCAACGGGTTAGTAATATAGAATAAGGAAAAACAAGAGAGAAAACTAGATCGACTCCTCACGCCATTCACTAAAATCAAGTTCAGACAGATCGATGACTTAGGAAGAACATATTCACACTTTTTAGGAAAAGAAAAACATTTTTGTGACCTCACGATGGGATGGACTCTGGAGCAAGTCACAAAAATAACAAACTCTAAAGAATAAATTGTGATTGGCTCGACCACATTGACACCCATTCTTCAGCAGACATCATATGAGTAAAAAGATAAAACACAGATGGAAAGAAGAGATCTTCAATACATACAGTCAACAAAGTCTTAATATCTAGGAAATGGCTTCTACATCAACAAGAAAAGACAAACCACCCAAAAAGGCACAAAAAATTCATGGTCAAAAGAGACAAAGAGGCATTTCATAGATGAGGCAAGATGAATGTCCCTTATGCATGGGAAATGCTCCTTAATAATCAGGAAAATAAATAATAAAACCACAGTGAGACGCCATTCACACCCATCTGGTGGGCAGAAATTTTTGAATCTAAGAATATCAAGTAATAGTAAGATGCGGAATAAAGATGGATTCGTGAACACCCCATTCATTGTTAGTAGAAACAACTCCCCACTTTATCTTTCCCTTGGAATACAGCATGCCATCCACAGCAACACAACACACTGGCCGAACCCACAACCCAGCCACTTCACTCACAGCTGTACAGCCAAGAGAAACTCGTGCACACGTTCACCAGGCAACATGGACAAGAATATGCAAAGCAGCACCGCTCTTCAAAGCAAAACACCCCAAACGTCTATAAAGAGGAGAATGCATGAATGAATTATGACCTAGTCACAAAATAGAGCGCCATGTATCTCCATATGGACATGACTGAATCTAGAGTGTGCATTGCTGAGCAACAAAAAGCAAGTTTTAGAAAAATATATACAATATGACTTTATTTACCTAAACTTCCAAAGCAGGCAAAACGAAATACATATTGTTTAGGAATACCTATACATCAAGAAAACCATCCTGAATTTTACAGGTAATACAATTTGGAGATGTCACATACAAGGCTTCAAAAATAGTACTATTTTTCTTCTTACTGGGTTCGTTTTGTCATTATTTTTTTAACTCTTGTATTACAGCCATCAGTGCAACTTCTTTTAACTGAAGTATAGTCTGTGTACAATATTATATAAGTTGGAGGTGTACAATATAATGGTTCACAATTTTTAAAGGTTCTACTCCATTCATAGTTATTATGAAATATTGGCTATATTCCTTGCACTGTACAGTATATCCTTGTAGCTTATTTCATACCTAATAGTTTGTAACTCCTATGCCCCTACCCTTGTACTGTCCTCCCAGCTCCCCCGCCCCACTGGTAAAACTACTGGTTTATTCTCTATATCTGTGAATCTGCTTCTTTTTGCTATTTTCAACAGTTTGTTGCATTTCTTTTAGATTCCACATATAAGTGAGATAAAATAGCATCTGTCCTTGTCTAACCTTTCATTTAGTATAATGCCCTCCAAGTCTATCCATGTGTGGCAAACAGCAAAATTTTACTCTTTTTTATGACTGAGTGGTATTTCTTATATGTGTATATATAACACATCTTCTTTACTTATCTGCTTATGGACACTTAGGTTGATTCCACATCTTGGAAATTGTAAATAATGCTGCTATAATGTTGGGGTGCGTATATCTTTTAAAATTAGTATGTTTCTTTTTTTTTTCAGATATATACCCAGAAGTAGAATTGCTGGGTGTTATGGTAGTTCTATTTTTAATTTTTTCAGAAACCTCCGTACTGTTTTCCATAGTAGCTGTACCAATTTACATTGCCACTGACGGTGTAGGAAGGTTCCCTTTTCTCCACATCCTCGCCAACATTGTTATTTGGTGATTTTCGAGGAGAGCCATTCTGACAGGTGTGAGATGATCGCTCACTGTGTTTCTGATTTGCACATCCCTGATGATTAGTAACGCTGAGCATCTTTTCAAGTACCGGTGACCATCATTTAGTCATTATTCTTGAGATTGTACAGAGATGTTAAACACACTCTCTTGTCATTATTATTGTATTTAATATATCTTTTAAGTTTTTAAAAGAACTTTGATGTGCAAGGGCCAAATCAACAGTATGATCACACGGTATCACCCTTCCACCGCCCCCACCAGACTTTGCCTTAAATCGTAAGTTACTTCTAAAACTGTTCTCCAAAAACCACGTGGACTCCTCCTCACTGCACTGCTGGGAGGCAAACAGAGCTGGTGCACAACAGCACTCAGAAAACAGGTAGACCCCCGTGGCCTGTGTGCTTGTCGCCGCGGCTGACGGTCTGACCTTTTTCTTGCCACTGCGATCTGTGTCCCTTGTCTTTCTGTCATGTCCTGTGCTGGGAAAGATTGAAGGCGGAAGGACAAGATACTGACAGGGGATGAGATGGTTGGATGTCATCACCGATTACAGGCATGAACTTGGGCAAACTCTGGGAGGTGGTGTAGGACAGGGAAGCCTGGCGTGCTACAGTCCATGGGGTCACGAAGAGTCAGACACGACTTGGTGAATGAACAACAGCTGCTGCTGCTGAGTCGCTTCAGTCGTGTCCGACTCTGTGCGACCCCACAGACGGCAGCCCACCAGGCTCCCCCGTCCCTGAGATTCTCCAGGCAAGAACACTGGAGAGGGTTGCCATTTCCTTCTCCAACGCATGAAAGTAAAAAGTGAAAGTGAAGTCTCTCAGTCGTGTCCGACTCTTAGCGACCCCATGGACTGCAGCCTACCAGGCTCCTCGGTCCATGGATTTTCCAGGCAAGAGTACTGAACAACAGCAACAGGCTGAAAAAAAAACACAGAAACCTGTTGGCAGTTTGTTGACCTTATCCAGCAGCCCCATTTTAATAACTCCTTTGGTGGGGGACATTTGAAGAAAGAATCTCGTCCTGAACTCTGGGTTGAGCACTTTGTGGAAACAAAGATAGTTTTAGCTGAGAAAGGATTTTTCCTTTGCACATATTCATTTAGTTATGCTTGTTAGATCCCAAATTTCCTTATGTGGCCCCCAAAATGATGATTATGTATTTCCTCAAATCTTCCATGCAGTTTTTGTTGTTATTGTGACATTGCTGAAATCAAGCTGCATTTGCAAACTAGAACATGATGTAGTTTGACAGCATTGGTGCTTTTTTCTTTCTTAGAACACAAAATAATGGATTGTCTTTAGATTGATGATTCCTTCGATTCTCCGGCATATAACATCATGTTTCACTGAGAATTCCCATCAATTGGGGTGGGGTGTCAAAGGTCCCAGAACACAGAGAGATCAAATGTGACCACCCTCCCCAGGTATTAAAAAACCCACACCTGAGTGTTATTCTTGTAGGTGGAAAAACTGAAGATAAACCAGGAAGGAAAGGATGGTTCCATTTGCACCAAAATACTGGTAAATGTTTGCTTCACTGTTTGTGTGTTCAACACACGCACACACACACACACAGAACTGCATTAAACCTCAATTACTGAGGATGCTCTGCAAGGACCCTGACATCAGAAAGCTCCAAGCATAGCTCAAAAATGTTCAGCCAATCACTACCTCACACTGTACCTTCTCTTAGATGTTCGACTTGAGAATTGTCCAAAACAAATCTAATTGTTCAAAAGCCATTCTTCAGTACTTATCCAGAAAACATGTAAATTGTATCTTGCCAAGGGTTGGAAATAAAGTTTTTGATTCTGTCTAGAAGAAAATGTTCAGTCAAGACATTTCTATGCAAACTTGAGGAACCGCAGCCGAAAGTGAAGCTGAGCATCGGCTCCAGGGCCCACACCTGCAGACAGCAGGGCCAGTGAGACCAAGAGCACGCCAGCCACTCTGAAGCTTTGAGGACCAGTGTTTCCCTGCTGAGTGTCTCCATTCTTTTTTAAAGGCAGAGAATTAACAGCCACTGCTTTGTATTTCTCTTGCCTCTACCTGCATTCTCTCAGCCTCACTGTAAGTAGTTGATGGACTATAATCCAACTTGAACAAAAAGGAATCCAAAGTTCTTCACCCCTCATGTCATATTCATTTAATACGTGCCGATCATTTCACACACATCAGCACAAGAAAAGCTACTGGGTGCTTGGTTGCCAGAATCAAGGCAGAATAAGGCAACTTTGACTGAGCTTGAACTCAGAAAATAATGAGTAAGGGGTTGTCTTGCCATCCACAGTGTGAGAGGTGAGAAGACTCTCTTGATCAAATCTCTGGCCACGTGGCCCAGATGGTCTCGAACAAGTGCTCTGATGTCCATAACGGAATCTATTTGAATAAACCAGCATCTCTTCATGAATCACCAGGACTTGTAAAATCTCCATGGAGCAAACAAATAAATAAATCTATGGGGCAGAAGGTGGGGAGACTCCTATCACACTAGCTAACCCTACCCTGGCTTAACTGTTTTATTTCAGCAACTTGGAGGCTGACATATCACGTTAGATGGTGGACTCACAAAATCACATGAGGATGTATTTTTTATACAGGGTTTCTTAAAGAGTTATTCGTTTCTACAGATCCCTTGAGTGTTCAAGAGCTACTTGATAGGTTGCACTTTGGGAACCAGTTGGGGTGGGGCTGGGCAGCAGTCTTTGGGACTTCAGGATGGGATGCTTTCTGTGTCCAGCAGGAATTAGCTAAACTGGGGGCAGAAGCTGTGGCAGCCGTCCATCTGCTTGTGGCAGCACCTCCTTGAGTCAGGTCTTACTAGAAGCGGGCTTGTTGTTCATTCTCTCAGTCGTGTGTGACTCTGCGATCCCATGGACTGCAGCATGCCAGGTTTCCCTGTCCTTCACTATTTCCCAGAGTTTGCTCAAACTCACGTCCATTGAGTTGGTGACGCCATGCAACCATCTCCTCCTCTGCCGTCCCCTTCTCCCCCTGCCCTCAATCTTTCCAGGCATCAGGCTCTTTTCCAGTGAGTCAGCATTCCACATCAGGTGGCCAAAGTGGTGGGGGGGATGGGGGGTGGGCGCAGGCAGGGCCATGCTTATATGGTTTGATGTGTTACAGAGAGAGCCAAGGCGCACACCATGACACAGGGCAGTTAGCAAGTACAGACTGCTCGGAGTTTCAGTGGATTGAACCTGGGCAGAAAGGAAGAGCAGAAATCGATCAGCACACGTCCAACTTATTTTGAGGAAATGCCCTTGATCTGATCTAGCACAGGCCACATTGATGTAAGCCAGCTTGTTCACACTCAAGGTCTGGGTAGCTGATACCCCACATCCCTGAGGGAAATCAGGGTAGAGATTCTGACAGTTCCCCTTGCAGGAAAGGAAACAAACAGGGAAAGAACTGATGTAGCTAAAAGAGCAGGCTGGCAGCTAAGTAACTCCTTGCCACCTGGCCACTATGATACCCTGAGTTCCTGCCACCGTCATGCTTTCCACTCCATGGAAACAGATCCTAGGTAGCAATTTGCCTCCATTGCCCTGCTTTGTGACAGTCCTCTACAGGACTTTTATTCCTGTTTGGCACTTGAACTTCTAAATGACTCAGTGAGTCAGGCTTCGCTGCTACACGTGATAATTACCTTGGCAGAGAAGGATGTCTTTGTTCTTGCCCACTCACCTTTTGTGCGGAGTTTCCCACTCCCGTTCCCTTATTTATGACTTGTTGACAGTCATCTATATTTAGCAAGTGTTTTGCTAATATCCAAGGAGTCATCAAAGATGCAGCTGCTGCGTCCCCACAGGAAGCCCCGCTTTAGGGGGCGCACGCTACTCTACATGGATCTGTTCCCGAACATTCCTCTGCATGAAGATGAGAAATGCACTTCTTGATTTTTAAATTAGCTGGCTAATGCCTCTATCTTTTCTCCCCTTTTGGAGCTCGATGAACTCATATGTTATTCTTGGTTGGTTGTCAAACGAGCGAGGATGTTTTTCTGATCATCTTTATGTGAGTTATATTTGGCTGTTTTTTCCTCCCTTTTCAGAGACTCCTTTCTTCATGGTGGGACACGTGACCTTGTTTATATGCTTTCTGGGTCCCAGGCTAGGAAACTTGTGATAGTCCTTTCCTGTTCCTTCTTGAGTCATTGATTTGTGTTCCCATGCATGGCTCACTTCCTCCAAGACCTTAGAAAGGGGTTTCTCCAAAACAACCTGTCATTGCGTGGACACAGCAGCAGAGGCCATGACAAGCTCCGACCTTCTCCAATACCATCAGAATCTGGTTAATGAACAATGTACTCTGAATGCTCTGCTTCAAAGGGATCTCATCTTTTGGTGGCTGAGATGGTAAAGAACCTGCCCTCAATGAGGGAGACACCATGATTCAGTCCCTGGGTCAGGAAGACCCCTTGGAGAAGGGAATAGCTACCCACTCCAGTGTTCTTGCCTGGAAAATTTCATGGGCAGAGGAACCTGGTGGGCTACAGTCCATGGGGTCACAAAGAGTCTGAGCAACAGAGTCTGAGTCAAGTCAGTTGAGTCTGAGTCAACTGAGCAACTAAAACACACACACACACACACACCCCACACCATAAGACAAGGCCTCTATAAAGTTCTCACCATACCCTGAGCTCCTCTTCACAGGAAAAGAGGACACCCAGTGACAGCTCCCCATAAGGCTTCATGGGTCAATCCGCCAACCCATTTCTATTCATCCTTAGAAACAGAAAACATTTATTCTCCATTGGTCCAAGCTTTCAAACACCAGGAGAAAAAAAAATTACCCTTTTCATAAATCTTAAATAAGTAAAGAAGAGAAGTCTGTAATAGACTTCACAAGTTCTTCTGAAACCGGTACAAATCCACGAGAGGAGGAAAAGTGAACGGGGGAAACGGGAATGGGGAGAGAAAGCAGGGCGTTTGCAGGGGGATGGTCTGCCTCACTGTTCCCTTGCCCCTGGCATCCCCTAGCTCTTATCACAGAACCAGAAGAAGGACAGGGAAGCAGCATCCCCAGGCAGACGGCTCCGCGCGGCGCTCCAACACACGCTCTGGAACCCCATGCAGCACAGGAGCTGAGAACACAGGGCTCGGATCCTGCCTTGCCCTGTCCAAGCTTTCAGCCTTTAGCCAGTTACACTCACCTCTCAGTGCCTCAGTTTCCTCATCTGTAAAATGGGCGCATGATGGTATCTCTCCCACAGAGTTATGAGGAATAAATCAGTTGATATTAAACAGTGCCTGACAGGCAATAACTATGATATAAGCATTTGATGAGCTTAAATATCAACTTAAGTTAATAAATAAATCCATCTGATCCTTGTAATGCCCTGAGCTAGGTATTTGTCACAAACCCCATTGGTTGCTGGCTCAGAAGACACCCTTTCCTGCCCTGTGGGTGGGGCTTGCAGGGGCTGCAGAGGCCCTGTGCGGCTTTCCCAGCATTCCTTGCAGCTGAGGCGGGAACGTGAAGCCAAACCCTGGTCAGTGGAGAGTGGGGACACGGTGGCTCCTATCTTTTGGGAAGATTTTCCTCCCTACCAAAGAAACAGACAATAAGAGGTCCACTCCCAGGGTCCCTGTCTGCTGATATCATTCTATAGCCAGCATCGTGTGATCATGAGGAGGAAGCCCAGAAAAGCCAATCCAGTTTCATGAACCACTTGAGAGCCCCTGAGTCAGGGCTGCTTGTCAAGCGCGGAGTCCACTTGACAATAAGGGACACTTATTGGCCACTACAGAATGGCCAGTAATGGCTGCTTCCCAACAAAGAAATGAATTATCTCCAAACCACCCTCGGTCCAGCGGTTTCACTTATCTGTAGTCAAAAAGTGAAAGTGAAGCTGCTCAGTTGTGTCCGACTCTTTGCAACCCCATGGACTGTAGCCTACCAGGATCCTCAGTCCATGGATTTTTCCAGGCAAGAGTACTGGAGTGGGTTGCCATTTCCTCCTCCAGGGGATCTTCCCAACCCAGGGATTGAACCCGGGTCTCCTGCATTGCAGACAGATGCTTTACCATTTGAGCCACCAAGGAAGCCCATTTGCAGTCAAAAGCATCTGGACTAACACAAGGTTATGCTATATGAGGAAAATAGAGAGTTAAAAAGGTTAAATTGCCTCACTAGCCAGACAGATCGTAGAAAAATGAAAGTGTTAGTCGCTCAGTTGTGTCCAACCCTTTGGGACCACATGGACTGTAGTCGCCAGGCTCCTCCATGGAGGAGAATCCATGGAATTCTCTAGGTAAGAATACTAGAGTGGGTTGCCATTTCCTTCTCCAGGGGATCTTCCCTACCCAGGGATGGAACCTGGGTCTCCTGCGTTGCAGGCAGAATCTTTATTGTCTGAGCCCCCAGGGAAGTCCACAGATGGCGGAACTGGAATTCCAATTCAGTCTCGCTCCAGAGCTTAAGCTCATGCTCCTGCATCAGAAGTTGCCACAACCGACAGTGCTCACCGCCTGGATGGTACTGGTTAGGACTCAGCACCGAGGGACAGCTGTGGTCAGGGATGACTGGGCAGAGTGAAAAATAAATGACTCCTAACCTATGATTGTTTTCATTGTTTATGCATCACTGTCACCTCAAGAAATGTAGAACTGGAAGGGAGCTCACAGGCCTTCTGGTCCACAGAACAAAACTGAGATAACCAAAGTCACACTCATTAGTAACAAAGTCAGCTGACAACTGAAGTCATGACCCCATTTTACAGATGGAAAAACTGAGGCACCAGGATATATATATATATATATATATATATATATATAAAATTCAAGATTGCAAAGCTAGTAAGTGGTTAAACTGGAATGTAAACTCGGGTGAACTGGCTCCAAATTCCTCCATCACTGTGACGTACGTTCTCAAGCACACTGCTTCTGCATCTTGGCCTCAGCTTATAGAGAGGCATGGGTGCTAAGTTGCTTCAGTTGTGTCCAACTCTTTGGGACCTCATGGAACATAACCCACCAGACTCCTCTGTTCATGAAATTCTCCAGGCAAGAATAACAGAGTAAGTTGCTATGTCCTTCTCCAGGGGGACAGGGGATCTTTCCGACCCAGGGATCAAATCTGTGTCTCTTATGTGTCTCCTGCATTGGCAGATGGGTTCTTTAGCACTGGTGACACCTGGGAAGCTTATAGAGATAGGGCTTTTATAATCTGGGTGCTTAGTCACTCAGTCATGTTAGACTCTCTGCGACCGCATGGACTGTAACCTGTCAGGCACTCTGTCCATGGGATTCTCCAGGCAAGAATACTGGAGTGGGTTGCCATGCCCTCCTCCAGGGGATCTTTCCAACCCCAGGATCAAACCCAGGTCTCCTGCATTGCCAGCCGATTCTTTACTGTCTGAGCCACCAAGGAAGCTATAATTTGGGAGAGGATTGTAACAAAAATGCAATCAGTATCCTAAATGCCAAGCGGTCAACTTAAAGATTATAAGCCCTTGATCCTGGCTGGCTGGTACCACCACCTGCCTATCACCGCTGACGTGAAGAGCTGGCTTGACCAAAGTTCACACTAACTCATGCAAAGAGCACCAGAGAATTAGGGCAACCTGAGAAGGAGAAAAGTTCAACTTGGAAGAATTTACCCAGAATTTTATAAAAGAAAAATCTGAAAAGATGCACTTTCAGTTTCAGCATGAAGATAAGTTTTTTACTTGATGGTTTTGGATGCCACCCAAGCTGTGACCCCAGGCGTGATGGAGCAGAGAAGAGTCTTCCCTGAGTTTCTGACTCACAAAACCCGTGAGTGGAAGTGTTGGGGTAATTTGTTCTACAAGAAAAAATAATCAAGGATCACCTCTTCGGAGGAATCAGCAGTTTGGCCAAATTGGGCTAATTTGTTAAACAATTGCTTCAGAGCCTCAAGTCCATCTCCCAGTCACCTGTTTGGGGGTGTCCAGGCCACCTGCACTTCCCACCAACGGGCTACGAGTTCAGAGCATCCCACAAACCACCTTAGGTTTGACAATTTGTTCGAATGGTTCTCAGAACTCAGGAAAGCGCTATACTTAAAATTGCAGTTTTATTATAGAGGATATGGGCTTTCCTGGTGGCTCAGATGGTAAAGAATATGCCTGCAACACAGGAGACCGAGGTTCAGTCCCTGGGTCGGGAAGATCCCCTAGAGAAGGGAATGGCTACCCACTCCAGTATTCTTGCCTAGAGAATTCCATGGACAGAGCAGCCTGGTGGGCTACAGTCCATGGGGTCACAAAGAGTCAGACACGACAGAGTGACTAATCTCCTACAACTACAGAGAATACAGATCAGGACTAGCCAAATAGATACACGGGGGGAGGTCTGAGTGGGTCCAAGACACAGAGCTCCTGTGCACTTCCCCTGTGGAATCAACCATCTCCCCTCCTGATGTGTTCACAGCCAGAAGGGTCCTTGGAGCTCTGGGGTCCAGCTTTCACTGGGGTTTCCGTCTGTAGGCCTGGCTGATGAAATCATTGGCCCCAAGACTGGATTCAGCATTCAGCCCCACCACCTCTCCCCAGAGGCTGGAGGTTGGGCTGTCTCAAGGTCCTAACCCATTAATCATGTGGTCGGTCTCCTCAGTGAGCAGTCCACATCTGAACCATCTTGACAGCATAACTACAGGTGTGACCCAAGGGGCTTATGAGTAACCAAGATACTCTTAGGACTTGGGAAATTCCAAGAATTTAGAATCTTCCTCCTAAAAACTGGAGAACAAGGCCAGTCAAATCCTTCATTATACAACAGGCCTCTCACCCTCAGCCTCATATTTTGCTTCCCAATGTTGGGGCTAGGATTTTGTAAGACATTTTCCTTGGCCAGTTGGGTACCTGCTAGGCTTTGGCAGAGGGATGCTAGAGGAAGACTGGAAGGTGGGAAAAGGGAATCAGGCTTTACTCCTGTGTATCTGCCTCCTGTGTTCTGCCTGTTTCTTTCCTCTTTCTGTGAACATGACCCCAGCCACACTTTCCACCCCTACAATGGCAATTTATTCCAGTACCTGCTGTAATTCCAGTTTTCCAAACTCCAAGAATCAGCCTTATCATGCCCACTTGGAAAAAATAGAACAAGCCAGCCATCAAGAACTCCCTCTCCTTCTAAAGGTGTGGGTCCCAGCCCCACGGAGCTCCCTCTGCCCCCACCCCTCTCCCAGCTCTCAGAGGTACCGGGACCTGCTGAGCTCCATCCCTTTCTCAGGGGTCTGTGTTCCTGTCCCTAGAACTGTCCTTCCAAGTTCAGAGCAATTAATTGGCCAGGGTGGATTTCTATCTCCTGACTAATGCTCGATGGTCAAAGATGATTCCTCTCCAGAATCAGATATTGTTCTGTCATCTCTGGAGATCACCTCGATCCCCTGGAGTTAACACATCAGCATCATAGTAGCTCTGAACCACCACTGCTCAGTAGAACCTTCTGTGATCATGGAAATGCCGCACATCAGTGCTGTCCAAGATGGTGGTCAGTAGCCACAAGTGGCTGCTGAGGACTTAACTTTGACTGGTGCAACTAATTCCATTTGATTTTAACTAACTTTACTTTAAATTGCCACATGTAGCTAGTGGCTGTCGTGTTGATGTCACAGCTATATGCTCTCCCACTTACTGGAAATTATTATTCTGTTTTTCCATAGCACCTTGTTCTATGAAATACTCTTCATATTCTATCTTAATTATTTACATGGTAATCTTGCTTACTGATGATAAACTCCTTGAAGGGCCATCTGATGGTCTCAGTACCTGGGTACATGGCAGGAAAACATACTCAAAAATGAGTCACAAATTGATTGTGGTGTCTAAGCAGGATACAGCCGTAGACAGACTGTGACTCCGTTTCAGGGAGGGAGGAGAGAGCCTGGGGCGGTTGGATGAGGCTACTAGGACAGAATCCTTCTCTGTGTTCCCTTTTCCTCATCTGTAAAATAAGCTTTATAGAGTAAGCTGAGGTTGGTGGTGGTGATTGAAGAGCCCTACCAGGCTCCTCTGTCCATAGGATTTCCCAGGCAAGAATACTGGAGTGGGTAGCCATTTCTTTTTCCAAGGGATCTTCCCAACCCAGGAATCAGTCACAACTTCTGTACTGCAGGCGGGTTCTTTACTGACTGAGCCACCAGATAAGCAAGCTGAGATTATCAGGAATTAAAACATCACTTACAAAGTTGGTCTGGAAGCTAAAGACTCATCTTGGCTTTAACTTTGACATTTTATCTCGCAAAACTGGGCTCAATGCCTTATCCTCCTACCCATGTTCCAGATCAACTAGGTCTTTAGATTAAGAAAAACATCTGTCTTTTAAGGAGAAAACACAGAAAAAAGTTCAGGAAGCTTGTCCCAATGTCTGGGCACAAAGGGAAGAATGAAGGACTCCATTTCCTTCTGTCATCCACTTATCTAAATGGTCAGTCAACAGTCAGGAGAGGAATAAATTAGGAGTTCGGGATTAACATATTCACTACTATATATTAAATAGATAATCAACAAGGACCTACTCTATAGCACAGGGAACTCTACTCATTTTCTGTGATAACCTACATGGGAAAAAAATCTGAATAAGGGGGACTTCCCTGGCTGCCCAGCAGTTGAGACTTCTCCTTCCAGTGCAGGGGCCACGATTTTGATCCCTGGTCGGAGAGCTAAGATCCCATGTGCCTCGTGGCCAAAAGCACAAAACAGGAAACAGAAACTTGTAACAAATTTAATAAAGACTTTAAAAATGGTCCACATCAAAAAAATATGTTTAAGAAAAAATATGAAAAAGAATAGACACCTGTATGTGTGTGCTTAGTCACTCGGTCATGTTAGACTCTCTGTAGCGCCATGGACTGTAACCCACCAGGCTCCTCTGTCCATGGAATTTTCCAGGCAAGAATACTGGAGTAGACTACCATTCCCTATTCCAAGATATGTGTATAGGTAGAGCTAAATTGCTTTGCTGTACACCTGAAACTTACACAACACTGCAAATCAATAATACCCCAGTATAAAATTTAAAACATGGTCATTCAACAAATGATTATTCCATAAAAGTCAAGTACCAAGAACTACAATTCCAAAACTATTTTTTGAAATTATGTAAGTTAAATCTCTGCTAATCTCTCTCATGGCATCTTGTATCTCTCTTTGTATGCTGTAATCAAATAATCTATAAATTATATAATTATATTTGTTGTACGTTCATCAATCAGATGGTAAGCTAAATGAGGGTGGAAATCATGCCTGTCTTTTCATACCTGCATTCTCACCAGAATAGCAATATAGTATGTAATCACTAGATCATTCTTTAATAAATGAATAAATAGAAAAAGAATAGCATATATAGTATTTTGAAAATTGTCATCAATGCCATAATCTGATAAGAATTCATAATTGCAATTAATAAGTTTTCTTAAGAAAATTGTTGACCAAGTATTGAAAATCCTGAAGCCCCAAAATGAATGTGGCAGGATAAAATAGGAAGCTAATACCTGAGCTTTCTTTTTCCTGAAATTCTCTCATTGCCCCACAGTCCTCCACTCCTTGAATCAGCAGCATTCAGTGAATCAGCCAAACACAAAAATATCAGTCAAGGACATAAATAGGTGTTTAAAATTTCAAAAAGGAAACAAGCGTCTTAAAAATTGAGTCTCTTCATTGTAAGAGTGAGACTTTCTAAAGAAGAAAAAGAGCTTTGATCTTCAAAAAGTTAATGGTCTGAGGAACTCAGGGTGTAGGGACGATCCTTAAACCAGGGATGAGAGGAGAATGCCTGAGGATGTGACCACAGTCCTCTGGTTCAAAAAGAAATGGATGTCAATCAGCCAGGAGGAAGACGAGGACGTGAGACAGAGCCCAAGAAGGGTTCAGATGCTGCTGGATTTACAGGGTATGCCTGTTCCTTCTGGACCAAGCCCCGGGGTAGGGAAGAAGTTTTAGAAACTCTGAAGTCTAGAACCCCAAATAGGTTTAGGGAGGGGATGTCTTCCAGCAAGAGGTTGATCCTTGGGTAACCAGTGAGCAGTCTCAGGGAGAAGACCCACGCTCCACCTTAGCTTTGCAACAGACAAGGAAAAATGGTGGTAGGTTATGTTTGCAGAGAGGACCTGGCAAAGCCTGAGTCTTCCATAGCGCTGGAGAGGCAGGAAAGGCGTCTGAATTTCCTGGGCCCATAGAAAAGAATTTCTCATGAAGCTTAGGGTGCTTCAGCTTCAGGGTCCTCATTTACCTGCCCCCTTATAAAGTCCCAGGAAAGGTGTGTTCGCCTAGTCCCATATTTTATAAAATTTGCAACAGTAAAAGACTTGAACTGCAATGAATTAAGCCCATTGTCTCTTTTCATTCTAACTTCCCTCCCATGTCAGACGATGTTGGGGTAACCTCAGTGTATTGGGGCTGCAGCTCAGAGGAACCTGAGATGAGGATATACTTATATTTTGAGGGGTTTTTTTTCCAGTTTAACTCCATGCAATTTCTTTAGGGCAGAAGGTAGATCATTTGCTTAGACTTAGAGTAGTGTTTCTGAAGGACCTATGTTTTCAAACTTTTTCTTCTGTCCTGGGGTGTATGTAGTTGACTGGGGACTCAGCCAGACCTACGCACGTATTTATTCTCCCCCACACTTGCCTCCACTCCAGGCTGTCATGTAATATCGAGCAGAGTTCTGCGTGCCATAGAGCATTTCCTTGTTGATCATCCATTTTAAATATAGTGCCAAGAATACACTTATGTTTGAGTTTAGTCAGATGTATTCATATTGTTCCCAGGCACTTCTGTGTATAGTTGTTTGGCTAGCCATCCAAGTATACCAATGGATACCAAAAAGCCTCCTAGAGTCCCCTGTGCCAACACCCAGAGTCATGGCACAAAGTTGCAGGGCCAGAAGATGTTATCTAATATGAATACGTCCCACAGCACCAAGAACCAGAAAGTCACGGAGAGAAAGGGTTTCCAGTGTATGGAGCCAGGCACCAGCTGTGGAAAGTTCTTCTGGTCACAAGCAGTGTGAAATTACAAGGAGCCCCTTCAGCTTGCACTGATGCCCGGTCAAAATGGAGGCCCTTCCCAGCCAGGAAGTATACTCAGTAATCCTTCCCACGCGGCACGGTGGTAAAGAATCCACCTGCCAATGCAGGAGATGTGGGTTTGATCCTCGGGTGGAGAAGACCCCCTGGAGGAGGAAATGGCTATTCTTGCTTGGAAAGTTCTATGGACAGTAGAGCCTGGCGGGCTATATACAGTCCATGGGATCACAAAGAGTCGGACACAACTGAGCACGCATGCGCGCACACAATATGCTTAACCCCACTAAGTGAAAAATTCATATTCTGTTTCTCAAAGGGAGCTCCAAAAATTTAATTAAATCTCTCCCTACAAAATCTGGATTCTCCCCTTGCTGCACCCAGAGGAGAGTGGAATGTTGGTGAACCTGCAGAGACCTTACAATGCAGGGGAACGAGGACACAGAGGGACCTACAGGGACAGAGAGAAGAAGGGCCCAGAAGGTCCTGCAGCCAAGAGGGCAGAGAGGAGGGACCAAATGCCTCCCGCTGATGCCGGAACACCCACCCCCAGAGCTCTAATCAAGACTGAGGGAGAAGAGAGAAAGAAAGGAAGCGCTAGCTCTGACTGAAAAAACTTTAAATACTCAGGTGACCAGCATCCTAAAGTGCCTAAGGTAACATGGAAGTAAACTGCTATTTCAATCCCAGCATCAGTGGAAAGGGAGGACTCAGATCTTAGTTAAATTTTAGTTACACACCTAAGATTTGTGACTGTAAAACTAAGACCCAGTAAACAGATGAAAGGTAAATTCTTTAAAGAGGTTGAGTCAGCTCAACTCACCACGCTGCTGGGGCCAGTGTTGAACTTGACCTGAGTCCTGTGCTCCAGGAAAACGGCCATGGTTGTGAAACTCCACTACATTTTCATGTTTCTGGAAACAGCTAACGGCAACAAACCCCCTTTCTCTCCCATAGTCCAGATAAGACAAGTCTGTATCCTTCTGAATGGCTCCCAAGAGACTCACGAATGACTTCCTTGTTTACCGGTCTCTATAAAACCCCACACAGCCTCCTCTTTTTTCCCTCTGAGACATTCCTCATTAATAAACTTCTCTCTATTGCAAAAGCCCCAATAAATCATCTCCTTCATTGTCTGGTACATCTTGTCCTTGATGCTGGCGTGGGCTCCCTAAATGGTAACCCAGAAGCTACTTGAGAAGTAGTTAGGAGTTAGAGTCACAAAACCAAGCACAGTGGGGTAGGGCATAAAAAGGTTCTGAATGATCCTTTCAATGGAGAGAACTTAGCAGAAGTTAAAAAATATTTTTCAAAGAAATAGAATAAAATTTCAGACTTCCAGATAATAACAGTACATACACACACTTACACACAAACACACATACACATACATACACACACACAGATACACACATGTGCACACATACACATACAGACATGTGCACACAGACACAGACACACACACAAGCGTGCACACACACATATATACACTAACACATACCACCTCATCCCTGCCCCCACACTCAGGACCCCACACTCTGGTGACCATCATCCTTTTAGAAGAAAGAAGAGAAAGGTTTCTTCTGGTTAAGGTCAGAGCCCCCTCTTTCGGGGACTCTTCCGGGGACCCTCCTGGGGAAAGAAAAGAGAGCAGGAGAAGGGAGCCTGGCAGAGGTGAATCAGAGCTGCACTCCGTTTCCTGACTTCATCCATCCTTAACAACCCAGAGTCTAGTTTAAGATGTGGCTAGACAACAGAGAAGGAATATCTAAATGTTTGAGAATACAGAAAACATATTTGTAGCTATTTCCGCATTGATGTTAAGATATGCCGAGGGAGTCTTACAAATGTCACAAGTGGTATGAGGGGATTCGTGTACCGGTCATATTTATACACCAGAGCAAAAACACTTTTATCCTCCCAAAAAATTACCTTGGAAAATGTACACAGATTTTTGCAGGCTTCTATGGAAATATAATTAATATTCACTTAATAATCAGTCAAAATGTAGAAAACCAGTTTTCATGCTATATGCAATACAGAATCATCCCAAGAGCGATGTCTGTGACACACAAACACTCCAAAGTGGAATTTTTCATCATCCTTGCATCAGCACCATCCCATCTTTAGCCAGGATTTTCTCTAAGATCCAAAGTTGCAAGGGCTTCCTAGGTGGCAGAGTGGTAAAGAATCCATCTACCAATGTATGAGACGCAGGAGACATAGGTTTGACCTCTGGGTTGGGAAGATCCCCTGGAGGAGGAAATGGCAACCCACTTCAGGATTCTTGCTTGGAAGATCCCATGCACAGAGGAGCCTGACGGGTTTCAGTCCAAGGGGTCGCAAATGAGCCAGACATGAATGAGCACACACTCCCCAACGTTGCAAAAGAGCATCGAGACATTGTCCACTTTAAAAAAAACTAGCCAATATCTTCACATCATTCTTAGCTCTCAAGATTCATCTCTCAATGGGGGAAATGGGATTTTGAGGGTATGGGTTTTGAAGCAATTCTGACAATTTTATATCTCCATGTCTGAGTTTCATTTCCTTCCCCAAGATCAAAGCGTACATGAAGGCGATGGGTGAGGACAGGGCTGAAAGCCGGGAGATAAACGTGTCCCGTGTGCGCACTGGTGATTTGTGTTAGATACGGAAATGAATTGTGAGTGCATGGCCGGGAGTGTTTCCCTTCCGTTTAGTATGTAGGCCATGTCTCCCCTGGCGGCCTAGCCCGTTATCTTTCTCCTCCTTCTTCACACTTTCCATAAGCCTTCTGGTTTCGCAGCGGACACACTGTAAATCTTCTCCAAGTGTCCCACATATGTTTCATTAAAAGCGTTTGTTTCTTTGATCAGCTTGTCGTTTCTAATGTGAAAAAAAAATAATAACTTGGTCACCCAGCACTTGGAAATGTATAGGGCCCAAGTGAGAAGCTGCAGAGCTGACAGTCAGCCTTGGGGTCTCAGTGTCCCCCATTCAGGCTGCCCTGGGAGTGGGCCCGCTGCCCCAGGGCCCGGGTGAGCACGGATGGGATGAGACAGGAAACGCTGCGGATTAAACTGCCAAGGCTGCCATAACAAGATTCTACAGATGGGGTGGCTTCAAGCCACAGAAATACACTTCACGCTTTTGAAGCCTGAAAGCCCCATATCAAGGCATCCTTAGGGTTGGTTTCTCCTGAGGCCTCTTTCCTTAGCTTGGAGATGGGCACCTTCCTGCTGGGCCTCACAAGGTCTTTCCTCTGTACGGGCGCGTGTCCTCCGTACGGGCGCGTGTCCTCTGTACGGGTGCGTGTCCTCCGTACGGGCGTGTGTCCTCCGTACGGCCGTGTGTCCTGTCCTCCGTACGGGTGCATGTCCTCCGTACGGGCGCCTGTCCTCCGTACGGGCGCGTGTCCTCTGTACGGGCGCGTGTCCTCTGTACGGGCGTGTGTCCTCTGTACAGGTGAGTGTCCTCTGTACAGGTGAGTGTCCTCTGTACGGGCGTGTGTCCTGTCCTCTGTACGGGCGCGTGTCCTCCGTACAGGCGCGTGTCCTCTGTATGGGTGCATGTCCTCTGTACGGGCACGTGTCCTCTGTATGGGCGCGTGTCCTCTGTATGGGTGAGTGTCCTCTGTACAGGCATGTCCTCTGTACAGTATCGTGTCCTCTGTACAGGCATGTGTCCTCTGTACGGGCACGTGTCCTCTTCCTGTCCTCCGTACGGGTGCATGTCCTCCGTACGGGCGCGTGTCCTCCGTACGGGCGCGTGTCCTCTGTACGGGCGCGTGTCCTCTGTACGGGCGTGTGTCCTCTGTACAGGTGAGTGTCCTCTGTACAGGTGAGTGTCCTCTGTACGGGCGTGTGTCCTGTCCTCTGTACGGGCGCGTGTCCTCCGTACAGGCGCGTGTCCTCTGTATGGGTGCATGTCCTCTGTACGGGCACGTGTCCTCTGTATGGGCGCGTGTCCTCTGTATGGGTGAGTGTCCTCTGTACAGGCATGTCCTCTGTACAGTATCGTGTCCTCTGTACAGGCATGTGTCCTCTGTACGGGCACGTGTCCTCTGTACGGGCATGTGTCCTCCATATGAGTGAGTGTCCTCTGTACGGGCGCGTGTCCTCTGTACAGGCGCGTGTCCTCTGTTCAGGTGCATGTCCTCTGTGCAGGCACGTGTCCGCATCCTCATTTTCCTTTCTTATAAGGACACCAGGTCTATTAGACTGTGTGTGCTCAGTCATCCAGTCGTGTCTCACTTTTGGGACCCATGAACTGCAGCCCTCCAGGCTCCTCTGTCCATGGGATTTTCCAGGCAAGAACACTGGAGTGGGCTGCCATTTCCTTCTCCAGGAGATCTTCTTGATCCAGGGATCGAACCTGTGTCTCTTGCACCCCCTGCCTTGGTAGGTGGATTCTTTACCGGGTTTTTGAACCCATCCTAATGACCTAATTTTACCTTTTCTTTTTCTTTTCTGGTTGTGCCACGGAGCATGTTGGGATCTTAGTTCCCTGACCAGGAATCGAACTCCTGCCCCCTGGATTGTAATCACAAATTCTTAACCACTGGACCACCAGGGAAGTTCTTTGCAGACTCTATCTCCAAATAGAGTCACATTCAGAAGTACTGGGGATTATGACCCCAACATATGAATTTGGGGATGGAGGTGACACAGCTCAGCCCATAGCACCTGATGTGTTTGGCAAAGTACAGGAAGAACAGGGATGGGAGAGGGTAGCCAGGGAGAGGCACCCTGCATGGATTTCTTAGCAAGTTAAGTGGACTTAAAAAAAAAAAAAACTCTGTTTCTTCAGAGCAGTTGGGCTAGCGACAAAATGAAGAGAAAAGCACAAGGATCCCTGTACCTGCTGCCCCGACACGTGTGTAGCCTCCCCTACGATCTACATCCCACCACACACAGTGCCTGCGTTACAACTGATGAGCTGACATTGACTCAGCAGTTGTCACCAGAGTCCACGGTTTATCTTAGGCTCCATCCTCAGTCTTGTACATTCTGTCGGTTTAGACAAGTGTATAGCAACAGGTGGTCTTCCCTGGTAGCTCAGATGGTAAAGGATCTGCCTGGAATGCAGCAGACCTGGGTTTGATCCCTGGGTCAGGAAGCTCCCCTGAAGAAGAGAATCACTACCTACTCCAGTATTTTAGCCTGGAGAATTCCATGGACAGAAGAACCAGGGGGGCTACAGTCCATGGGGTCTCAAAGAGTTGGACGTGACCGAGCGACTAACACACTCACACACACACCATATACCCACCATTAGATATCATACAGAGTATTTTTACTGCCTCAGAGTGGACTTTTCAGGGGCTTCAGACTCCATCGATTAAGGGGCACAGAGTGGGTAGGGCGCCAACACTTGAGCAGGCAAATTAAGCCATCACAGCAAGGGCAGGGCGAGCTCTGAGTCAGGGATGAAGCTCTATTTGGGACTTCTTGCCCTTGAGGACATCCACTCCCCAGCAGGAGGGTAGCAGTGCCATGCAGGAGGAGGCTGATAATTTCCCTTCCTTCTCCGCCTCCTGCACGCCGTCATCTCCAGGGGTGACCACAGAATATGCCACATGCTCTTGTAGCCTTTGTCCCCAGGCATCCAAGTGACTAAACTTCCACCACAGCTCCCGAAGCATAATTTTTACTCACAAAAGGGCATGGCGTGAAGGCACTCTGTCCCCTGGGAAGTGATTTCGCTGCCAGCCAACCCACCCCCAAGGTGACTTTCTTCAGAGGGTTATGAGAATGTAGCCCACCTCGGGATTCCTGAGTTCCAGTCTGAGCCGCCTAATCTTCTCAACACTGTGTTACTTCCAGCTATATGGGCTTCCCCTGGGTTCGATCCCTGGGTCAGGCAGATCCCCTGGAGAAGGGAAAGACTACACACTCTAGTATTCTGGCCTGGAGAATGCCACGGACTGTATATTCCACGGGGTGGCAAAGAGTCAAACATGACTGAGCAACTTTCACTTTTTTTCAGGTTTATAGAAAATCCTATTTTATAGCACTTTTTGTGTATGCAAGACACTGTTCTAAGTATTTCAATCATCAACACATTTAATCCTTCTACCCTAGCCAGTGCCGCTATCTAAATATGGATGCTTAATATAAGCATGGTGCTTCCCAGGTGGCGCTAGTGGTAAAGAATCCACCTGCCAATGCATGAAGACACAAGAGACACGGGTTCGACCCCTAGGTCAGAAAGATCCACTAGAGTGGTGCTGGGAAAACTGGTCAACCACTTGTAAAAGAATGAAATTAGATCACTTTCTAACACCATACACAAAAATAAACTCAAAATGGATTAAAGATCTAAACGTAAGACAAGAAACTATAAAACTCTTAGAGGAGAACATAGGCAAAACACTCTCTGACATAAATCACAGCAGGATCCTCTATGATCCACCTCCCAGAATACTGGAAATAAAAGCAAAAATAAACAAATGGAATCTAATTAAAATTAAAAGCTTCTGCACAACAAAGGAAACTATAAGCAAGGTGAAAAGACAGCCTTCTGAATGGGAGAAAATAATAGCAAATGAAGCAACTGACAAACAACTAATCTCAAAAATATACAAGC
>SJXQ01010462.1:313006-341744 GCA_006408695.1 Aepyceros melampus
CTCTCAAGAGTCTTCTCCAGCACCACAGTTCAAAAGCATCAATTCTTTGGTGCTCAGCTATCTTCACAGTCCAACTTTCACATCCATACGTGACCACTGGAAAAACCATAGCTTTGACTAGACGGACCTTTGTTGGCAAAGTAATGTCTCTGCTTTTCAATATGCTATCTAGGTTGGTCATAACTTTCCTTCCAAGGAGTAAGCGTCTTTTAATTTCATGGCTGCAGTCACCATCTGCAGTGATTTTGGAGCCCAAAAAAATAAAGTCTGACACTGTTTCCTCTGTTTCTCCCATCTATTTCCCATGAAGTGATGGGACCAGATGCCATGATCTTAGTTTTCTGAGTGTTGAGCTTTAAGCCAACTTTTTCACTCTTCTCTTTCACTTTCATCAAGAGGCTTTTTAGTTCCTCTTCACTTTCTGCCATAAGGGTGGTGTCATCTGCATATTTGAGGTTATTGACATTTCTCCTGGCAGTCTTGATTCCAGCTTGTGCTTCTTCCAGCCCAGTGTTTCTCATGATGTACTCTGCATAGAAGTTAAATAAGCAAGATGACAATATACAGCCTTGACACACTCCTTTTCCTATTTGGAACCAGTCTGTTGTTCCATGTCCAGTTCTAACTGTTGCTTCCTGACCTGCATACAGATTTCTCAAGAGGCAGGTCAGGTGGTCTGGTATTCCCATCTCTCTCAGAATTTTCCACAGTTTCTTGTGATCCACACAGTCAAAGGCTTTGGCATAGTCAATAAAGCAGAAATAGATGTTTTTCTGGAACTCTCTTGCTTTTTCCATGATCCAACAGATGTTGGCAATTTGATCTCTGGTTCCTCTGCCTTTTCTAAAACCAGCTTGAACATCAGGAAGTTCACAGTTCATGTATTGCTGAAGCCTGGCCTGGAGAATTTTGAGAGTGACTTTCCTAGCGTGTGGGATGGGTGCAGTTGTGCGGTGGTTCGAGTTTATAGTCTATGGTGTAAACACTGTTGCCCTCACCTTTGCTGACCTGAGTGGAAACCACTTAGGGATTGGAGAAAGGCAGATATGCAGCCCGATGCCATTCTTGCTATTTTACATTTCACAGCTCTGTGCATCCAACACTGTCTAGTAAAGACACACTTCACTCTATACACATAATTATCTAATTTAAAATATTACTAATTCACCCCTTTTCCCATTAACTTAAATCATTGCAAACAAAGGGGAAAAAGGTTTATTGCAAGCTACCTTACATATGCTGCATGTGCAGCCAGATGGGTAGCTTCTAAGACTCAGTCTCACCAGAGCCATACAGAAGAGGAGAGGAGCACTCCCCAAAGGCAGGGAGGCTGTGCAGACAGAAACTGCGTCAATCCAGCACGGGGCAATGGCGTCTGGGGCAGGAATAGTAGAGCCACATGGTATATGATCATTTCCTGCAAACAGGAAAGAAAATTTTGTTTAGGGGGCCGTGAGTTCTGGTCTGGATGCTACTAGTAATTAGCTATAAAACCTTAATAATCCTCTTTCTCTCTGGGCTTGTTTCTTTATCTGGAAAATGAGGGTATTAAACTACATCATCCCCAGACAATTTGCAGGACCCAGAGGCTCTCTTTTACATTCCTGAAAGGTCGGAGAGTTAACCCTAATGTCAACTAGCATCATGAAAAAGGGAAAATCAATTATCCTCTCTAAGCCACATTTATAAATCAGGAACAGTAAGTTGCCAAATAAGATTGCATATGAAAAATAATATGAAAGATTGAGAATATTAATAGCTACCATTTATTGAGCATCTTCTATGTATTCAATATGCACTAAATACCTCCTTGTGGCTGTATCATAGTTCTCTATTCTGTTTACCTAATTCTGCCTAACAAAAACCCATCTTTTGCTCTTTTTTACCTAATTTCTTTTTTTCCCTAATTTCTTTTTTTCCCAGTACTCTACAGTTTGTTCTGATGTCTGACTAGACAAAGATAATAGAATATTTACAAATGGGTAGTCACAGAAACTTAATGGATTTTACTGTCAAGAATATGCTTAAAGACGGGTTCATGTAATAAGAACAAAAAAAAAATCATGAGAGAAGAAATAAAGGAAGGAAGGAGGGAAAGGAAGGAGATTGAGAGAGGAAGGAATAAAGGGAAAGAAACTCAAACTGAGATGACAAGAAATTAGAACAGATAAAAACAAATATAGGAAAAGACAATTGCAAGAAAAAAAGGCAATATCAAAATATAAATATGCACTGAAACTAGTAAAGACCAAGTTTAAAACTACAAAAAAGTGGGTGAATGGGGGAAGGACATAACTGATACATTCTCTGGGATATAGGAGACAAAATATTACAAAGATGAAATTTATGAGAAAACTATTGAGTTTGACTTTTAGTCTCAGTCTTTCAAAGCAAAAGATCCTTGAATAAAATCTTTGAATTAAGCCTCTTGAAACTGAAGAAATAAATGAATGCAGAATTATAGAAAATTTCTTGAACCTGAGAAAAGAGAAATATTGAAGGGTGTCACTATGTTACAAGCAAAGTCATGAATAAACAACCATATTTAGATTTATAGTTGTATTTTTTTAATTATAAGGATGAAGAAAATCCTATAAAAATCTGAGCTGAAAACAATTAGCTATAAAAATTAAAATTATTTGTTTGTAATGCTTCCCAGGTGGCTCCAGTGGTAAAGAATGTGTCTGCCAATGCAGGAGATGCAAGAGACATAGGTTCAGTCCCTGGGTCAGGAAGACTTTCTGGAGGAGGAAACGGCAACCCAGGCCATACACCAGTGCTCAATGCAAGATGGCCATGGAGCAGCATCTGGAGAATTGTGAGGCTGAAAGTCAGTGAACATGAATTTTTATACCCAACCAAATTATTGTTTTTGTATAATAGGAATTACTAAAGAAGGTATCAGATATGTACAAACTAGGAAAATATAATCCCTATCTTCCCACTAGGAAAGACAAACTACAAGTGATCAATTGACCAGGAGAAGAACCAAAATTAAAAACTCAAAAAGTGAAAACTAATGATATAAAAACTAGCTTTTTGCTTTCCATTTGTCAAGGACTGCCACACAGAACCCTGATGAAACAACAGGATGGAATGTAGCATTTTCAAACTGGTCCCTTGAGTTCTGGGAGCCACAGACTCAGAGGTGCCAAGAAATTTGTGCTAAAAAAATTCTGAAAGATCCCCTCCCATTTCCTTTCAACCACAGTAACACCATGTTTATCTCCTTTATATATTATAGTCCTGCAAAATTCAGTTTGGAAAAGCAGGGAAAGGGGACTAAAACCCATTAGTATCAATAGAAAGAACACAAACAGGAAAATCTAGGTTTGAACCCCGACTCTATCACCTCCTAATTATGTGATGTTGGACTAACCATTCATCTCTCTGACTTTTAGTTTATAAATTCATATCATCCCCATAAAAAGGTTCTTGTCAGAACAGATCAAGATGAAAAAGGAATTCTTACTGTGCTATTATTACCCACCTAGAGATCCATACATTTCTAGCAGAAACCACAGAACTTACATCATTTATTTGGGCTGACTCAGTGGTATTTCTTCAAGCTCCTGCCATGAGCAGGGGTTTGATAGGTGAGACAGCTTGTCACGTGGACTGGGCTTCTCCACCACTTTCACCTTCCGACAAACACAGAGATTGTTACTTGGAGTAGAAAGAGAAATCTGCTTGTGGTCCAGGGACTCCAGCCACTCAAGCCTCACCCAGATACCCAGAAGGACTAGGAAATAAACATCTCAGCCCACGGTAACCCCCTCATGACACAACAGTAAGGAAGTTCTGATGTAAAGATCCTCATTTCTCCACACGTTGTGTTCTAGATCTAGTTACATTGTGAGCACCTCTTAGAAAGCGTTGAGTCTTTTGAATTGTTGGTCAGTTCTTCCAGAATCTAGACCTTCCAGGATTAATTTCTGCTCGCCAATCTAAGCTTATCATCATCTTCCTGAGCCTTCACCCAAATCTACACCTGCCTTACACAGGCTGTGCTATGCTGTATGGATTGGCACCACTGTTTACTCTATGTCTATGAGTATCTCCAATTCTACTTTGGGATCTCTGGGGGGAAATTACATTTTTCAAGGGTTTGTAGAGTTCCTTGGAAAATGTTTATGTTAAAAATGTGAAATAAAGGTATATAACTCAATTTGTAAAGACTACGCAGAGTCTTCTCCAACACCAAAAATAAGTCTGACACTGTTTCCACTGTTTCCCCATCTATTTCCCATGAAGTAATGGGACCAGATGCCATGATCTTCATTTTCTGAATGTGGAGCTTGAAGCCAACTTTTTCACTCTCCACTTTCACTTTCATCAAGAGGCTTTTTAGTTCCTCTTCACTTTCTGCCATAAGGGTGGTGTCATCTGCATATCTGAAGTTATTGATATTTCTCCCAGCAATCTTGATTCCAGCTTGTGCTTCTTCCAGCCCAGCGTTTCTCATGATGTACTCTGCATATAAGACTCTTTTGATGCATTGAAAAAACACTCATTACTCAGCTGTAAAAAGAATAAAATAATGCAGACAAAGAGAAGATATCACTAATATGTGGAATCTTATAAAATCAATTTATTCATAAAACAAGAGGAATTTATTAATTTAAAAAATTGACTCAAGGTCAAGAAAACAAACTTATTGTTACCAAAGGGGAAAGATGGGAGAGGGATAGGAACTGGGGATTAGCAGAGACACACTATTATATATAAAATAGATAAACAACAAGAGCTTACTGTATAGCGCAGGGAACTCTATTACTATCTCATAATAACCCATAATGGAAAGAATCTGAAAAAGAATACATATACATATATATATATAATTGAACCACTCTGCTGTACACCTGAAACATTGTAAATCAACTATACTTCAATTTAAAGAAAGCAAAAAATACTGAAATAGTCCACTAGGTCAGCAATGGTTTTCTATGAGCAGTAAATGATTTTTTCTTTCTACTTTTATGTATTTTAAAACTATCTTATAATGAGCAGCATTGCTTATGTTTAATGAGCTCTAACTTAAATAGTGTGCACAAATCTGCAGTGCACAGCTTGACGGATCTTTACATTTGTGTACACACAGGTGGCCCTTAACCACATCTATTCCATCTCCCAACAAGAAGCTCCTCATCCTCCTTCTCAGCCACTGATGCCCTCAAAAGTACTCATTACCTTGACCTCAGTCATCATGGATTGATCTCTTCTGTCCATGAAATTTCCAGGCAAGAATACTGGAGTGGATAGCCATTCCCTCTTTTAGGGTATCTTCCCAACTCAGGGCTCGAACCTGGGTCTCCTACATTGCAGGCAGATTCTTTACTGTCAGGGAAGCCCATGGACCAGGCAGTACTTTTACAATGGAATAAACTTAATTTTTTAATTATAAAAAATGTGAAAGATATAAAAAACAGAATGTAAATATCTTATTTTAACACAGACACATACTCTTTCTAAAGGGTTGACTGATATTCATGATTATTTCATTCCTGCAAAACAGATCTTCCAGAAAGTGGCCACCATGAGAGAGAAATAACCCACATGAGTTGAAAGTGAAACTTGGAGGCTCTGCAGGTTTGGTTCAGAATAGCAAGCTTCGTCCTAATTGGCACACACACAAAAATTAATATTCATATGAATTTACAGAGAGACCCTGCATGAATAGACTCCCCTTTGGGATTTCTGATAATTATCAATTCTCAATGAGCGGAACTGCTGACTCCAAGTACCTTCTTTCTAAATATAGTTGAATAGGTTTTCACCTTCATAACCTGGCCTTTGACTTCTAAAGAAGTCAGAAAAGAGGGATTATTAAAACTTTCCTATAGAGCCCAAGTGAGCTGAAAATACTTCTTGTTTGAGAGCAATCATGTTCTCCATAGAATGAGTTTCCACCATTTCCCTTCAGGTCAAAACACCATCATTGAGAGCGGCCTCCTTCTTTTGCGTGATCAGGTTCAACATAAAATGAGGTTTGGCCCTTTCTCTCTGGTGTCTCCCTAATGGACATAGCCAGTTCTGTCAGCAAGCTTTATTTCATAAACCATCATATACCCGAAAACAGTTGTCAGCATCCCCCCTCTCATGTCTCTTATTAAGTTTAAATAATGTATTCTGCTACGTTTCCACATGGAAGTGATTTTGTATAACTTCAAACATTTTAGGCCCTCCATTCCTCCCTAGAGCCTCCATATGTGGGGAGGTGTGGATGGGCGTTGCAGTGGGAATCTGAGCAGCGCCAAACAGAAAGGAGGATGGTTCCTATTTACGATGGATCCAACCAGCTCAAGCCCTCTCTCGGTTACAGGGCTTTGCTCGCTGACCCTCACCCTGCTGCCAGACCCCTTCTGCCCTGCACTAAACCCCACTGGCTTTTCTTGATGTGTTATTTCTGGATTCTCAACATCCTGCCTCCGAATCCTGTCAGGCCCCCTGAGAGGCTCCTCTTCCCTCCTCCTTTTCACCTAGAAGCTCCCTTTACCTAAACATGTTTGGGAATATATTTGTTCTGTTTTTCAAATCTGGCTCCCTGACCCATTTCGATGCCTCAACCACGCCCACCTCTGATCACTGAGAGATCTTCCAAGCTGTGTCCTTACCACACAGAGCAGAGAGCTCTCTCCAAGCAAATCTTTACCATACCCCAAATCTAGCTCTCTGTTTGCTTTTCAGTGATGGTTCCCCCCATGTGCTTAGTATCCCGACTGCCTCTTCAATCCAGAGTCAGTGGGCTGTTTTCCAGAAACACACACACACACACACACTAAAGATGAGTGATCAGGATTTTCTTCATTTCCCTTTAGATGTCCAGCCTGGTCCCTATGTAATATTCTAGCCACTTAGCAACCCCCGCCCCGTTTAATGCAGCCTCTGCTTAGTCCCCTCAGGCATGTCTGCCCCGTGGACGGCAGCCCTCCAGGCCCCTCTGTCCGTGGGATTCTCCAGGCAAGAGGACTGGAGTGGGTGCCATGCCCTCCTCCAGGGGATCTTCCCGACCCAGGGAGCAAACCTGGGCCTCCTGCATTGCAGGCAGATTCTTTACCATTGAGCCATCAAGGAAGCCCCTTTTAATAGGTTGCCACAATATATTCAAAAACTTCATGATAATCTGGCACTGAGGGCAAAACCTGGGCTTGGAAGGCAAACAGCCTTGAGTTCCAGTGTTGTCAACACCCCAGACTCTCAGGGTCCTTAATTTGAGTGAAGGATATAAAAGTTTACAGAACATTGGGTGGGCAAAATCGGGAAACATACTCTCCTAGTACCCATAGAGTGTTCACTTCTACGAGGAGGCGTTTTTACTTTGCTCTGTGACCATTCCTTCCCCTGTGTTTCTTTAAAAACAAAATGTGGGGGAAGAGGATAAATTAGAAGTTTGGGATTACCATATTTCTATGGCTGTGTATAACCAACAAGGACCTACTGCACAGCACAGCAAACTCTAGTCAATATCTTGGAATAACCTCTAAGGGAAAATAATGTGGAAAAGAATATATATATATATATATATATATGTGACTAAATCACTTTGTTGTACACCTGAAATTAGCACAACATTGTAAATCAACTATGCTTCAATTTTTTAATTTCATATAAATTGATAGATAAATACATGGAAACACTGGCATGCGTGTGTGCACATCTACACACAGGCTGGTATTAACCTAAACTCCCTAGACTAACCCCAGATTAAGTTGTCTCTCCCCTTGGCCACAAACCCTATCTCTTACTGCTTCCCTTAAGGCCACCATCGGTGCTGAACCTCTCCCCACACTCGCAGCAGTGGCGGTCTCCGCAGCCACGCTCGCTCCTGAGCTCTCCATTTGCAGAACCTCCCTCTCCACTCCCACCGAGAAGACACCCCCACGTGTTTTGCTCACTTCTTGACTTGACAAATGTAGCTGTTGTCCAGAAGGCCTGCTCTCCCTATGTGCTTCTCGAGTCTGCTAAATATTAGCGGCTGCTGCCAAGATTCCCTCTCCCTCTGGTCCTTTTGAACCTAGTTCAAATCCCTCCTGGCACTTTTATAATCTTTTTTTTTTTTCCCCCACAAAGTTCAACGTATCTACACTCAGAAGTGAGAGCCAAGAGCCCTCTCAAGTATGTCAGGTTACTTCTTCGGGTCTTCTGCTTTTTGACTTCTTTACGTTGCTTCTACTTCTTCCTTTTTTTTTGTTTTTTGCTCATTCTTCACCTGCCACCTGAACCTTTCCCATTGATGTCATTGTTTCCATTCATCATTCAAAGGTGCTCCTAAAACACCATTCAAGAAGCTAATGAGACTCAGTTATGATACCATCTATTCAGTGGATACTGTGAGGACTTTAAAAGAATGAAGTAGTTATTGTGGGATAGAGGAATCTCCCAGAAATACTATTTAGTTGCAGGGGACGGATGTGGACAAGTCTGTATAGTTTGATCCTTTTACCATAAAAATATATATACATCTGTTGTATGTTCACACAGAGAGGCATAGCTGCATGTTTTTCTACAAGGATACACAAGAAATTTTTTTTAATGTTTACCTTTGAGAAAAGAGTTCTCTGAATTTTCTAGCTTAGGTGTCTTAATGACTTTTTTTCTAATATCCTCAGGAGATACCTGGGCCCCAGGATTATGGCAATTATTGCTGTTTTCTTATATTATGTGACATATTACTATCTCAGAAATGTTAAATTTTTATAAAAGAAAAGTAATTATGCCCCCACTCTAGACGCTCGAGCCTTCTTCCCCTCATCGCTGAGCCCTGGATTCTTCATCTTTCACTGGTTTCCTTAACCCTATCCTTGCCTACGTTGGATTATCCCTTTATGCAGCTCTCCTCAACTACCCCTTAAGTATGTCATCTGTTCGCTGCCAGGATGAACCTATCTCAGCTCCCCAGCCTTCTCCAGGATAAGGGACTATACTGGAAGTCCAACAAAGACAAGTCAGCCCAAAGAAACAGCCCCATAACAAAGTCCTCTACTGGAACCTACTGGAATAAGTTCCCCTGTGTACTGTTGGTGGGAATATAAGATGATACAGTCACTATGGAAAACAGTATGATATTTGCTCAAAAAAATAAATGATTTGCTCCAAAAAATTAAAAAAACTTGGAGAAGGAAATGGCAACCCATTCCAGTGTTCTTGCCTGGAGAATCCTAGGGACAGGGGAGCCTGGTGGGCTGCCGTCTATGGGGTCGCACAGAGTCGGACACGAGTGAAGCGACTGAGCAGTAGCAGCAGCAGCTCCAAAAAATTAAAAAAACTAAATGATCTAGCAGTTCCATTTCTAGCTATATACCCAAAAGGATTGAAAGCAGGACTCAAACAGGTATTTGAACAGACAAATTCATGCAGCATTTTTCACAGGAGCCAAAGGTGGGAGCAACCCAAGCATCTATCAACAGATGAATGGGTAAATAAAATGTGGAATATACATACAATGGTATATTATTCGGTCCTACAAGGAAATTCCAACATATGCTAGAATAAGGATGAACTTAGAGGATGTTAGGCAAAGTGAAATGTCACTCACAAAAACACAAATATTGTATGAATCCACATATGTTAGGTACCTGGAATTGTCAAGAGAATCGTGGTTGCCAGGAGCTGGGGAAGGAGGGAATGGGGAGTTATTGTGTAATGGGTATGAAATTTCACCTGTGCAAAATGCAAAGAGTTCTAGAGATGGATGCTGGGGATGGTTGCACAAAAGTGTGAATGTACTTAATACCACTGAGGCATATCATTTAAAATAACTGTAAGACAGTAAATTTTATATGTATTTTACCACAAATAAAAATAATTTTTAAAATCCCCTGCACCCCAATAAATATACTTTTTTCCCCATGAGAGAAAGCATCAAGCGTGCTTAATCCAAACAACTCCACTGGATCAAGTGAAGTAGGAAGTGAACAGCGATGCCCCCAGACAAGCTTTCATCAGGACTTGGGACCCCCAACTGGACCAAAACATGTCATTTTGCAGAAACCAGAAACCTACACCATATGGATCGCTGGAAACTGGACTTGCCTGTCCATACACAGGGCTGTGTCCTAGGAAGGAACGCCTCTCTCAGGCAGCAGAAATAAAGTTCCTGGTTCCACACTCTCCAGCAGCCTGGTTTTGAGCTTGAGCCTCCGTCCTGAAACCAAAGATCCTTCACTTCCCCCTCCACCTGGGTGGAGACATCAGAATCAGGACACTGGCTTTAAAGTCAGAAGGAAAAAAAAAAAAAATGAGCTCCTGGGAACTTCCCTGGGAGTCCAGTGGTTAAGAATCTGCCTTCCAGTGTAGGGAATACAGGTTCAATCCCTGGTCTGGGAACTAAGATCCCACAAGCCCGGGACAGCTAAGCCCGCGCCCGCATTAGAGAAGCCTGTGCAAGGAATCAAAGAGCCCATACTGCTAAAATTTTTTAAGTAATTAATTTTTAAAAATTAGTTCCGAGAGCCACTCTGGCTAACCCTCCAGTTCCTAGAATCCACGGCATCGTTGTTTTTCTTCTGAAGCCTAGGATCCAGTCACAAGTGAAACACATGGAACCTAATATTCTGTATCTCAGGATATAATAGGTACACAGGTCTGCACTGCAAGGAGCATGTGGTCCTACCTCCAGGGTAAGGCAGGGCTGGGAAAGCCCAGCTCTAGCTATTGAGAGAAACTTCCATCACGCTGACAGTGTAAAGACAAATTACTATCTAAACCAGTGGTTCTCAAGGAATGAGCCCTGAATCAGATTCAGCAGCACTTGTGAGCTTATTAGAAATGCAGCTTCAGAGGCACTGCCCCAGCTCTGAGTCAGACGTTCTGGGGCTTCTGGGGCTGGGACTCAGAAGCCTATGTTGTAACAATCCCTATCCAGGTGAGCCCGAGGCCCACTCAACCCTGCGAGCCACTGGTGCTTACCTGTTGAGTCCCAGTGTGTGTGCTTGTAAGTAAAGCAAATTCCCATGCCCTGTTCCAAAAGTCTGACTCACATCCGAGGCATGGCCCGGAAACAAGTTCCAGACTAGCCAAGTCTATATAAGAAATCGAGCAACAGAAGACGCTGCTAGAAAGGCACTGAGCGAGCAATCAAAGGACAGGTCTTACTCTGCGAACAGTAGATCCCTGAGTCAGGACGATCCCCTGGAGGAGGAAACAGACCACCCCCCTGCCAGTATACTTGTCTGGGAAATCCCACGGACAGAGGAGCCTGGTGAGCCACAGTCCACAGAGACGCGAAGAGTTGAACATGACTTAGAGACTAAACCACCACGGAAAAGTTAGCAGAGTTCTGGTCCTAGCATGGATTCTGGAGACAAAACTCGCCCAGAGGAAATGGGGGAGTTGGGGAAATGGAAATAGAAAATGGAAAAGGTAGGAAGGCTTAGAAAAGGCATTTAGCCCTGGGGAATAAGAGGGAGACTCAACAGTCAAAACTGGAAACACAGCCCTTCCCCTCATTTAGTCTTAAGAAGATCTACTCATCAGCCCAAGAGCAGAAGAGCTGAGGCAAGGCTCTCCAGTGATGACTTCAGATTCCACCTGATGAGCTCAGCTGGCCCCCGGAGCACTGAGGGGGAGCGAGGGGGCAGCCCTGGGTCCTCAGGTGGGCTACCTGGGAGGAGGGAAGAGGTGTGGATGAGAAGCCAGCACACCCAGAAGGAACTGGGCACCGGGAGCCTCCTGGGGAGCGTTGCAGTGTCTTCTCAGTCTGAACTAAAACACGAATTCAGTTATGTTTATTTAAGGCATATTTGGGGCTTGCCTGATAGCTCAGTTGGTAAAAAAATCCGCCTGTAATGCGGGAGACCTGAGTTCGATCCCTGGGTTGGGAGATCCTCTGGAGAAGGGACAGGCTACCCAGTCCTGTATTTTGACCTGGAGAATTCCATGGAATCACAAAGAGTTGGACACAACTGAGTGGCTTTCACTGTTGACTAAGGCATATTTACCAGGCACACAACTGAGGTAGTTATCATACCCTTAATAAACAAGGTTAAGTTATCATGCCTACACACTACAATATACGCCCCCTGCACAGACCCAAACTGAGTTCGTAATCATAGGAACAGATGTCCGATCTCCCACAGGGAGCACTGTTTCAGACACGACAGTGCTTTTTGATTCTGTTTTCTCAGGTCCCTATACTTCAAGTCTCCACAGAAAATGCCATGGTGGGAGGTTGTCCTTCTCAAGCGAGCTCTCCTTCACACAGACAGACTTTCCCTTCTCTCCCAGGGGTGGGTCTCACTCCCACGTTCCTTCAGGTCCCTGCATATTAGAATGACCCTTGTTCTAGCATGAGTCCATTTTGTAAATAACACAGAGTTTTCAGTGTCATTCGATAGAACTCCATTTTCATGATTTCTCTTTAGGATTAGTAAGTAATAGTAAGATCGAATAGCTCAAGTACTATTATATTACACACACATGCACCCCACAGGCTCCCAAGTGAGCCTCATTATAAAGGACAGGACTCCTGAAGTTGTGATGTCTTAACCCAAAGGGTCAGAGCTCCAATGGCAGGAAGAGTAAATACCTTGTCAGCCTAGTTGGCTAGAAAGTGGGGACACAGAAGGCCTGAAGCACTCTTCAAATTATATAGAAAAGGAAACCACTTTCTTCTCCAATGACCACACCAACCCTGAGCTCTTGAATTTCAGAGGATCTCCAAGATCAGGGTCCTAGGCTCTTCCAGGAAGACTATTGAGTATTCACCACTTCCGACACAGACTGTCTCCCTCTGAATCACCACGAGAGAGAGCAGAGGCTGTAACTCAGTGTCTTCATTAAACAAATGGCTCTTCATCTTCAAGAAGAAGAGAAAATGCTTGCCCATGAAGAGTTTCATCAAGCTGATAGATAAATAATGTTGTGGTGCTTCCAGAACAGTGGCATTCATTTTTACCCATAAAAAAATCACTCCCCAAATTTTCCCAAACACAGCATCACCACTGAAAGCATTTCCTCAGAGGTGGCTAAACTCCTGGAAAGTCCGCGACGTCTAGATTGACGAGGCCACGTTAAGAGACTTGCCCGCGCCTGCCATGGCCAGTTGTCTGCCTGGAGCAGCCGTGAGGGGCTGACATCCATCGAGCCCAATCGTCCCACAACCTGCACGACAGCTGATCTTCATGCGGCATCTGTTCCTTCCTGCCAGGAAGTGCGGATGATGAACGACCAGGGAGACCATCTAAGGGCTGCTTTTTTAGCCATATTTTTAAATTGAAGTATAGTTAACTTACGGCGTTTCAGGTGAACAGCCAAGTGAGGCGGTTATCCATGTATACATGCACATACATATTCTTATTCAGATTCTCTTCCATTATAGGTTATTACAATATCTTGAATATAGTTCCCTGGGCTATACATTAGGACTTTGTTGCTTCTTTTATGTATAGCCGTTAATACCTAATTCCTATTTATCCCACCGCCGCCCTATTTTCCCATTTGGTAACCATTAGTTTGTTTTCTATATCTGTGAGTTTGTTTTCATTTTGTAAATAAATTCATTTGTATCCTATTTTAGCTCTCACGTATAAGTGATATTATATGATCTTTGTCTTTGACTTACTTCACCTAGTATGATAATCTCTAGGTCCATCCATGTTGCAAATGGCATTTCATTTTTTATGGATGAGTCATATTCCATTAAATGTATTTACAAACAATCCATATATATATATACACAAACAACCCACGTGTGTGTGTGTGTGTTGGGTACAAACAACCCAAGTGGCCATCATGAGTATATGTGTGTCTGTGTGCATGTGTGAAGTTGCTCAGTTGTGTCTGACTCTGTGTGACCCTATGGACTGTAGGCCACAAGGATCCTTTGTCCATAGCATTTTCCAGGCAAGAATGCTAGAGTGGGTTACCATGCCCTCCTCCAGGGGATCTTCCCGACCCAGAGCTCAAACCTGTGTCTCTTATATCTCCTGCATTGGCAGGCAGGTTCTTTACCACTAGCACCTATATGCAAAGAGCCAACTCATTGGAAAAGACCCTGGTGCTGGGAAAGATTGAGGGTAGGAGGAGAAGGGGACGACAGAGGATGAGATGATTGGATGGCATCACCAACTCAATGGACATAAGTTTGAGCAAGCTCTGGGAAATGGTGAAGGACAGGGAAACCTGGCGTGCTGTAGTCTACTGGATAACAAAGAGTCAGACATGGCTAAGTGACTGAGCAACACACTTATATATATAGTGTGCGTATATACACACACACACATACATAGCACACCTTCTTAAGCCAATCGTCAGTCAGTGGGTCGATGAGCACTTGGGTTGTTTGTTTCCATGTCATGGGGTTTAATATGTTTTTGTTTTTTGCCTCACCTTGAGGCATGCAGGATCTTACTTCCCAGATCAGAGACTGATCCCATGCCCCCCGCAGTGGAGGCACAGAGTCTTAACCGCTGGACTGGCAGGGAAACCCCCAATGTGTCTTGAATAGATGGAGAAAACAGAGGACCTTCAGAGTTATGGACAGAACTGAAACTATGGCACAGATCACAGCCTGCGCCTTGAAGAGCAAGACCAGCCCATCCGTAGTGGAGGACAAAGGTCGGGACGTAGTAAGAACAGAGGAGGGTAGAGACAGTTGCCATCAGTTTGCAAAGGGCCTTTGGAAGCTCAGCTGGGCACCCTGCTGCTGCTGCTAAGTCACTTCAGTCGTGTCCGAATCTGTGTGACCCCATAGACGGCAGCCCACCAGGCTCTGCCGTCCCTGGGATTCTCCAGGCAAGAACACTGGAGTGGGTTGCCATTTCCTTCTCCAATGCATGAAAGTGAAAAGTGAAAGTGAAGTCGCTCCGTCGTGTGCGACCCTCAGCGACCCCATGGACTGCAGCCCGCCAGGTTCCTCCATCCATGGGATTTTTCAGGCAAGAGTACTGGAGTGGGGTGCCATTGCCTTCTCTACTGGGCAACCTAGGTTTGACTAAACGCACAAGAGGTTCTTCTCCAGCAGCCCTCTTGGAAGCTGGATAAACACACTTGTAGGTCCCCTTCTCTCTTCCTCTCCTCTCATGCTCATCCTTCCAGATCTGATGCCCCACCTGGACTGTTGTGGAAGCCTGGTGACTGGCCTCTCATCTGCACCCTGTCCACTCCGTGCACCCCATATCAGCTCTCAGGTTCATTTCCCTAAAACTCAGCCCCCATCAAAAGCCTGTCTGGTGGCTCCGCACTTCAAGTCAAGCAAAATCTCAGCTCCTCACTCTTGAACTCAAGGCAACCCAGGCTCCACCCTCATGGCTTCTTTCTCACCTTTGACCTGTTTCTTCATCCTCTAGTTAAGACAGACAGGGACACATTTCCATTTCCACCTGCGTGACCCTGAGTGGTCCTCTCCCTGGAATGGGGTTCCTAGCTGTAAAACCAAGCAGGAGAAAAAGCATCCAGATACCGTGTAGGTAAGAATGGTCCATGTAGGTAATGGTGCTAAGGAGGACCTCAGGAGTGCCAAGGAGGCAGGGCTGTGTGTGTGTGTGCATGTGTGTGTGTGTACACACACAAGTGCAGAAAGAGGCACTGCAGCCTAGTGGTTATGGACTCTGAAGTCAAGCAAACTGAGCTCGCACCCTGTATCCAGCATCTCTTCCTAGCCTGAGACCTCAAATTAGTTCCTTAACCATTCCAGGCTTCAGTTTCCCCATCTAAAATCTTAGACTACTAACAAAAAACACGTTCCTCTTAGGGTTACTACGAGAATTAAATGAGATGGTATATACAACTACATAGCATAGTGCCAGGCAAACAGCAAATGCTAACTAAGAGCAGGTCTTGCTTTGGGCAGAGCTCAGTGAAAGAGAGTGGACTCAGGTTCATGTTTATTTCCAAATGTCTCCATATTGATCATTCTTCTCTTTCAGCTCCCCAAAGCTCAGCCCTCCCAGTTCTTCTAGGGGTCATCTCCTTCCGTTGCATCTTCAACCTTTACTTTCCATGAAAAAGCCCCTTTTCACCTGCAAACGTCTCACATTCCTGACCCAGTACCTGGCAACGCGCCAGGTAATGAGAGGATGTGGTCAAAAGCTGGAGTTTGGAGGGCAAGGCAGAGTGGGAGGCGTGGATATGGAAGATGTTCGCAAAAAAGAGACATCACTCAAACTAATGAGCTCTCTGAAGAGAGAAAACAGAGAGAGAGGAGGAAAACCCTGGAATGGAACCATTAGAGACAAGCATCAGGAATCCGGGTACCTGCGAGGGAGGGCAGGCTACTACTTCCAGGGATGTCCTAGAGCCTCCCTTCCCTTACATGGATGGCTCATGACCAAGGTGCTGTTCCTGACCCTCCTCTTTTCCAGATTCTTCTGTCATGTCAACACAGATGGCACGCACAGTTCTCCCTTGCTCTGCTACCTCACCCAAAGTTCGACTTTACCCTGAAGGCCCTTACCTAGAAGTCCAACAGATCTACGGAACTCATCTTCCATATATCTTGAAGTGCAAGGAAAGTAGAGAGAGCTGATCAATATTCAATGCGTCCAGTTCAAATTGTCCTTTCAGAAAACCTACAGAGCAAAATGACAGAAAACCTATTTTTCTGTAGACTTACTCTATCTCTTAATGCAGTGAATATCCAACAATCTTTGGAGGGTGGACTGGATTAGGTTTGTATCTTTCCTTTCATCTTCTGTAAGTTAAACTCCTAGCAACCTGAAAGGAAGGGAAGAGGCAGCAGTCACCCACCATGGCTGCAGGGCATGGGCGAAGAACCAAGCCCAGTACGGCAGCCTCACCAAGGAGCCAGCTCTCGGATCTTACAGCCCAATCTTTGCAACTTATACTTTTATACTGAGGCTCCGTATGTATACTTATAGTAAAGGACATTCATCTGAAGGATATAAATTGATTCATTTTTGCATATGCATACACACCTGCTTGCAGGCTTCCCAGGTGGCTCAGGGATGAAGAATCCACCTGCGATGCAGGAGACCCTGGGTTGAGAAGATCCCCTGCAGAAGGAAAAGGCAGCCCGCTCTAGAATTCTTGCCTGGGAAATCCCAGGTACAGAGGAGCCTCGTGGGCTATAGTCCATGGGGGTCACAAAGAGTCCTGTATGACCTAGCAACAGAGGTCATACCTGCTTGACCACCACACAAATCAAGATCTAGAATTATCCCGACCCCCAGCAGTTTTCCACATGCCCCTTTCCAGTCAGTACTGCTCTCCCCCTAAGATAAACACCACTCTGACTTCTCTCATTTTTAATTACTTTTGCCTATTTGTGATCGCCTAAAGTGAGCCATCCAGTAGGAATTCATGGGCTTGAATTATTTTTGCTCAAAATAATGCCAGATTCATTTGTGTTGCTGTGTGTATCTGTAGTCTGTTCTAATTGCTATGCATTATTTCTTTATATAAAAACCACAATCTATTCATCCATTCTCCAGTGGATATTTGGTTTGTTTTCATGTTTTTGTTATTTTTTTAGAAAACTACTAGAATATTCTTAGACATGTCTTTTGTTGGTATGTATTTGTTTCTCTTAAATTTGTGGTGTGTGTGTGCGCGTGCATGTGTGTGTATGAAATTTCCAGATTATAGGGTATATACACATTCAACATTTTAGGATACTGCCCAACAAGATTCCAAAGCAGTTCTATCATTTTATTATTCCACCAGTTGGAGGATTATGGTCATTCATATCCCCGTCACGGCCCAGTCTTGACCCAACTGTAACTTCATTTATAACAAAAGGAGCTCTAAGCTTTCTTGACCTGAAATTTTCAGAATTGGATTTTCTTTCAAACATCATCTATCTTCTAGAAGGAGAATATGAAGATTTTATTTCATCCACCGAAGAGAAGAAAGTTTTTTCACTGTTGCATTCTGCAAAGGACTTGAGATATCTAAGGAAAATGCAGGCACATACATAGAAAAATAAAGAAGAGAAATGAAGACTGGGGAGGGACCAGGCTTACACAACTCCTGACTTAGGAAAGTGTTTTAATTGGATACATACCACTTGGGACACCCACATATCTACTTCAGCCCAATAACACCATTTGGTGAAGAAAACAATTGTCTCAGAAGACATCATCCCTAAAAGAAGAATAGAGCCAATGGGCTGGAGGAAAGTCTAGAAGGCTACTTTCAATCTGTACCATAAGTCAGTCACTCTCACATGGATTTTGGCATAATTGGGCTTTTTGTTGTCATGAGAAGTTTTCCTCCCCCTGGCTGTTCAGAAGTTTCAGATGAAATCTTTCTGATGTTTTTAATGAAAGATGATATTTGCTTGCCCATCATAGAAGATATTTCCTCTGCAGGAATGCTGTCGAACATGTTGCATTCACAACATGACACAAAGTCTAAAAAGCACAGAGAGACTAATTACTGGAGGAAAATGACACCAAAGGACCTGCTTCCTCATGATGAGAATGACAGCCTGGTGCCCCGTTACCTGGCCAGATCGGGCAAATAGCCTGTGCAGCACGGTTCTCTGGCTTTGCGTTACAAGCCACAGCGGAGGAAAGAGGCCTTTGGTCCTGTAACCAGCTTGGTGAGAAATCAAGGTAGCTGTCAGTCAAGTTTGGTCTAATTATAAGTCTCAATTCCAGTATTTATGAATGTGACAGAGAGTAAGCTGCATCTATGGATGGGGCCACGTGAGCAGATCCTCTTCACGCCGTCATCTGAATTATCATCTCGACGCCTTGACACAGTGCTGGACGCCAGGGCCTGCCCCCGGCCAAAGCTGCGAAGTGAGGACCGCCCCTCGTCATCACTCTGCTTTGATTCTTCTCATCAGCCACCCAGTACCGGAAGGGTCTGTTCCCTTCCCTATCAGAAACCTCTTTATAAGAGACAGAAAACCATCTTTTCTTCCTTAATATGAATTTAAATCACCTCAAATCACTTCTCTTTGCAGTCACAAAAGATCCCGTGTTGTATGATTCCGTTTATCTAAAATGTCCAGAATAGGCAAATCTATAGAAAGTAGCTTAGTGGTGGTGGGAGAGGAGGGGAATAGGGAGTGAATGCTAACAGACATGGGGTTTCTTTGGGGATGATGAAGGTGTTCTAGAATGTATCTGGTAATGATATCTGTGAATACATTGAAAATCATTACATTGCACTAGCCACCAGGCCACTTCAAAGTCCCTGTACACTTTAAATTAAATGGATGAGCTGTGTGGTATGTAGATTATATTTCAATAAAGTTTTTTTAATCAATTTTTTAAAACTCTGGTCTTTTTCCCAAATGCAGGAAACTTCAAGCATCCAAGAGCAAATGCGGAAGTTTAAGAGTGAAGAGTAAAAAAAAAAAAAAAAAGAGTGAAGAGTAGCTAAGGAGGAGATGGAATCATTTCTGTTCCCCTGAAATCACTCTTATAAATTCGGTCTTGGTCATTATATTAGAGAAGGGGAAACTTGCTTGATTTTAATCAGGGATGATCAAATTGTTTAACCCATAACCACTGTCGATAAACCTAAGTGTATAATGACTTCCTTTGAGCAATCTGAAATTTCAAAATAAATATCATGATTACAGACAAATCCAAGCAATTATATCACAGCCTCTCAAAGCTGATGCTACGTCTTTGTTTAGAATCATGATATAGACAGAGGATTATATTTTGTTTCTAAAGCTGCCTTTAACTTTCTTTTCATACCATGTCATCACTGGAATGGACTTTAAGAAGCTCCCTTTATTTTTTTATTTTTTAATTAATTTATTTTTAATTGAAGGGTAATTGCTTTACAATATTGGTTTTATTTCTGCCATACATCAACGTGAATTAGTGTACATATGTCCTCTCCCCGTGAACCTCCCCCCACCCTTTCCCACCCCTCTAGGCTGTCACAGAGGCCAGCTTTGAGTTCCCTGAGTAATGCAGCAAATTCCCACTGGCTATCGACTTTACATACGGAAGTACGTGTATCTCCATCTACTCTCTCCATTCGTCTTTCCCTCTTCCTTCCTCCTCTCCCTCCGCCTGAATCCATAAGTCTGTTCTCTGTGTCTGCGTCTCCATTTTTGAAAACACTGATCAGCCAGACAGGCTCCAGCACCTGGGCCTCAGATAAGACAGGAAGACGAGACGTGCTTGAGAAGGGTCGGGAAGTACCCAGTAAAGAGGTGGAGCGGCAGTGGTCGCCGGGAAGAGCCGGCGCTGTGGGCATTGCTGATAGAAAGTAAATTTGAGCAGAGAGGGGTTTACAAGTAAAGGGGGGAATTCAAGTTCAGATCAGACCCCAGGATGTCATTCATTGAGAATATTTCACTCAAGCAACCCCCTGCCCCGACTGTGATGGTATGGAATTTTATGTTGCCTAAGTAGTTGATAGGATTAACCATTGTTACTCATACTAGTTTTTATGACTATGATCATGCCAGTGTGGTTATGCACTTTTAAAAAGCTCTTATCTTCTAGAAATTCACACTGAAACATTTGTAAATGAAATTATAAAATATATGGGACTCGCATCAGATAAATTCCAGTCATCTCCCCTCAGGCAAAGCAAGAGGGTATATACATGAAAAAAGCTTGAGCGTGAGTGGATAACTGTTGACAGTGGATGATGGGTATATAGGGTTCCGTTATATTATTATATTTAGTGTATGTTTGAAATTTTTCCATAATAAAAAAATTGTTAAGAAACACAGTGTTTTCAACCACATGGAATAACAGAGACTGGATGTATTCTTCTGCTTTAGAAGCCTTAGAAAACCACTATACATAAATATATATATATATATATATATATAGAGAGAGAGAGAGAGAGAGAGAGGTACATATATGTGACAGTTGTTTTCAGACATTGAATTACAGGCAATGCATGAAGGGAAACAAAGTAAGTCAGCCCTATAATTGCTCCAGCTTATCACCCGGGGTCAGTTTCCAAGCTGTTACACAGGAAGGAGGAACCCAGCTGGAGGCCAGCAGTCTCACTGGAAAGAAAGAGACAAATATTGATGTTCAGGAAGACCAAGACTTGTAGAATATACAGGGCAGAGTACCAGAGAAGACAGTGTTGGAAACCAAGGGGGAGAACGAGAGAGAGCTCCAGAATCCGTAATATCATCTTCTTGGCTGTCTGTGCTGGAGAGGAAACTGCCCAAGGTCAGTGCAAACAGCGCTGGAAAGCAGCAGGTTGAATAATTCCACAAACTAGAACAGAAAGGCTGAGTGATACATAGAGTTCTTCCTTAGTAATGGAACTAAACTAACCCCAGACTAAAGGCAGATTTGGACTGACCTCACAGATCTTCAAAACAATCCTTGAAAGAATCAAACATGCCAAATAATTTAACTGCATGCCAGAAGAAAGTTCAACAGATTTAAGGAAACACAAGGAAACCAAGAAGAAGACAAAGTAAAACTCACAATGTCCATCAGCCAGGCAGAAAAGCACCAGGCACGCAAAGAAATGGAAAAGCATGATGCATGCCCCAGAGAAAAGTCAATCAATAGAAACTGGCTTCTTGAAAAGTCAGTCAAGAAATGACAGAGGTGGTGTAATTAAGAAATTACCACATTAAAATAGGTATCATAAATGTGCTCTGAATTGTTCAAGAAGGTATAAGAAAATGTGAACATAATGAGGAGAGGAATGGAAGATAGGAAAAGAATTTAATGAATATACGAAAACTACCATATCAGAACAGCTTCAATGCACTAGATTGGGAAGCACTAAGGAAATAACCAGTGACCTGAAAACAAACCCAGAGAAACCACCCAAAATGAAGCATGGAGAGGAAACAAAAAAGGCCAAAAAAGAAAAAAGAAAAGAGTCTTGTGGACCTGTGAGAAAATTGCAGAAGTCCAATATACTTGGAGTTCCAGGAAGAAAGAGGAAGTGACAAAAAAATCTGAAGAAATAATGTCCAACATTCTTTCTAATTTTGATGAAAACTATAGACTCAGAGATCTGACATGCTCAACAAACAGACCTGAGAAGCTCAAGGAGGATAAACACAGAGAACACCACTCCAAGGCTCATCAAAAAGACAAAAAATAACAGAAAAGCAGGGCTAAAAAGAAAATGGTAAAACCAGCCAGATAAAAAGGACATGTCAAATACATCCCATACACAGGAACACAAACAAGAATTCCCCTGTGAACATCTACACAAGCCAGAAGGCAATAGAGAGACACATTTAAAGTACTGAAAGAAAAGAAGTCAGTACCCCCAAAATATATTTCAGCAGTAAAGGTGAAATAAGACTCTTTCACATGGACTAAAGCTGAATGAATTTATTACAAATATACCTGAATTATGGGCTTCTCTGGTGGCTCAGTGGTAAAGAATCCACCAGAAATGCAGGAGACAGGGGTTCAGTCCCTGGGTTGGGAAGATCCCCTGGAGAAGGAAATGACAACTCCCTCCAGTTGTCAGGATTCTTGCCTGGAGAATCTCAGAGACAGAGGAGCCTGGTCAGCTACCGTCCATGGGGTCACAAAAGAGTCCGTTATGATGTAGTAAATGAAAAACAACAATGCTTGCACTATATAGATGCTAAAGAAAATTCTTTAGGCAGAGTAAGAATGAGGCCTAATAGATATGAGATGGAAATTCAGATCCACGTGAATGAAAAGCACCAGGGATGTTTGTGGTTTCCTCCTGAACCTCTCCTACCTCTTCATCTCCTCATGACTTGTCCCTCTGTCTGTCTTGGGTCCCGGAAAACTGCTCATTATCTCCAAATGGCTTCAATGGGAGCTTCTCCCCAAAGCCCTTCTAACCACCCACCCTCTCATCTTCATCCAGGCACTTGACGCGCTTCTATTGAGCTCCACAGATGCCTACACATTCCTCAGGCCTTCTCTTTGTCCCACTTACGATTTTTCAACTGGCCCCCACCTCAGACTGTGGCGACAGATGGCAGGACTCCATCTTATCTTTGTGAGAAGCTCAGTGGCTATGAATGAATGCAAATTGGCTGGACAAGAACCAACTGGAACATTTGCAAGAACACTGAGCAAGTCTCTGTCCATATTCATTCTTCAGATATTGACTCACTCGTTCATTTCTTCATCTGTGGAATGACTTCAAATTCATCAAGGAAAGAGAAAGTTGATCTATAGTCTACCCAAGAAAAACAAGCTGTCATCTGCAGCAGTTCTCCAGTGAGAGAAACCATAAACTCATCAAGTCCATCCTGTCTACTATTTTATGCAGAACTCTGAACTAATAAGACTTTCTGAGAAGCCAGCGAGGTTAGTGGTGGGAAAGGAGCCAAAGTGAGCATAATCTGTCCCTTGACTGGAGTCAAATTGGTTAAAACACACACATTGTTTTTCACATAAGACAAAGTTGACTACTTTCAACTCCCTACCTACCTTACCTTATCTCCCTTATGCATTTAGCTAATATCAGAGGTAAATAGTTTTCCCTGCTAATCTAGTACTTTAATTTAAAATAAAGAAACAAATACTAGAAGACAGAGAAGTATAAAGTGCAAATAATGTCTCTATTTATAAACTTGTTTCTGATTTCTTTTGCTCTCCTTTCCACTTAAAATAATTGCTTGAGTAATCAATACCCTATTTATTTAAATATTCAGTAGCTACAAATAGCTTTGTATAGCTCACATGTGTCTCAGAAATAAAACTGCTAGTCACACTGACAGAGAAGGCAATGGCAACTCACTCCAGTACTTTTGCCTGGCAAATCCCATGGCAGAGGAGCCTGGTGGGCTGCAGTCCATGGGGTCGCTAGGAGTCGGACACGACTGAGCGACTTCACTTTCACTTTTCACTTTTATGCATTGGAGAAGGAAATGTCAACCCACTCCAGTGTTCTTGCCTGGAGAATCCCAGGGATGGGGGAGCCTGGTGGGCTGCTGTCTATGGGGTCGCACAGAGTCGGACACGACTGAAGCAAGTTAGCAGCAGTCACACTGAAGCAAATGTTTGACTTCCAGGTGTTTCCCCAAAAAAACTGGATATTTTAACCTAGTTAAGAGGTTGGTGGTAAGATTATTGAAGTAGATTTTTCAATTATTTTTACGAGTGTCTTACCTGTAACACTCATCTGTTTCTAAGCCACTTTCTCTTTAAAAGCAGAAAGCCAAACTTTACCTTTAAATCTTTTTCTTTTTATAGATTAAACAGTATTTTCCCCACAATATTTCAATGAAATGCTTCACTATTTCTAACAGCAGTTTTTCTAATTAATTTCCTGATTATTCGATGTTTCAATAGTTTAAAAATAATTTATGGTCTTTTTTTCTGATTGTTAAATGCTATAATAATGTCCTTGGATTTTAGAGTGAAAATCTCCATGGAGCAAGGATTTTTGTCTGCTTTTGTTGTGGTTGCTGTTCTTCATGAATTCCTAGAGCCTAGACAGTACTTTGGCCACCTCATGCGAAGAGTTGACTCATTGGAAAAGACCCTGATGCTGGGAGGGATTGGGGGCAGGAGGAGAAGGGGCCGACCGAGGATGAGATGGCTGGATGGCATCACGGACTCGATGGACGTGAGTCTGAGTGAACTCCTGGAGTTGGTGATGGACAGGGAGGCCTGGCGTGCTGTGATTCATGGGGTCGCAAAGAGTCGGACATGACTGAGCGACTGAACGGAACGGAACGGAGACAAAAGTCTGTCACAGATTGAGAGTAAAATTCCCTCCATAAACGGTGGAATGAATGAATGAGTTGTGTTCAGCCTGGGGCAGCCTCAGAAGTTTTCCTTGGGCACTTTCTCACAGCCTTTGGAGTTGCTCTGCTTGGAAGTGAACTCTGGCCATCTGTTCTGTCTCATCCTGTCCACCTGATCTTTCTGTTTACAATATGTTAATATATTTGATGACATTATCTAGCTTTGACTAACCATTTGCAAATAGACCCCAGTGATTATGAAAGAGGGGAAGGGGAACCACACTACAGTCTCACATTTTACGAAGAAGCTTCTTTTAATCCACTGGACTTTCAGCAGAGCATCATGTTTCACACCACCAGGGATCCTAAACTCAAATAAATGCTCTCTTTATTTTCCAGTACTGCTTTTCAAGTGTTCTCAGAGGGTTTCATCTTGAGAGTAACCCAAAGCCAGATTATATTCCCAACTAAAACATCCCATGGCAAACCTAAACCCAGCCTAAACCCTGAAAAGAGACAGGGGGAACCCAGGCACCAAAATCCACTTGCTCTTTTAAACAATCTGGCTGACCAGTTAATTGGCCAGGATCAGAGAAATACCCTGAGCCAGGGTAAAAGCATAATTAACCTTAAAATGGACTAATCTATAAAAAGAAAAAACAAAAGAAATTATGCCATTTGTAGCAACATGGAGGGACCTAGAGATTATCATACTAAGTGAAGTTAGAGAAAGAGAAATACTGTACGGATCACTTACATGTGGAATCTGAAGTATGACACAAATGACCTGATCTGTGAGACAGAAGCAGACTCACAGACATAGAGAACAGACTTGTGATTGCCAAGGGTGGAGGGAGGGGTGAGTTAGGAGTGCGGGGTTGGCAGATGAGGGCCATTACATACAGAATGGATAAACAACAGAGTCCTACTGTGTAGCACAGTATCCTGTGATACAGCACAATGGAAAATAAAATGAAAAAGAATATATATACACACACATATACACACCCATACGTATAGCTGAGTCACTGCTTTACAGTAGAAAGTAACACAACATTGTAAATCAACTATACTTCAACAAAATAATTTTTTTTAAAAAAATGGGCTGTGGTGTGTCCACAACTCCACAAGTTTTCTGATGCAAGTCTTTCCAAGGTCTGAACTACAGAGACTCAATAGGGATCAACCGCCAGATTTCTCCATATTCTGGCGCATTCAGGCTACATTCTGAAGTATCCAAACTCCGTTACGATAGAAGAGATGTGCTCACTGCCTATAAGGCAAGGCTTTTGAAGATCCAAATGGGTGTGAGTGAATCAGCACCTTTCTAAACGTCTGTCATGCAGATTACCAACAATGGAATGCTTTCAAAGCTGATGACCTGACATTTTAGTTGGTGGTAAAGAGGTTAATTTACTAAATATCATTGCAAACACTGTGCCTACTCATTTTTTTTTTTAAGCAAGATCATGAAACCCACAAGGTACATTTATTTCAGCAACGTTGTTTGGTTCAAAGAAGTCATAAAGACTTCCAGTTGAAGAAGATCATTTTTTGCTATGATTGCTGAAAAATCTCCACCCATTTTCATCAGAAGATAGTTCCAACTTATAAGTAAAACAAACTATTTCAAAGGACACTTAAGGCACCTATGTTTAGTAGCCTCCCATCCTTACAATGCATTCCTCAGAGGAAAGGGGAGCATGGTTATTTTAGGGTCTTAAAAGCACTGGTCACAGAGCCCTGTGGCGTTTTAGGGCAAAAGGCTTATCTTTCACTCAGTGTTAAGCATCTTTGATCATGTTCCTCTATCAGTTGTATAATCCCATATTTTTACAAGCTTCCTTTGAAAGACAACAAACTGCATGTGTTGCGTATTTACATATTACACATTTCACACTGTACAGTCTTTCATTTTTAAAAGCCTACAATGGATTTGAGCTAAGTGAATATAAGAAGAAAATCACAGGAATTTATCCAAAACAATGACTATTTTATTCTATAATTTACTTGCCTAAATTGTTTCAGAATCATGCTTCCTTTAATAACAAAATTCCCACAAAAAGTGAGTGATATGGGAATCTAAATGCACTTCCCAGACTTGCTTCCCCTGTAATATCTGTAATAGAACAATCCTGAATTAGTGCTACTTTCCATAATTCTTGTCAGCAAAATCTATCAGTAGTTCTAACTCTGATTATACACGCTGGTAATGTAATTAAACATGTTTTAAGCCTATCTCTGATGTCACAGTTTCAAATATAGCCACATAAATTTTAGCTATGAGTATTTCATACATAATTTATATATACAAATGTGTTTGCATGTGTACCTGGATTAAAGATAATAAATGTAAATTATATAATTTATATCTATATATGTTTAACTGTGTTTAGTTTCAATCAGACAATGGTTTGATATATATTTTTTAATGAGGGAAAATCCTACTGCAATATTAAGATTTTGTGTTCTGCAGACTTCATTTCTTAGTATTTTTTTAATTAAAAAGACAAATACATTTCAATGTTCTTTTTAGTAAATGTTATGCTTCCTGTTCCAAAACAACCTTAAGTTTATAAATAAGAGTTAATGAATCCAAGAACCATGTTATTCCATGAGCTTGTGAACAAACAGTTTAAAGTCAAACTCAAATTCTTTCCAAGTTGGATTTTCACATGATACCGTTTATAAACACATTTTGAGGGATAGAGGGAGTGGTTTTGTCTTGTTTTGTTTTTCTATATTTTTAATAGACAAAATTACAGTCCTGCCTTGGAAATGACTTAAAGATTAACTGGATTTCTAAACCCATCACAAAAATGAACTTGTGCTAAGTCGGGGATTTCTCAGGAATCTCCACCCTGTACTGGTTTTTGTTTTTTTCTTTTTTCCCTCTCTGAGAACATTCTAGACAGAAGCATGAATGGTTCTGAAACAGTCTGCAGAATCACATGACATCCTGTTTGTTGAAGATCAAGGGCACTTGCGTGGCATCCATTCCTGAAACGTGGATCCGAACAAGATCCTGAGAGAAGTAACGCTAACCTTGGCCTCCAGCATGCCGCCACTTGTCCCTTTTGTGATTGTGACAGACACTCTCCCACGTACGCTTTCCACTCCCATGATCACTTCATCCCTCCTCTCTCTGCTGCCAAAGACAGTGGAGTCCCAGAGTTTTGACACCTTGTAAAGACATTCCAGTGGATTCTAGCACACCCAAACAGATGGTGTGAAAGGAATACAGGGGAAGAAAATACAGGCCTCTGCCAGATTCTCATGTATTCTAGGTAACATCGTGTTCCAGGGGAAGAAAAAAAAAATTAAAAGGAACTGATATCATTGTTACTGCCTGCTTCCTAAGCCAAGCCACCAGGCTTCTGCCAAAGATAACAACGTCTTTAAGATGGCTACAAAACTCCTGACATCACATGAGGCAAAAGAACTGGGCCTACCAGGGGGTATAAAACAATAATCTGTATTATTGTTATACTGGGTTACACTGACACTTACATGAAACAGAATTTTTTTTTCCCCCTTTGAGCAAGGAATAACATCCAGCTCCAAATAACATCTCTGCTTCTTTCCTTGTCCAGGGTGTGCAAATCTCTACTGAGTTTCTTCTCTGAAAGCTAGCAACATGAGAACAAAGTCTCTGTGAGATAGACATTAAAGAACAATTAAATACTTTTCCTCCCAGGTGTTTAAATAAATACAGACACGAATAAACAAATACGCACAAGAAAAGATGTTTAACATCATTAGCCATCAGGCAAATGCAAATGAAATCCACAGCGAGATACTATTATACACCTATCAGAATGTCTAAAATAAAACAGTGACACCACCAAATCCTGGCAAGAATGTGAAGAAACTGGATCGCTCGCGCATTGCTCGTGGGAATGTAAAGTGGAAACAGTTTAGAACTTTGGAAAACGGTTTGGCAGTCTCTCTAAAAACTAGACTAGCAACTACTACACAACCCAGCAATTATACTCTTAGGCATTTCTCCCAGAGAAATGAACACTTATGTTCACACGGAAAACCTGTACACGGATGTTTATAGCAGTTTTATTAATAATAACCCAAACCTAGAAACAACCAGATGTCCGAACTGTGCAAACTGTGGTTGGTTAACCAAACGGTGGTATACCCATGCTGTGAGCGAGGGGTGGGCCTGGCTATCGAAGG
>SJXQ01010462.1:342009-366282 GCA_006408695.1 Aepyceros melampus
ACCAGACGGCACCAGTGGGGGGAACCGGGCAAGAAGTGTATGCAGTCTCCCTGCGCTATTTCTCACAACTGCACAGGAATCTATAAGGCTCTCCAAATAAAAAGTTCAATGAAAAAACATAACTCCTACTCACAGACATAGAAAACAAACTCATGAGTATCAAAGGAGAAAGAGGGGAGAGGGATAAGTTGGCAATTTGGGATTAACAGATACACACGACTGTAGACAAAATAGATAAACAAGAATCTACTGTGTAGCATAGAGAGCCACATTTACTCTCTTGCAATAAGCTATAATAAAAAAGAATTTAAGAATATATATAGCATATACACATTACTATATAGAAAATAGGTAACCAGTGAGGACCTACTGTGTAGCACAGAGAACTCTACTGAGTACTCTGTAATGACCTATGCGGAAATAAAATCTAAAAAAGAGTAGATATATGGATATGTATAAGTGACTCACTTTGCTGTACAGCAGAAACTAACACAACATTGTAAATCAACTATATTCCAGCAAAAAGTTAAATAAGTAAGTATATACATATATATGTATACATTAAATAAGTAAATATACATATATATTTGGGTTTGATCTCTGGTTAGGGAAATAAGATCCCATACACTGCACAGCATGGCCCAAAACAAAACAAAACTCCTGTTACAATAAACATTTAATCTATGTAAAGACACAAAGGAAAATAAACTGATTAATTTGAAGATTATAGTGATCCAAACAGAATTCTTTGAAGTCTCCATATTATATAGATTAAGAAACACGGGTGTGTGCGCAGAAAACAACAAATTAATTAGTTTTAATGACAAAAGGGGCTACTACCCTGTCCATGTCTTCATCAACCTACTAAAAAGCTCTAGATCAGAGAAAGAAAACTATGAGTATTCTACCAAGGATCTAATGGAAGGATGATACAAACATTATGGCAGCAATATGCTCTCTGGGCATGCAGAGATAAAATTATTAAAGCACCATTCTCTGGTTATAAATCTGGTTTGTCTAGAGGCTATGTATGCTCTCTCATCCTTGTCCCTGGGGCCCAGTGACATGAATTATTAAATGACTAACCAACATTAAGGTACAGAGTCTCACTTAGAACTGGCTTGTAACCCACACAAACAGACCTGTAACCCACACAAAAAAAATTACCCTGGCTTCCTTGCTTTTCCTGCTTGTCAGTCCACACCCATATTGCTTTATGAGACCCTAAAAAGTCACCCCAAAGAAAGAAGACAAGCCCAGTCCTGCAGGTTCCATTGGTCCTTGAGATGCTCACCCACATTCTCATGGGCGTCTCGTTAGCCGTTTGCTTTTCTCCAGCTCTGGCTCTTCCTGGTCTGTTGTGTGTCCTTCTTCTTATGTGTTCTTTTTCTCTGATTCTCCCTCAGCCCAAAGCCTGCCACCCCTGGTCTCCGTTTTCCTCTCTCCCCAAACTGGCCTTGCCTCTGCTCCAGCTCAGTCCGCCCCACTCAGCTAATGGTTCTTCTTTCTTGCACTTGAGTCTCCCTACCTCACAGTTATACAATCCAAAAGTCAATCATATATGGGCCAACTAAAAAGAAAACTATTTTGTTCTTAAATGAATCCTTTCGACCTTACAAAATCCCTCAGGTAAAACCGTTTCAGGCTTTTGTTCATTTGCTTGCGGTTGTTGTTTACTTACACATGACCTCCCCCCAGCTGTCCAGAACACCTTTCTACAGTGGGGCTTTGACCCACAGGGTGGATGAGGACACGTCTTTCCAACTGCCTACCCTACATCTGGTGGCTCCAGTAAAGAATCCACCGGCAGTGCAGGAGGCTCAAGTCTGATCCTTGGGTGAGGAAGATCCCCTGGAGAAGGGAATGACAATCCACTCCAGTATTCTTGTCTGGAGAACTCCATGGACAGAGGAGCCTGGCAGGCTACAGTCCACAGGGCTGCAAAAAGCTGGACGTGACTGAGCGGCGAACACCGGCACTGCACTTTTTCACTCTGTATCTGTCTCCCTTCTCCCTTCAATAAACGACTCCTTCCTCTTTCTGTCTTACCCAAAACTTGCTTGTGTAAAACTACGGCTTTATGTTTCTTACACAAGTATGATGCCACACACATACACGCACCCACACGTATAGAATACATAAACACACACACACACCCCAACAATAGCAATTTATTTTCAGGTAAAATCAATAAATGATCATCATTTTGTGCTACAATTGCTCTAAACTCTGCCCCAACACATATTCTTCTGTGTTCTTTGCACTGAAAAACTTATATAACTTGATGGGTGGGTCAGGGTGGAGGAGGTTATATCGGAGCCACACACACATAAATCACACCATACCCAAGAGGAAAAGCTACTCATGGATGATTTTATTGCTGTCTCTAGCCATCAGCATGAGGCCTTTAGCCTAATCACTGGTGGACAGAACCAGGCCAAAAAAAAAAAGAATAACCTCTGGCTGTTAGCACTCGTTTGTAGGCATGCAATACCCGCTGAGTTATTGCTTCCATTGTTTTACTTTGCTTTGTTTTTCACCCAGCCATTTTATGGTCGCTATGGTGACATACTCCAAACAGGATCATTTAGAAAACAAAATAACCAATACATTATTGGAAATTTTTAAATGTGCAAACTAGACTACCCCCTTACAGTGAAGCCATTTGTGCTTTTCACTGTGGAACACCTATCGGGTGGTGGGGGTGGGGTGGGGACATGCACCATGTATCTGAAGTAAGGGAAAGGCAATGAATTAATGACTTACACGATTACCATAAAGTTGAAAGTCACATGGACTCGATCTTTCCAGCCTAGAATCTCTTCAGAAAGGTCAGGCAGTCCTCAAGTAAACGCTCAGACACAGATGGTTCTCATCAGTCAACTGGTGATATATGTGTTTTCTGTGTGATTCTGAGAACTCAGCGTGGAAGCAATAAATTATATTAAACAAGAAGTAGTAATGAAATAGCTCAAAATTGAGAAATAACTTCAGGATTTTAAGTTGCATGTGGAAAAGCTAAGACTTTGCCTATAAATGCCTGAGGAATAATGTTTCAGTAATTTATTGTTATTTAACAAGCCTAACGGCCTAAAACAGCAACTCGTTATTTCTCAGAAGTCTGTAGGCAGGCTGAGCTCAGCTGGGCAGTTCTTCTGCTCCTGGACATGTGGTGCTAGAAGACCCATGTGGGGCCATCCAGCTGGAAGCTCAGCTGAAGCTAGAAGCTCAGCTGAGGCTAGATCATCCAAGATGGCCTCTCATCTCCCAGAACCTCTGTCCTGTGACTTCTCATCAACTAGCTGAGTCCAAGCTTCTTTCATTAGCAGCGAGAGCTTGGAGAGGGACTGGAACAAAGGTGGAAGCTGACAGACTTCTTAAAAGTGAGGCCCACATCTGACCCAGTGTCACTCTTGCCACAGTCTGTTGGTCAAACCAAGTCAAAGTCAGACAGGATCAGAAGGGAGAGGAAATAGATTTCACCTGTTGGTGGAGGAGCAGCACGCATGTTCATAAGTAGGAGCTTTCAGCCACCATCTTTGGAGACAATTCTACCACAGAAGAGCAGGAGGTACTAAATACAAACTCCTTTTCCTGCAATAAGGATGCCACATTTAAAACAAGGATCTTCTTGGCATTTGAAAGTCAGTAAAAATAATAATGCTTGTGTTCTTGCAAAAAAAAAATATTATCTATTTTTCCTAAGACTGCTAAAAAGAACCCCTTGCTGGCCAGCCAATGGGTCTCCAAATTCCCAGCATCAGAGTCATACCTTTGAGTTATATCATCTTCAGAAGTCCTGAATAAAAATGCAAGTACGTCTGGTAGGGTCACCATGAATGCCTTTGGGTGAATCTAAGCTTAGCAACTACATTTGTGAGAGAACTCAAAGGTGGAACTCTTGCTCCACAACCAGTGGTTGGACTTTGGGCATCTGGAAGACTTTGAAATCACTTTCAAAATGCTGTGGTTGTTATGTGCGTTTTTCACCAATTTCTCAAATGGGTCAGATACCAAAAAGGTTAAGACTCACTATTCTAAATGCATGATCACAAAAAGTCTCACTGGGGAAAAGGTAAAGCTAAGAGAATTCTCTTTGGTGAGTAATTCATGATGTATCTCTTAATTTTCCTCTAATTGTCTAATATTCTTTACATTTGTGTGTGTGTGTGTAACAGACCACATCTCTCCATGTGTAAGGAAGCACCTTCACTTTGCATTTGTATCCTCCGCTGAGAACCTTACAACATCCTCACTGTGCATCTGGCCCAGTTATCAAATCATGTTCCTTGGTACCTTCCTGGGACTAAATGAGGCCAAGTAAGGGCATCCTTGCAGGGAAAGCCCAGGGGATGAGTAGAGCTCTGACTTGCTCCATTCATACTGAGCAATTCTATCTTTGATTCTCTTTTATCGCTGCTGCTGCTGCTAAGTCACTTCATCATGTCTGACTTTTTGTGACCCTACGGACTGTAGCCCACCAGGGTCCTCAGTCCATGGGGTTCTCCAGGCAAGAGCACTGGAGTGGGTTGCCATGCCCTCCTCCAGGGGGTCTTCCTGACCCAGGGATGGAACCTGTCTCTCTTACACCTCCGACACTGGCAGGTTCTTTACCGCTAGTGCCACCTGGGAAGCCCTCGCTCTTATTAAACATATGTAAATGTTTTCCTTTGAATAGTGAGTCCTGAGGCTAAAAAAAGTTTGAGAATTAATAACAAGCCAATGCCTCCATTTCCAAGTGATTTTTTAAAATGGTATTCAGTGGGTTTAAATATTTTTCTCAAAGTCTGGAGTTGGCTGAACTAGTGATTTGTGTTTCCCAAATTTTAATACTGTTTACCTTTTCTAGTCTACACCTACCTCCCCACCAAGAACCAGCCTTACCACCTTCTCAGAGGACAGTATTCCTCATACTCCAATACATGTTTTCCTCTATGGAAAAAAAAAAAAAAAAAGTGTCTACAATTAGGGTTAGGGTTAGGGTCAGAACCTTATCAGAATTTCAGGGGAAGAAAGCAGCCTGGACTGAACACCAGGCTGGGATATGGGAGGGGAGAAGAGTCCCGAAGAACCCAAGAAGGACTTCCCTTCCAGTGGCTAAGCCTCCACAAGCCCAATACAGGGAGCCCGGGTTCCATTCCTGGTCAGGGAACTAGATCCTGTAAGCCAGAACTAGAAGTTTCCATGCAGCATGCATAAATACATAAATAGTTAAAAGAAAAAGAAAGAACCCAAGGAAGAGATCATTTCCAAGTTGACTTCATTATTAGATTGTGAACTGGCTCTGAATCTTCCCATAGCTCTCTTTTTCCACCAAAGAATAAATTTGAAGCAGCAGTCAACTGCATTCTTTTTTTCTTATGTAATGCAAGAAAAATCACACTATCCCAACCACTTAGTTCCCAACAGCTAGAAAGTGCATTTCAAAGTCATTCACCATATTCTAAGCCTTCCAAAATGCCTAAAGGAAAGAAATGCTAGACGAACCCCAATAAAGATATGTGTATAGATTTCTATACTTGGAATGTTAATGGGCCTTGACTAAGACCACTGTGATTTTAATACATTGTATTGTTTTATTCCTACTGTATTTTTAAATAGAACATCTCAAAACAATTAGATTAATTAAATATCCACGGGGATGCAGGAAATGTTTTCTTAGCACACTTGGGGACTTGACCAGCTCAGCTCCTTAGATTTTTTCAGAACCTCTTAATGAAGGATTCTCACTTCATTGGAGCCTTGACAACTATTTCAATCTGTCATTAAGGAGAACATTTCAGTACCTGGAAATTTTTAAGACTTCTTGAGACTTCAATTTGCCAAATGCGGCTGTTTAGGGGGAGCCATCCTTCTCCATGAGTGGCACACTTTCAACTCCTTGGTTTATTGTCTGAGAATGCAAAGTGGATCGTGGTCTTGGGGAGTAAAATACAGGTTAGAAAGGTTAGAAAAAGTCACCGCGCAATTTTTATTGTCTATGTTTCATCAAGACACGGAAAGTTGGAAATTTCACCCCATGCTAATAACACAGTATTAGTTACACTTGACTGCTTTGTTGGAGCCAACCCAAAGTCACTTCTATTCTCTCAAGCCTAAATTTTGAGAGCGGCCAGCTTTTTAGGAAAACAAAGCTGCCATAATCTCGAGGAGAGGCTGGTGTCAAACCACGGGAGTTCTAGCAAAGACCACATATTATCATGAGCTCCAAACATTAAAGAATTCTGTAGCATGACAAGCTCTAAGAAAGAAACTCTTAAAAGAGATTCATTTTTCTCCACGATGTCGACTGCAAGAATATGCCAGCAGTGAACAAGAGGTTAGGAGTCGGAAACGAAATGATGATGGGTTCCTTGGCTTCATGGCCAACTCATTTTAGGACCTTGGGATAGGCAGTTCAGTCATCTAAAGGTCTCTACACTGAGACTTCCTGTTTATTCTCCTTCAAGTGTGGAGTTTGCATAGCTGCATGAAAGATTCTTTTCCTTTTGTAGAATGGCAGGGCTGTCAGCGTCCACGAAAGGCTACCTCTACTCTGCTGAATTAACACAGCATGGTGGTTAAGAGCTTAAACTCCGCCCAGGATGAGAGGGCTCCACACCCTGGCTCTCTCTTTTATATTAAATAACTCTGTGACCTTGGATAAACTATTCTAGCTTCTGTGTCTCCGTGTCTCCAATAGGAAAATGATAACAGCAGCAGTGCTACTGGCTAAGGTAGAAGGATTCAATGCATTAATGATTGAAACCACTTAGAATAGTTTCTGCTGCTGCTGCTGTTGAGGCGCTTCAGTCGTGTCCGACTCTGTGCGACGCCATGGACTGCAGCCTACCAGGCTCCTCCATCCATGGGAGTTTCCAGGCAAGAGTGCTGGAGTGGGGTGCCATTGCTGGCATATATAAATGCTATAAAATAGGTTTACTGTTAGGACTTTACAACTTAAGTCAAATGCATCTGTGTATAAAAATGGATAACTAATGAGACCCTACTGTACAGCACAGGGAACTCTCTCTACTCAGAGCTCTCTGATGACCTAAATGGGAAGGAAATCCAAAAGCAAGGGGATACATGTATACATATTGCTGATTCACTTTGATGTACAGCGGAAACTAACACAACACTGTAAAAGAACTATACTCCAATTAAAAAAATTTTTTTTAAGTAGACATTTTAAAAAACTCATCAAAATATTTCTCTTTTGTTTTAAGCAGGCTCCTTCCTCACTGATGGAATTAGAGTGTTTAAATGAATAGAAACTTATTTCCCCATAGAAACTGCTGGAAACTACAATGGATGATAGAATAGTGTTCATTCAAGACTTCAGAACAGACATGAATGACAGAGAAGAAAGACCAACCCTTCAATTTTTTCACAGTTTAGCTACCTGGAGACTGAACCTGAGTGATCCCATTGTATAGAAAAAGTTGAATCCAATAATGACGAAAGAGTTCACAGTATTGAAAAGGTAAATAATATTACTCATCTAGCCCAACATCTTAGTTTTATAGATGAGGAAACTGAGGCACAAAGAGGTAAATATCTGGTTGCTTCCAGTTCAGTCACTCAGTCATGTCCAACTCTTTGCAACCCCATGGACTGCCTCACGCCAGGCTTCCCTGTCCATCACCAACTCCTGGAGCCTACTCAAACTCATGTCCATCACATTGGTGGTGCCATCCAACCATCTCATCCTCTGTTGTCCCCTTCTCCTCCCACCTTCAAACTTTCCCAGTATCAGGGTCTTTTCAAATGAGTCTGTTCTTCACATCAGGTGGCCAAAGTACTGCAGTTTCAGCTTCAGCATCAGTCCTTCCAATGAATATTCAGGAATGATTCCCTTTAGGATGGACTGGTTGGATCTCCCTGCAGTCCAAGGGACTCTCAAGAGTTTTCTACAACACCACAGTTCAAAAGCATCAATCTTCGATGCTCAGCTTTACAGTCCAACTCTATTCATACACGACTACTGGAAAAACCATAGCTTTGACTAGATGGACATTTGTTGGTAAAAATAATGTCTCTGCATTTTAATATGCTGTCTAGATTGGTTATAGCTTTTCTTCCAAGGAGCAATCATCTTTTAATTTAATGGCTGCAGTCACCATCTGCAGTGATTTTCAAGCCTCAAAAAATAAAGTCTCTCACTGTTTCCATTGTTTCCCCCATCTATTTGCCATGAAGTAATGGGACTGAATGCCATGATCTTAGTTTTCTGAATGTTGAGTTTTAAGCCAACTTTTTCATTCTCCTCTTTCACTTTCATCAAGAGGCTTGTTAGTTCTTCTTCGCTTTCTACCATAAGGGGGGTATCATCTGCATATCTGAGGTTATCGATATTTCTCCTGGCAATCTTAATTCCAGCTTGTGCTTCTTCCAGCCTGGCATTTTGCATGATGTACTCTGCATATGTTAAATAAGCAGGGTGACAATATACAGCCTTGAAGTACTCCTTTCCTGATTTGGAACCAGTCTGTTGTTCCATGTCCAGTTCTAACTGTTGCTTCCTGACCTGCATACAGATTTCTCAAGAGGCACGTCAGGAGGTCTGGTATTCCCATCTCGTTAAGAATTTTCCAGAGTTTGTTGTGATCCACACAGTCAAAGGCTTTGGCATAGTCAATAAAGCAGAAATAGATGTTTTTCTGGAACTCTCTTGCTTTTTCCATGATCCAGCGGATGTTGGCAATTTGATCTCTGGTTCCTCTGCCTTTTCTAAAACCAGCTTGAACATCTGCAAGTTCATGGTTCATGTACTGTTGAAGCCTGGCTTGGAGAATATTCAGCATTATTTTGCTAGTGTGTGAGATGAGTGCAATTGTGCAGTAGTTTGAGCATTCTTTGGCATTGCCTTTCTTTGGGATTGGAATGAAAACTGACCTTTTCCAGTCCTGTGACCACTGCTGAGTTTTCCAGATTTGCTGGTATATTGAGTGCAGCACTTCCCAGCATCATCTTTTAAGATTTGAAATAACTCAACTGGAATTCCATCACCTCCACTAGCTTTGTTCGTAGTGATGCTTCCTAAGGCCCACTTGACTTCACATTCCAGGGTGTCTGGCTCTAGGTGAGTGATCACACCATCGTGATTATCTGGGTCGTGAAGATCTTTTTTGTACAGTTCTTCTGTGTATTCTTACCACCTCTTCTTAATATCTTCTGTTTCTGTTAGGTCCATACCATTTCTATTCCTGGTTGCTTTAATGTACCAGAATTATATTAATAACTAGTGGTTTCAAAAAGTAATTAATAATGTCAATATGTTTGCCCAAGACACTATAACTTATTCTAGTATTGCTGCTATTACTTGGATTGTGTTTGAAAATATATAGCTTGCCACACTGGAAAATCATTTATACTTCAATCCTGGGCTTTTGACCCAAAATGGTATTGTCCAGCTTGACCACTCTCCTCTTAAACATATTTGTATCTTTATGATTTTTATCATTTCCAGAATCCAAATTTACCATTACATGACTAAAAATGTAATCCTAACTTTTGCAAAATACACCAGACAAATTAAGGAGATGATTGTATTCAGCCTATTATAATAAAGAGAATGTTCATTAATAGTGAGTATCTCAAAGAAAATAAAGAGGTTTAGAGTTTGCAGAGGCAGGTAAACAATGGAGTTGTCGAGGAGTATTAAAAAGTTTCTTTTTTTTAAATTGAAGTAGAGTTTATTGACAATGTTGTATTAATTTCTTCTCTAAGAGATTCATATGGAAGGATGGAAATAGATCCCATCTCATAATATACTGAGCAATGTTATTCTTTAAGGTTTGTCATTCCCAGGAACTCACGGAATAGAAGGATTCTAAATCATCTCACTGTTCTCTATGAGCACACGTCTAAGGGAAAGCTCAGCTCTGCCATATCTTTAAGGGTAATTTTTAAAATACACCCAAGTCCTTAAGACAACTAACCACTCAGTCTCCTAAAGTGATCCCCTTGACAAGACAGCTGCCTTTAGATATTGTATGACCTAGATGGGTTTTTCCCCCCAAATAGTTTTAATATATTTTATCTGAAAGTGACATCATTTTTCCTGATGACACCTTTCCCCATTTTTTATCTTAAAAAATGTTAAAAAAACAAAAAAGTACACCATATCACTGCCGAAGGACTTTAGCTCTACCTGAACACACCCACTTGAGCACATTCTCCCCAAGGCCACCTTACTTGTCAAAAACTCTGGGCTTCTTGACATAATATTCCTCAAATTATTAGCATTGGGAACAGTGAGATAAACTGAATTTCTGAAAGTCACTTGATTCTTGAACATAGAAGCAGTTGGTTCAATAGATAGGGATACTATTTGTAACATGGCATCTCTCTAATTTCCTGGTGAAAGGACTTGATAGAATGTGCGTGCGTGCATGTGCACAAGTGTGTGTGTGTGTGTGTGTGTGTGCAAGAAAAAATTGGTTCAGGCTTTGAAATTTGTTGCTTTTCCTGACTAGTTCATCTATGCAGGTGTTCCCTTTTGTTGTTTTTGATTAGGCTACTTAACAATCTGGAAGAGACAGAAATTGATTTGTAGATAGCTAATAGGAATGTGCCTAACCCCTATCCACAGAAATGCAAAATTCTGTCCAGGGAAAGTTGTTGATATTCATCTCCCATGGCGGAAGGACTCACTTGTGCACCTATTTAAACAAATCAACTTGGGTACTCCTAATGACCGATAAATATGCCTGGCCTTTGGAGTCTATTTTCAATTAGTTATAACACTTTCCTGGTTCTCTCATTAATTAATGTTCAATAAAAATCTTCGATGTGTGCTCATTTTATATGTATATGAGTCATAGTTTTACCTTTAAAAAATATCCTTTAATATGTAGATGAATATACGTAAAATCTCATTAAGAAAGAATAAGTGTGTAAAGTCTCTTAAGAAAGAAAGGGTTAGTTGCTAGTCATACCAGCTCTCTGCGACCCCATCTGCCGAAGGCCGCCAGACTCCTCTGTCCATGGGATTCTCCAGGCAGAATGCTGGAGTGGGTTGCCAGTTCCTCCTCCAGGGGATCTTCCTGCCCCAGGGATTGAACCCTGGTCTTCTCGCACTGCAGACAGAGTCTTTACTGTCTGAACTACCAAGAAAACTGATAAATTCAGACTTATTTTGGAAGGGAAAAGTCTGAGTAAAGCACATTCAAAGAAATAAACTTTTATTACTTTCAGGTTTAGAACAAAAAGCATTATCTAATAGAGATCAATATTTAATAGTTTGTAATGAGCATATCATTTTTCTAAATAAATTAATGCTTCTAAGAGCATCTCAACACAGCAGCCTATTTTAAATATTTTTGTAATCTTCCTCTAATCTTACACTCTCTTTAAAAAGGAAAAAATATGTGCTATGTAATGAAAGCCTTCAGCCCAATTATTCCAAATTACAAATTAGTGAAATCTCAGTTTAATGAAATTTTACATATGTAAATTGATAAGACACTGACTCTTGGAATGCTTGCAATGGATGCAATTGAGACCTGAGACATCAGATAATACAATGCAGAAATCCCTTCTCAATTGATCCTGCTGGGTTATCAGCCAGCCCCCACCTGAATATATGTATTAACTATCTTTCCAAAATGGCTATTTCCTCGTTAAAAGCTTCTATAGCTTGAAAGTTTTTCTTGTAATTAATCAAAAACTCCCTTCTTGAATCATCCACACTACAGTTCAATTTAAGTAGACACAAAATCTTTATTTTCTTTTTCCTCTAGAGGCATAGCTTACCTGCCATTGGGGATTCTCCGGGGAGCCAAAATAGGTCAGTAAAAATCATCATAAGCAAGGTATGTCCTTTTATATATCCTCAAATAAAGTCGAGAGTTAACAAACAGCCCACAATGTTATTCCTTGCTTTGCTTTTTGTGGATATTTCAGTAGATATTCCTTGAAATCCTGAAACTTTGGTTGAAAATTTCAAAACACCTCACCTCCAGAACACCTGATTCTTTCAAAACCAGGACAACTAACAGTAAGATAAGATGTTGCCCTATTCCATCTATTTTCCTATTCTTCTAAAATGTCAAGGAGCCTCTTTTTCTGTGGGTAGTGGAACCTTTTTATAGTTTGCCCAAAAAAACAGCCAATATACCACTTCACATGACACCCGGAACACCAAAATGGCCCAGAGGACTCTGGCTGTGACGCTCTTCGTCTCAGGTGAACTCACAGTGAAGAAAATTCATAAACAGGAAGCCGTTTCCTATACGGCTTTCTCCTTTCATCCATCTCACTCCTTAAGAGCAGGGACCAGGCTGACAATAAGACTAGAATTGGATCTCTAATGGAGGATACACGCTGCGGAACGCAGGGTCTCTCATCCCCTTTGTGAGAAGAGAGAAGTTCCTGCCGCTTTCACAGATTATTTTGCTAGGGAATAAAGAAAATCTTGCCATTTTCCCTATGTCAGATGTAAAAATAAAAAGCATAGAAGAGAAGAATGGGGCCATAAACTTGATATAGCGTATTGCAAGGGCGTTTCATCAGATAAACCACTGAGACAGTTCCGATGATGCTCTTGTCAGAAAGCACATGGTATGATACACTGTGTATGCGCCAGAGAGCTTCTGCACTCTCAGAAATGTCATTTCTAAAAATGTCTATCCATTTGGAAAATAAGTATGCAATAAATCTGTAAATATTTATTATAAAAGCAATAAGAAAACAGTAAAGAATGAGCGCCGCTTCTGACAACACTGCATAAACTGTCACCAACAGACCTTTGGAACCAACAATTCTGTTTCCAGATCAGAGGCCAGGTCCCAAACACGACAGTGACTGAGACTGTGGCGGTACGTCCCACAGCCACCCTCCTGCCGTTGGAGGTCTACCTAATCGAGGTACCAGATGATGAGATGCTAAAACATACAGATCTTGTATTTCTGAATCCATATGTCTTGCTTGATCAATGAACCAAAATAGTTACTCTTTGGAATGGAAAAGCTGCAAGAACTTGCTGTTCTTTTTTGTTCTCAGTCCTACAGGAAAGGGCTGAGAGACAAGAATAGGAAAAGAATCTCCACAGAAGGATATTTGCACTTCAGGACTTGGATCACCCCAAGGCTGTCCTTTCAAAGCATCCTCTTCCTTTGCCAGTGGTCTCTCTGCTTTGCTTGGCAACTCAATTCTCTCCTCATTAACAAGCTAGGTGATGAAGGCCGGAGGTACCTCTGTTTATTTGAGAAAACCAAATTAGTTCACCTTTACTAAATTACTGTCTTCTGGACAACTTAGCTCAACACTTCTTGACTTAATCCACAGAATTAGAACATCTGCTTTAAATTGAAGATGTACAGAGAGAATTATACCTACTCCATCTATAGATTGTTTGCTTCTGATGTCATTCTTGATTAGATGATTTTGGAATTTTGATTGCTCCACATTAGATCATTATGATTTCAAAATGCAGCTTGTAAATGTATTCAGTTCATCAAGGGCTATAAATATAAACTACAGGCCTTTCCTTTGCATGGGTCCTCTTAGAAGCTTGTAGATTCATGGGAAACCAAAAGAAATACCTTCAAGAAAAGGTGAGACACTCCGCCATTAAAAATAATTTTCTGAACATCTGGCCTTAGATTCAAGAGTTCGATAATCGTGTGCTTTCTCTGGTTTTAAATTTAAATTAATGACTACAGGGTAATGAAGGCTGACTCTTTGGAAAAACAGATGTAAAAAATTTGAGGACTACTTATGCTCTGTTCAGTAAAACAATTACATGATTAGGTAATAAAATTCCTCCAGATTTTTCTTCACGGTTTTGGATCCTATCTTAGACTTTTTATTCTTAAAAGACACTGTCAATTTCCTATTCACAATTCCTTTGCACTGAAGTGAGATTTGAATCTGACGCGGTGAAATAAGGGTGGGATGTGGGAAGGAGTATCTGTTTATAGAAAAAAAAAGATTTCAAGTTCCTGCCTTAAAATCCAATTTCATGCATTTTAAAACCCCAATTCCCTGGAATTTGATGGCTTCTTTCTTTTAATCAGCTAAACATATTCTACAAATTTAAGATTCTCTGATTCTACAAGTTTTATGTCATTCTACAAGCAATCGTGTCACTGCTGCTATGTCTAAGAATGATGAGAAAGGTATAATAAGATGTGCATCAGAAAGCTGGTGGGTCAGTTTGCAGGTGGAACAGGGAGCAGCATCATGTACTTCGTCCAGGTTGCAGTTCAGCAGGAAAACTAGCCTCGCTGACACGCAATTATGTGTCATGAGTTACAGCGGTAATTAAGTCTCTAGAACAGCGAGCTACCTCAAGAACCCCGCAGGATTCCGGGTGGCTGGCTCCCAACACTGAATCATCCAGTACCTCGCTGTGCCTCATCCATCTACATCACCCCTTTAGTTATCACCACGCTAAGCCAGGAGACTGCGTCTGGCTCTAAGACACATTTCTGTTGTCTGCATAGCAAGTAACCTATCTCTCCGTTTCCTAAATACTTTCTTTTAAAAAGGAGGCTTGTTATCCCAGATGGGAGAAAACCAGTGTCTTCATCATTCTCTTTTCTTTCTTTTCCAGAGCTCCTCACCCAAGGAGTGAGCAAGCTCTCCTATCTCAGGATACCACCTCAGTAAAGGTCAGTTACAGCCATTTCTTCCCGGTCCTCCAGGCCCCTCCTGAAGCTGGATACACATTGGCAATGGTACTTTCCATTTATTCATTCAGCAAATATTTATTGATGCACCAACAGCTGAGGCATGTAGACTAATTATCTGCGAAGGGAGAGAGAGAAGGAGACAAATGAAGAAAATGAGAGCCATAAATCCAGAAGAAGATGGGCTCTCACAGGAACACCCAGAAAGCCGGACTGTTTTCTAACTTCTTCATCGCTGTGTGGGTCCTCTTTGTTGGCAGTGAGACCCGCCGCCCCCCCTTAGTGGGATCATATGTAAAGAGTTAAGCATCAGAGAGAAGTCATGTTATAGAATGTACGGAGCTTTTATGTACTTGTGCAATGGGAATATTAAAAAGAAAAACAGAAGAGGAGGCCTTTTCACACCCTACCCAGCACAGCCATGTCTCAGAGCAGGATGGGAGGGAGCGAGATCAGTCAGGTTGTAGCCGAGGGGCCCGTTACCTGTTCCCTGGGCTCCATGAAATGATCCTCGCAGCTTTAGGAAACTAAATTCTGCGATCAGGCGGCCGCCCAAAAGTGACTTCCCTGGGGAGAGAAGTCACAGCCCCCTTCCTTCCTGGCCATCCGCGGTGCGGCCCCCTCGCCTCACCCCACGAGCTGGAGGCAGGGTGGTAGGATCCACGCAGACTATGATTAAATGACTCATCTCTTTCGCGTGACATGGTTATGAAGGTTACTCACCATGACAACAGCAGCAGGGCCCCAACTCCGCTGTGGGTACATGTCAAAAATGAGTCAAGATAATAAGGGACCACGGAAGGAATGCCTACAGTTTGGGCAGGAGAGAAGCGGTGTTTGTGCCCAGAAGCGACACTCAGCTGCGCACTTTCCGTCTGCCCTTCGGAGAAACTTGACCTTAACAACAGGATCAATTCTTGGTTTACCTAGTTACTCAGTTGAGACCACAGACTCGTCCTTACCCAGGACTTTGCTGATGGTAATGACGGCCACATCTTCAGTCCAGTCGATAGTGGCCCCAGCCCTTGTTCTTCAGGTCCCCTTGGCGCTGACAATTATGAGAAACAGTGAGACAGAAGCAGCCCCCAAAGCCAAGTTCATCTTAACCCATTCAGAATCTCAAAATCATTGAGAAGAAACGAAATAAAATAAAAGTGAGCCGAGCTCTTAGTTGTTGATTTGTATGTTAAGGAAGGCATATATTAAGAGGAAAAGAAAACAGAAGCAGGCTGTCACTATGTTTTGTTGAAAAAAAAAAAAAAAAGACTTTGAGTCATTCAAATAGAAAAAGAAGTAATGGGGATTTGTTTCTAGAGATTGCCTTTAAAGTTGCCATGAACAGAGAGTGGCACTAGAGGATTGTGGGGAATAATTTTCCCAGTAAATGATTCAGAATCTCATAGTGGGAGAGGGAGCTGACATTTGTTAAGTGCTAACTCATATCAGGCAGGATATGACTACACATATCATCCTATCTAATTTTAAAAGCCTTCCTTGGTAAATAGTATTATTCCCAGTTCACAGGGAATATTGGAGCTCACTTTTTAAAATTCATATCTTAAATAATAAAGTCTAAAAACTCTTAGAACAATGACATTTCTTTTTTACTTCCCTGCAGTATTCCAATACATGAAAGAAATCTTGGTACACAGTGGGTGGAGCTTTTTTAACATAACACGTTATATATCATGTATGTGTATGAATATTTGGTTAGCATGCATCCTTTTTCAGGGCTTCCCTGGTGGCTCAGCTGGTAAAGAATCCTCTTGCAATGCAAGTAGACCCAGGTTTGATCCCTGGGTTGGGAAGATCCCTGGAGAAAGGAGTGGCAATCCTCTCCAGTATCCTTTCCTGGAGAATTCCATGGGCAGAGGACCCTGGTGGGTTATAGTCCATGGGGTCACAGAGTCAGACACGACTGAGTGGCACACACACACACACACACACACACACACACACACATCCATTTTTGGCTCCCTAGCAACCAAAGAGCTTTACTACTTGAAAGATCCTTCCCTGAGTTATTCGTGATGCTCCTGTGAATACAACCATACTGAAGGAACCAGAAACACTCTTTTTTCTTCCAACTGGCATACACAGCACAGGAAAACGGCAGGTCCCTCCAGCAGCAGGACTTTCTCCATGAGGGTACGACACAGAGGAACAGAGGAAGCTAGAAACGACTCCCAGAAGTAGCAACAGAGCAGAAAGCCTAGTTATAAGGCAGCCTTCAGAATCCAACTGCAGAAAGAGTAACTAACAACACACACAATGGATGATTAAGTACAGGAAGGCCATACAGGTGATCCGCAGTGAGAATTCTGAGTTAGAACACACCAAATGGATTGGAATAGTCAGAGGAGCAGTGTCGGAGAGGCTGGGGCTGTGATCACACCTTGCAGTGCACGCAGGATTTGGAGAGGGAGAGTCACCCAACCATCTACCAACAACCACAGCAAGCCCGAGTCTCTGGACTCTAAGATGAACCTGAAGCTCATGAGGCACCTGGGCCCAGAGAGGGAGCAGGGGGCTATGCCATGGGGCTGTGCTGACTCCCTAAAGCAGAATCACTGAATTCTCACACTGCGTCGAACTGATTCCATTTGATCTTTCCTATACTTAGTTCAGAATCTGCTTGCAATGAGAGAGATCTGGGTTCAATCCCTGGGTCAGAAAGATCCCCTGGAGAAGGCAATGGCCACCCACTGCAGTATTTTTGCCTGTGGAATCCCATGGACGATGGAGCCTGGCAGGCTATAGTACAGGGGGTCACAAAGAATTGGACACAAGTAAGAGACGTTACTTTGCCAACTAAGGTCCGTCTAGTCAAGGCTCTGGTTTTTCCAGTGGTCATGTATGGATGTGGGAGTTGGACTGTGAAGAAGGCTGAGTGCCGAAGAACTGATGTTTTTGAACTGTGGTGTTGGAGAAGACTCTTGAGAGTCCCTTGGACTGCAAGGAGATCCAACTAGTCCATTCTGAAGGAGATCAGCCCTGGGATTTCTTTGGAGGGAATGATGCTGAAGCTGAAGCTCCAGTACTTTGGCCACCTCATGCGAAGAGTTGACTCATTGGAAAAGACTCTGATGCTGGGAGGGATTGGAGGCAGGAGGAGAAGAGGACGACAGAGGATGAGATAGCTCGATGGCATCACTGACTCGATGGGCGTGAGTCAGTGAACTCCGGGAGTTGGTGATGGACAAGGGAGGCCTGGCGTGCTGCGATTCATGGGGTCACAGAGTCGGACACGACTGAGCAATTGAACTGAACTAAACTGAAGCAACTAACACCTTCACTTTCTTTCATACTCAGAAAACAAAGCAAAGTATTTCATGAAGCCTTCCTACTGATTCAGTCCGTAACACTAGGAAAAACTATGAAGCAGAGGTTTTGGAATCTTTCTGCCACCCGAATCATTACTCTTTTTCTTAAAGAAGACCCATTCTGGGGCTTCCCTGGTGGTCACCAGTGGCTAAGACTCTGTACTCCTAATGCAGGGGTTCTGGGTTCAACCCCTGATTGGGAACTAGATCCAAAATGCCATAACTAAGGGTTTTCACGCTGCAACTCAAGATCCCGCATGCAGCTGGCAAAGACCCAGGGTAGCCAAAATAACATTTAAAAATAAATAAATATTTTTAAAAAAGAACACCCACCCCAATCTACTTCACTCCAGAAGCTTGTGCTCCCAAGACCATGCTGGTCCACTACCACTAGCAACTGGTTAAGATATTAGTTGGTAAGGTGGTCAGCTCCCAGGAAAGTTTTATAATAAAAAACGGGAAACCTACAAAGCCTTTTAAAGTGGGGGACGATCACACAAAGGGATGGGTAACCATTTAAGGCAATTATTTTTTTAATGCATTTATTTTTAATTGAAGGATAATCACATTACAATATTGGTTTGCTTTTTGTCATACATCAACATGTATCAGCCATAGGTGTACATATGTTCCCTTCTTCTTTAACCTTCCTCCCACCCTTTGCCACCCCTCTAGGTTGTCACAGAGACCCAGTTTGAGCTCCCTGAGTCATGCACCAAATCCCCACCGGCTGTCTGTTTTACATATGGCAGTGCATATGTTTCCATGCTGCTCTCTCCATTCCTCTCAACCGCTCCTTTCTCCCCACACCCTGCCCTTGTCCATAAGCCTGCTTTCTACATCTTCGTCTCCATCACTTCAGTTCAGTTCAGTCGCTCAGTCATGTCCGACTCTTAGAATCGCAGCACGCCAGGCCTCCCTGTCCATCACCAACTCCCGGAGTTCACTCAAACTCACGTCCATCGAGTCAGTGATGCCATCCAGCCATCTTATCCTCTGTCTTCCCCTTCTCCTCCTGCCCCCAATCCCTCCCAGCATCAGAGTCTTTTCCAGTGAGTCAACTATTCACATGAGGTGGCCAAAGTACTGGAGTTTCAGCTTTAGCATCATTCCCTCCAAAGAAATCCCAGGGCTGATCTCCTTCAGAATGGACTGGTTGGATCTCCTTGCAGTCCAAGGGACTCTCAAGAGGCTTCTCCAACACCACAGTTCAAAAGCATCATTTTGAACTGTGCTCAGCCTTCTTCACAGTCCAACTCTCACATCCATACATGACCACAGGAAAAACCATAGCCTTGACTAGACGGACCTTAGTCGGCAAAGTAATGTCTCTGCTTTTGAATATGCTATCTAGGTTGGTCATAACTTTTCTTCCAAGGAGTAAGCATCTTTTAATTTCGTGGCTGCAATCACCATCTGCAGTGATTTTGGAGCCCAAAAAAATAAAGTCTGACACTATTTCTACTGTTTCCCCATCTATTTCCCATGAAGTGATGGGACCGGATGCCATGATCTTCATTTTCTGAATGTGGAGCTTTAAGCCAACTTTTTCACTCTCCAATTTCACTTTCATCAAGAGGCTTTTTAGTTCCTCTTCACTTCCTGCCATAAGGGTGGTGTCATCTGCATATCTGAGGTTACTGATATTTCTCCCAGCAATCTTGATTCCAGCTTGTGTTTCTTCCAGTCCAGCGTTCTCATGATGTATTCTGCATATAAGTTAAATAAGCAGGGTGACAATATATAGCCTTGAGGTACTCCTTTTCCTATTTGGAACCAGTCTGTTGTTCCATGTCCAGTTCTAACTGTTGCTTCCTGACCTGCATACAGATTTCTCAAGAGGCAGGTCAGGTGGTCTGGTATTTCCATCTCTTTCAGAATTTTCCACAGTTTCTCGTCATCCACACAGTCAAAGGCTTTGGCATAGTCAATAAAGCAGAAATAGATGTTTTTCTGGAACTCTCTTGCTTTTTCCATGATCCAGTGGATGTTAGCAATTTGATCTCTGGTTCCTCTGCCTTTTCTATACCAGCTTGAACATCAGGAAGTTCATGGTTCATGTATTGCTGAAGCCTGGCTTGGAGAATTTTGAGCATTACTTTACTAGCATGTGAGATGAGTGCAATTGTGTGGTAGTTTGAGCCCAGCCCACAGCAGAGGAGGACCCCAGGTGGATATGAAAGGCTCAGAAGGACACAGCTGTCCCTCTTGGCAAAGGGCAGCATTAGCTTATGCTACCTTGAAATCTCCAATGCTAATTCACGATTGCTCAAGGAAAACCACCATGTTTAGACCCATCTGTTCTTTATATCTCAATGGTTACACTTTTTGCAGATTTAAACACAATTCCCAATACAAAGATTTTTTTTTAATGTGCAAATTCGTAAAACAGAGTCCTTGCTATACTCTAGGTTAATCTGATAAAACTGTATATGTCAATGGCCAAAGAGTACATGTGATGACCTGGGGAATGATGTAAATAACCAGATTCTGATTGTAAATCACTCTGATGTTTGAGGAAGGGTGTGAACTCTTCAGCATCCCATTATACTTCAAAACCCTTCAAAAAATGGGTCATCTGGCAACCGGAAAGAGCCAGGATAGCCTTGCAGAAACATATTCAAATCTCTTTCTGGCCATTGGCTTTTCACAAGAATCCAGCACACTCATGTTCCCCTCTGTATGTTCTTATCCTCTTTTTCTCACCCAGGAGAAAAGAAGTACCCACCTACTCAAAGAAAATAAGTATCCATCAGGTCAGGAATGAGTCAATGTCACACCACACCAGGATTCCAACCGGTACAGCGATGACTCTTCCCAGACTACAAAGTACTTCCATCTCTATTATATCCTTTGAGCCCTACAGTTGCTCTCCCAAGGGGAAGCAAAATAAATATTTAATGAGCCATATGCAAAGCACTGTGCTGGGTAAACACACATTTTCATTCATTCCATCCTCATAAGAACCCATAAAGGAGGTGTTTACATTCCCTTTATTACAGATGAGGAAACTGAGACTCAAAGAGGGGACCCACCTGAGATGTCCCATGGCTACAGTGTCCAAGACAGGATGTGCAACAAGACCCCCAGGCAGGAAAGCTCACGCCTCTCTTTCTGCTGCTGCAGAAAGTCTCCCTCCCTCCTGAACTGGGTCTTCTCCCAAGCCTAGTTTGGTAAAGAGAACACCTGATGGCTGAGTGTCTGCCTCCATTTTTCTGATGGGTGTGGAGGGAGGGGTGGAAATGTGCTGTTCTAATAATAATAATCTAAATACTAAGAGCTGGGAAGGGGGGAGCGGTGGTAGGAAGGACAGAATCTTTCAGGGGAACAGGCTGGGTGGCCACATTTAGCCCAAATGCCATTTGGTTTCCAAGAACTTGGGTCCCAAAGCCACTTCATTACTCCTATTGAGTGTCTTTGTTGTAGGGCAATATTTCAAATGTCTAAGAAAAATATATACCAATAAACTACATTTATGGGACTTCCCCAGTGGTCCAGTGGTTAACACTCTGCCTTCCAATGCAGGGGACATAGGTTTGATCCCTGGTTGGGGAACAGAGTCCCACATGCCATGCCGTGTGGTCAAAAATTTTTTTTAATCATATTTGTATATTTTATAAATTAAGGATGTAGGTAATACTCACTTATGTAAAAAAAAAAAAAAAAACAACTCTGCTGTTCTTTTTTCTTTCCTTCCGGTGTTACTGAGATGTAACTGACACCACAGCACTGTGTTTTGGGTCCAGAATGACGAGTTGACCTACATACACCATGAAGTGATCATCACAGTAAGGCTAGTGGACGTCCATCATCTCATACAGACACACAATTGAAAAAAGAAAGAAAATAGGTTTTCCTTTTAATGAGAACTCAGAACGTCCTCTTAACAACCTTCACATAAAAGATACAGCACTGTTAATTATGTCTATCATGTTGAACGCTACACCGCTAGTACTTACTTATAACTGGAAGTTTGTACCTTTTGATTGTCTTCATCCAATTCCACCTCCCCACCTCCCACCTCTGGTAACCACAACTCCTATCTCTTTTTCTATGAGTTTGTTTTTTAAATATAATTGACCAATAAAACCGTGTTAGTTCCTGATACAAAACAGTGACCTGGTATTTCTATACCTTAAAAGGATCCCCATGATGACTCTCAAACCCCGTGTCACCGTACACCATTCCATTACTATTGACTTGAGTCCGCACACTGTACACTTCATACCTGTTAAGTCACTTCAGTCGTGTCCGACTCTGTGCGACCCCATAGACGGCCGCCCACCAGCTCCCCCATCCCTGGGATTCTCCAGGCAAGGACACTGGAGTGGGTTGCCATTTCCTTCTCCAGTGCATGAAAGTGAAACGTGAAAGGGAAGTCGCTCAGCCGTGTCCGACTTAGCGACCCCATGGACCGCAGCCCACCAGGCTCCTCCATCCATGGGATTTTCCAGGCAAGAGCACTGGAGTGGGCGCCATCGCCTTCTCCGACACTTCATGCCCGTGACTCATTCATTTTGTAACTGAAAGTTTCCTGATCCTCTTAATCCCCGTCACATACCACGCTCACCTCCCCATCTCCCTCCCCTCTGACAGCTACCCATTTGTTCTCCGAATCCATGACCCTGTTTCTGTTTTACGTTCGTCCATTTGTTTTGTCTGTTGGAGCAATTTGGCCACATGAAGTTGGAATCCCTCACCCCCAATAACCCAAGAATTCCTCTTCTAGACGTCTGACAGAGAGACTCTCCCATCTGCATAGGAATGTTCACTGCAGCGTCAGTGGTAAAGCCGTCATTTGGAAGCCACCCACATACCTCTGAGCGTGCATGGACGTGGTGTCTTCATAGAACAGGATACACAGCATCCATTGAAGGGAATCAAGATGGGTAAGTCTCATACGAGAATGTTGAGTTAAAGAAAAAGGAAATTGCCTAGACAAAGGCAATGGCACCCCACTCCAGCACTCTTGCCTGGAAAATCCCATGGATGGAGGAGCCTGGTGGGCTGCGGTCCATGGGGTCGCTAAGAGTCGGACACAACTGAGCGACTTCACTTTCCCTTTTCACTTTCCTGCACTGGAGAAGGAAATGGCAACCCACTCCAGAATTCTTGCCTGGAGAATCCCAGGGACGGGGGGAGCCTGGTGGGCAGCCGTCTATGGGGTCTCACAGAGTTGGACACGACTGAAGCGACTTAGCAGCAGCAGCAGCAGACAAAGAGAAATACCATATGATATCACTTATATGTGGAATATTGTTTTTAAAAAATGATACAGACTCTCACACATAGAAAACAAACTTATGGTTACAAAGGGGAGGGAGGAATAAATTAGGAATTTGGGATTAACAAATACATGTTATATATATAATAAAATAGATAACAACGTCCTGCTGTATAGCACAGGGAACTATGTTCAACATCTTACAATAAACAATAATGGAAAAGTTTGAAAATGAACATAAATAAATATTTATATATAACTGAGTCACTTTGCTGTACACCTAAAACACTGCAAATCAACTATACTTCAATTAACATTTTTTAATGCTTAACGTTAAAAAAAAGTTGTCAAATAATATACATACATTTAAACACTGTGTCAAAATTTAAAGCCATCAACAGCACAGATTTTTGTTGGTACAGACTGTATTTGTTTTATTCCTTCCAATAACAGGTGATGCATATTGGTCTAAAGCTGAGATTTTGATCAATCATAAGGTTAAAATTCTATACTTGTCTTTGTAATATTTCATGATGATATTGTAAGATACCACGGAAAGAGTGTCTTAAAAATACAGAAAAGCAAAAAGCACAAGAGTTCCCTTGAGGGCCCCAGCTCCTACTTGAGCTTTCAAATGTTCGCGGCAGCTACTCCGCTGACCCGGGCCTCGCGCGGCTTTGCCGCGTTTCACCCGCAGGCCTGCCGCCCGCGGCTCCGCGTTTGCAGGGCGCGCCCCCCCAGCCTGCGCGCCGCGCACCGCCACCCTCCCCGCCGCTGTCTTCTCTCCTACTCAACAGCTGAAGGTCTGCCGAAGACAGATGATGTCTTTGTGTTTGAGCAACAGAAAACTAGGGCTGTTGGGCTCATACAAAGATAATTAAGTCTTTCACCATTATCGAATGTGGCAGGGGGGAAAAAACAGAGCACTTACCCAGCCTTCGCAGAGGCCACGCTGGGAGAATGAACAATTCAAAGGAACCTGAGGCCAGACAGGGATGGATTTAGACATCTTTACCTCTCCGGGCTTCTATCAGGATAGGACATTTTTCAATCCTGCATTTTTACATTCACTATGCTCTCAAATTTTCCAAAGGGAAAGTGTCTGTCC
>SJXQ01010462.1:366455-523310 GCA_006408695.1 Aepyceros melampus
TCCTTTCCACATGACTAACACAAAAGGGAGGACTCTTGGACTGAAATTCAAGGCCTGCATTATTATTGGACTCTTCAGTCCTTTGCTCCATACGACCTAAGCCACAGCCACACTAGCCACTTGTTCCCCAAATACTCCCTCCAAGCTCCCTCCAGTCGCCCTTCTTCACAAGGCTCCCTCTGGTTTAGACTCCTTCCTCTCCTCTGCCCAGCCAGCTTCTACCCCTCAGGTTGTGCAGGCAAGAGTAGCTTAAATCTCCCTTTCTTTTCAAAGCCTTCCCTAGTAGAAGTCTTACTAAACTGTGCTTGCATTCCTCCTCTCGGTCCCTCGTGAATCAAAGCACATTGTGTCGTGTATTCTTGGGTCCCTCCCTGGAGGACAGGGAAGCCTGGAGTGCTGCAGTCCATGGGGTCACAAAGAGTCGGAAACGACTTAGTGACTGACAACGACAATTGTGATTCATTTGACAAGTTTTATCTTTCTGGTCATACTTAAAAAAAAAAAAAACAGGGAGGTGGTGTCTCATTCATTTGTCAATCATTCATAAAACTTAAAGCAGAGCATACAGTACATGCTTAATACGTCTTTGTTAAAGGAATAAATATTTCGAAACACATTCTGTATTTCAGGCTATTTCATTTTCAATTTAGTGGTTGGGATCCCTTGACAAATTTTCCATGTAGGGAATCAAGATAAACTTTTTACTTCCTGGTGACCTAAACAGAGCTAATTACAGAAATCAAAGGACAGAGATGATGGAATTGTTAATATATTCTCTTGACCGGTAGTTTTGGACCCCGACTACACCTGTAATCACTTGGGGAGCTTTGAAAAAAATACCAATATCCAGACCTCTTTGAAGCAGTTAATTCGGGAAAAGGCCTGAGTGTCTGGAATTCCAAGTCCCCTCCTTCTCCCCCACCCTGGGAATTCTAATGTGCTGGCAGGGCTGGGGACCAGCGCTCCACAAAGGGCTGAGGTGTGGGGGTACCAGTTTTGAAAGGAAGCTTGAACAATGCAATAAGCAAAGGGACTGTCAACCCTATTTGCATCAGAGACCACAGACTGCTTAAGCACCACCTTCCCAGCAGTTTTTATTCAAACGATGGATGAGCTCATTCGAAGCACATCTTATCTGTTTGTTAAAGCACTTACAGGATTCTCTTAAATGCATAGGCAACTTCCACTTCCCCTTGTCCTGTCAGCAGTTACTGCCTGAATTTGAAAGTCATAAAACTCCTTTCCTTAAATAAAAATTCTTGAAAGTTCTATAAACTATGTATCTCCTAAAAGAATATGAGGGCTGGACCATGTAGCTATAAGCAAAATGTGGGTACAAAATCATGCCCAGTGGAAAGAGTGGAATATAAAATAGTATTAGATGCAACTGTATGCAAAGTAATACAACTCTGGGTATTTTAATGTAATTTTTTCATCCATTGGGTAGAATATATGATAAAGATTCAAATTATTTTAAAGGTACAATATAACTCAGTTACATATTTTCTAGAAGGTTGATTTAACACTAATTAGGGCATGTTTACATCAGCGTTTTTGACGTTTTCCAAGCAGAAGCTACTCTGCGATTCAGTCGCAAATGAATTTCTTTCTCAATGGCTCTATTTTGGTGGTCTCCTGACTTGGGGCCTTTAGAAGGTTTTAGTTCAGTGATTGCTTTTTTTTCAATCTTGCCCTTCAAAACACCCCTTCTCCCTTTAGAGACATCACATAATTGGACAACTCTGGAACTACACTCTTGCTGATCTTTTAATTCCTTGCAAACTGAGCACTTTTGTCAATTCACTATGGTTAAGATGACACACAGCCTTAAAAATTAAGAATAAGTTCTTTAACCTTGAAAAAATTTTGTTTTCCTTTTGCCTTCAGAAGAAATGAAGTAGCAACCTGCATTCTCTACTTCACAAAATGTGTGTCTTTTTAAAAACAAGAATCTATCTGGTTGCCTATTAGATCTTTAAGCAACCTAGCTAGCTAGGAACACTAAGATTATCTCATTGACAAGGGAAAATATTTTTTCCTAAATAAAATAACCGCTCTTAATTAACTTGAATAAATGCTATTTTTATTTGTTTTTATCTTTAACCTAAGCTATAATTCACTTTAATTCAAGTGGAAAACAACAGTGTTTCCAAGTTGATCTTCTTAACCTAAGACCTCTTCAAGAAATCAGACAGCGATAGGAATGTCCAAGTTTTCCTTTCCTTTGCCAAGGAAAAAATAAAGTCAACATCCTGATGTCCATGCAGGATTAATGAAAGGATTTCCAGTTACTCTTGGGTAAGACTTTGAGATTTTCCTCAATTTTTTGAGTTTCCAAGAGCTTAGTCACTTTGGATGAATGAACTATTTACCTCTCAAGTCTGTGGACTGGATCAGTTGCTATTGGTAGACTGTTGTCATATTCACAATGTGAATTCATTTATCCCAAAAGCATAGAATGAATACTTACCCTTGCAATTCTTGGAGAAGGAAAATCAAGATGCAGCTTTTTCCCTTAAGTGATGCACAGATTGCTGAGGAGTAGGGGAGTGGTAGTGGTGGGGGTGAGGGGGATATGTTTGGAGACCTCAGAAATTTAGTCATTCACTGTATACTTCTCAAGACAGGTATTCTGCTGAAGATAACATTAACAAGTGACACAGGCATGCTCCCTGCCCTACTGAAAGCAGGAATCTATCAAAAGAGACAAGTATCAAAGTACTAATCACACAATTAACAAAATAATTTGTGATTTCCCAGGTGGTGCTAGTGGTAAAGAATCTGCCTGCCAATTCAGGAGACGCAAGAGATGCGGGTTCCATCCTTGGGTCAAGAAGATCCCTTGGAGAAGGAAATGCCAACCCACTCCAGTATTCTTGCCTGAAAATTTCCATGGACAAAATTTGCTACAGTCCATGGGAACACAAAGAGCCAGACACGACTGAGTGACTGAGCACAGATACACACTACAGAACGGTAGGGGAAAGCATGACATCCCCAAATGCTTACGTAACAAGATGCCATGCAAATGGCCAGCAGTTATCTCCAAAACCCTCATCATTCTCCGCAGATCCCCTCGCTTTGATCCCTGCTGTCACTACAACCTCCATGGATCAAAATCTCCACTCTTCTTCCTTTTCAGTAGAACAGGTTTTCAGGTTTCCTGTGACTGCTTTATTGACTATGCCAAAGCCTTCGACTGTGTGGATCACAATAAACTGTGGAAAATTCTGAAAGAGATGGGAATAGCAGACCACCTGACCTGCCTCTTGAGAAATCTGTATGCAGGTCAGGAAGCAACAGTTAGAACTGGACATGGAACAACAGTCTGATTCCAAATAGGAAAAGGAGTACGTCAAGGCTGTATTTTGTCACCCTGCTTATTTTACTTATATGCAGAGTACATCATGAGAAATGCTGGACTGGAAGAAATACAAGATGGAATCAAGATTGCTGGGAGAAATGTCAATCACCTCAGATATGCAGATGACACCACCTTTATGACAGGAAGTGAAGAGGAACTAAAAAGCCTCTTGATGAAAGTAAAAGAGGAGAGTGAAAAAGTTGGCTTAAAGCTCCACATTCAGAAAATGAAGATCATGGCATCTGGTCCCATCACTTCATGGGAAATAGATGGGGAAACAGTTGTAGGGGAAGGGGACGACAGAGGATGAGATGGCTAGAAGGCATCACTGACTCAATGGACGTGAGTCTGAGTGAACTCTGGGAGTTGGTGATGGACAGGGAGGCCTGGTGTGCTGCGATTCATGGGGTCGCAAAGAGTCGGACACGACTGAGCAACTGAACTGAACTGAAAGCAGGAGAGGAAGAAAAATTACCAAAATGGATTTGCAAGTAGGATCTAAAAACACATTTCCACATTTCCAGGGCTTCCCTGGTGGCTCAGTGGCAAAGAATCCACCTGCCAGTGCAGGAGACACAGGTTCGTTCCCTGGTCCAGGAAGATCCCACACGCTTGCATACTGTAGTCCACAGGGTCGCAAAGAGTCGGACACGATTGAGCGACTGAACTGAACTGAAGAGAAATCAAAATCAAAAGACAATAACAAACGGAAAACAAATAACAAACAAAAAGAATTTTATTTAATAGAAATAATCTTTGCAAATATAAGGGCTAACAGTTCAAGAGGAAGTTGGGCAAAGGATATTGTCACAGTTGGTGGTAAAGGAAATATATAAGACTTAACAGATGAAAAGGTACTCTAACACATTTGTAAAAAGAGAAATACAGAGAGAAAACAAGAGAAGGAGAGAGAGAGATCAATGGCAAGTGAATTTAGGTGTTTAATCATACACTATTAATTGGCAAAAGTGTCAGAGAACAGGCACGCTCACTCATAACAGCAGGAGTACACTGTTGCTAGGAAGGTAAAATGATGTAAGCACAATAGAAAGTAGTATGGTGGTGCTTCAAAAAAATAAGAATAGGATTACCATGTGATCTGGCAATTCCACTTCTGGGTATATATCCAGAAGAACAGAAAGCAGGATCTCAAAGAGATCCTTCACATCCATGAATAGCATCATTATTCACGATAGGCAAGAGACGCAGGCCACGCTTTGGGCACTGACAGATAACTGAGTAGGCAAAGTGTGTTCTGTACACAAAACGGAATATTACTCAGCCCTTGAACAGGAGGTGAATTTTGATACACGTTACGACATGGGTGAAGGCTGAGGTCATTACCCTAAGGGAAGTAAGTCAGTCACAAAAAAAGGCAAATATTGCATATTTTCACATCTGTGAGATATCCAAAATAGTCAAATTCGTAGAAATGGAAAGCTGAACAGTAGTTGTTAAGGGGTGGAGGTTAGAGAGAAAGAAGAGTTTTTGCTAACTAGGCACAGAGTTTCAGGCGGATTTTTTTCCCCTTAAAAAAAAAAAAATATTTCAAGGACTTCCCTGGCAGTCCAGTGGTTAATACTCTGAGCCTCCACTGCAGGGGGCATGGGTTCAATCCCTGGTCAGGGAACGAAGATCTCAAGTGCTGCACAGCAGAGCCAAAAAAAATATATTGGAGGGTGATTGATTTACAATGTTGTGTTAGTTTGGGGTGTTCAGCAAAATGATTTGTTATACATATACATGCTCCCTGCTAGCTCAGTCGGTAAAGAATCTGCCTGCAATGGTGCAGACCTGGGTTCAATTCCTGGGTCAGGAAGATCCCCTGGAGAAGGAAATGGCAACCCACTCCAGTATTCTCAATCCCAAGGACTGAAGAGCCTGGTGGGCTAGAGTCCAAAGGGTCACAAGAGTCGGACACGACTTAGCACTATTTTTCTTTCTTTATACATGTATCTATTCTTTTTCAGATTCTTTTCCTACATAAGTTATTACGGAATATTGAGTGAATTTCCCTTTGCTATAGAACGGATCCCTGTTGATTACCTATTTTATATATAGTGTGTATATGTTGATCTCAAACTCCTAATGGGCACAGAGTTTCCGTTTTGCAAGATTAAGAAGTTCTGGAGATTGGTTGTACAACAATGTGAATATATGTAACACTACTGATGTGTACACTTAGAAGTGGTTATTTTAAGTTATTTTACCACAGTTTTTTTAAAAAAGTTTTAAAGATTCTTTTTAAAGAGTAGGAGTATAAACTGACACAACTTCCATGATGAAAATTCAGCAAATATCTATTTATAGATATATAATACCTACAAAATTTTCTATTCACATACCCTCTGACTTAATAATTCCACTTACAGAAATTGAAACTAAAAATACACTCAGTTCAGTTGAGTTGCTCAGTCATGTCTGACTCTCTGTGACCCCAAAAACTGCAGCACGCCTGGCCTCCCTGTCTATCACCAACTCCCAGAGTTCACTCAAACTTATGTCCATCGAGGTGGTGATGCCATCCAGCCATCTCATCCTCTGTCGTGGAAAATTAGGTACCTAAGAAGATATTCACTGCAATTTTGTTTAATACAGCAAAGAGATTAGAGGACACTTAAGAAGCTATCCATGAGAACTTTAAATAATACATTCAAAGAATGTCTTTAAATAACATCTTTGAAACCATTCCATAATAATTTAAATAAACTGGTAAATCCATAGAACATTAAAAGGGGGAAAAATACAAGACGCTCTCTATAATGGAATGATCCCAATTATACTGTTAAAAGAAAAAAGGAGCAATATGCAAGGATTTGTTTACAGAATGCATAAACACATACTTTCAGGAGGAAAATGAAAATATGCTTACATCTTTGTGTAAGGACATCTTTACCAAGATGCACAAGAAACTGATAATTTAGTGCACACTGAGAGACCAACCTAGATAGCATATTCAAAAGCAGAGACATTACTTTGCCGACTAAGGTCCATCTAGTCAAGGATATGGTTTTTCCTGTGGTCATGTATGGATGTGAGAGTTGGACTGTGAAGAAGGCTGAGCGCCAAAGAATTGATGCTTTTGAACTGTGGTGTTGGAGAAGACTCTTGAGAGTCCCTTGGACTGCAAGGAGATCCAACCAGTCCATTCTGAAGGAGATCAGCCCTGGGATTTCTTTGGAAGGAATGATGCTAAAGCTGAAACTCCAGTACTTTGGCCATCTCATGCGAAGAGTTGACTCATTGGAAAAGACTCTGATGCTGGGAGGGATTGGGGGCAGGAGGGGAAGGGGACAACAGAGGATGAGATGGCTGGATGGCATCACTGACTCGATGGATGTGAGTCTGAGTGAACTCCAGGAGTTGGTGATGGACAGGGAGGCCTGGCGTGCTGCAATTCATGGGGTCGCAAAGAGTCGGACACGACTGAGCAACTGAACTGAATTGAGAAAGAGATATGCTTTGCAGGATGAATGTTTTTATGTACTTTAGCTTTGTATTGTGTTTTGAATTTGTATCATAATAAGACATTGGCCCCCAAATATTCGAGTCCTAAGAAAAATTCTGCTGTCAAAATCCCTTGCCTTTACCTGCCTTCCTTCTCGCCCAACTCCCTCCCTCCCTTTCAGCCTCACCCCTCACAGACACAACTTTATCTCACCAAGTCCCCGCAGTCTGCCCATCCGTTTGGTCTTCCCACAAAGTAAGGAAAATCTTTTTCAAAGGAACCTGACTTAAAATTAAGCACAAGGGGTCATGCAAAAAAGGCTCGTCCTCAGGTTAGCAACGTTAGGTAGCAGTAATTCCGTAACTCTGTACGCCTGTGTACTCAGTTACCTGCAGTCCTGTCAGACTCTCTGCGACCCAGGGTGCCAGGCAGAAGCAGGTGTGAGGTGCCGGTCATCTACTGTAAGCGGGGAGGGAACGAATCGGGAGCTCCGCTTTACCCCGCGACCCTGGTAGTCTTAGGTGCCAGGTGGACGCTCGGGCCTTCCTGTTCTTATAGCGGTAAATGTAAGGGGCGCTGATGCCAGCAAGGTGGTATTCCCCACCCTCCTACAGATGTCTCAGGGTCGCCCTGGACCCGCCTCCCTAGTTGTTTTAAACAAAGCTGGGGGAGGAGGGGGGGGGTTGGTGGAAATGTCAAATAGCTGAGGAGACTTTAGTTAGAGGACCAGTAGGACCTGGGTTTTGACACTTACCTAAAGAAGGCCAGTAGAGCCGTGGGAACAGGTTCAAACCCCGGCTCCTCCTCTTACTGTTATCACACGTGTTAACTGAACCTGAGTTGCAGTTTACTCACTTAGAAAACGGCGGCAATGACGACTTTCTCGTAGGAATTCTAGGAGGTTCCCCGCGAGAAGAGGTGAACGAAGCACCTCCTGCCTTCACCCCGCACCCTGGAGGCTCTGTTCGCTGGCACCCGGCGTCCACTCGCAGGTCTGCGCTCGGTCCTAACACGTGACGGGTCTGACTCCACCCCAACTAGGGCAGTCTTGGGACCCAGATAAGGAAAAGTTAGGCCGAAGTTTCTCATTGTGCAGCTCTTGGAGGAAAGTAAGCTATTTACCCACGAGCAGAAATCTAAGTTGACCCTGGCCTGCAGGTGGAGGCGACTATTGAACTGTGTGCAGTTCAAGAGTGAAGTCAACCTGGAGGAGAACAGAATGGAGAGATGGAATGGTCCACATTTATTATTAAGGCCCTGGATACAGTTAGCTCTGTAGCCAGACTGTCCCTGACATTTGTAGAAGGGAACCCACACCATCCTTCGGGTTGATTTTTTTTTTTCTGGGGTTGCAACTCAGTGCGACCCAACTGATACATATTCTTTCCATCTCCTACCCCTCAATAACTGCAAGTTCCCCCCATTTAAACACTTTTGTGCCAAAGAAAAGGAGTTTATCTCTTTGTCTTCCCTCTTCCCAGCAATAGAGCAACACGCTGAAAACAGCTTGCCTGCCGGGTGGCGCGATCGTCCCTTCCCAAACAAGCACCTCTAGGTCCCACTGGAAGCAAGTCCACCTAGCATCAGAAACAGCCACCTGCTTTTCCCTCTCTCCTCCTCCTCACGTGTGTTTCCTGCCTTCCCCGCCCCCCACCCGTTTCCCAGTCGGTGAAGGTCCCCATATGGACACGCTGATTCCCTCCCTGGCCTTCTCCCCCTAGTCTTCTCCTCCCGCAGTCGATGGCCTCGGTTGCTACCGCCATACGTTTCCTCTCCTCCTCCATATTTCAGGGCCGGAAAACGCTTGTGAAACATTTGCTCCCCACACCTTCCAGTGGATCTTCTTCTATTAAGGAGGGAGCTCCGCGTGGTGGCGGGATGGTTTCAGTCAACCTTGCATTTATAAATAGCTAACACTCCAATTGGTTGTGAGCCTGGCAGAACGGGTAACATATGCATGCCCCCCATTTGAGTGGGCCCAGCTTATGTTATGTTGCACAATTTTTTTTCTCTAGAAACGAATAAAAATTAAATTATGACAAAATGCCTTCGTTCCCTATTATTCATCTCAGATGCTAGTTTTTAATCATGCACTCCATGACTTTAATCAGACTCCGTGTCGCTGGAAGTCTGACAGTGATCCTCTTTGGGTAGAAGGGAGCTGCAAAATGTACAGGTGTGCCCTGTGCTGTTATGGTGTAATATAATTGTGATTTTGGGTTTGCTTTTCCCCTAAAACCCTGAACTAAAAACAAAATGATCACACATACAGCAAAACGAATCCTCAAGAACTGAGAAAGATTTCCCCAAATTTGTTTTCTCCTTGCTTTCCTTAAAAATGTCATAAATCATTTGGAATATCTAGCCAACTTGCTGTAATCCCTGGTAATTAGGAACAGAAGGAGGCTGAACAAATAAGAGTCCCCATCCACCTCACCTTATCTGTCCCCTGCTACCTCCTCTCACACAAACGAGAACAAAAAATTCATAACTCCTAGGAACAGCCGAACTGACCAGCATTGGTTTTTGTTCCTCAACCTTCAGGAAAAGATGGTATCAGAGAAACAAAGGCAGAGAGAGAAGATGAAGGAGTTACGGCCACACGCCTGGATAATCTCGGCTCAGTTTCCAGACTGAAAAGCTAGTACTCAGACAGGTGACCTGGCTGAAATGAGCGGTTGATGAGCCCAAAGAAGAACATGCACACAGACCTCCAGAAAAGCAACCAGCAAGCCAAAAGCTTCTGTACCAATAGGGGGAAATTCACCACCAAGACAAGAAATTCTCCCTTTAAAAAAAAAAAGCACTTATTCTTCTCTCATACTCACAGAGTTCGTCTATTACTACCTGAAAGCTAGTTATTCCTATAGTCAAGAAATAATTAACCGCCTGGAGTCACTCAGCCACTTAGTGAGCACACCGAAGCAAGAGTTGGCCTCCTGACCTCACGGTGGATGGTCCCCCATGATCCTGCTCCTCCTGTAAAACATTCACAGTGTTTCCAGAAATTCCGGCTTGAGTGGTGTGCTCTGGCCGTTCAACTCCTCCTCCCTGTCTGGGAGCCCTCTAAGTGGAGTAGAATGAGCAAATGGAGGCAAATGAATTTTCCAGAAAGAGCACTCACTGGACCTGGTTCAGTGGAGGCTCTACAAGTCTGGCTGGGGAGCTTCCGCTTCACTCAGCTTTGCTTTGGTTGTGTGGAGTCTTCATTCCCACATTGGCTTTTCTCTAGTTGTGGTGAATGGAGGCAACTCTTGGTCGTCCTGCACAGGCCTGTCATCGCGGTGGTTTCTCCGGTTACAAGGCATGGGCTCTGGGGCCCATGGGCTTCAGGAGTTGCGGCTGCCGGGCGCTGAACACAGGCTCAGTAGTTGTGGCACACGGGCTTGGATTTCCAAAGCATATGGGATCTTCCTGGACCAGGGATCAAACCTGCGTCTCCTGCACCGGCAGGCTAATTCCTCACTACCAAGCCACCAGGGAAGCCCCCCTTCACTCAGCTTTAAAATTAGGATTCCGCTTCCTCTACTCTAACTCAGAAGAACAGCCTAAGGGTAAAGAACACAACCTTATGAAGCATTCTCAATGCTCTTCCACTATTTTTAAATTTGTTATTAATTTAACAGCTGAAGATGGTAAGGGCAGTCTTTAGATGCAAGAATATAAAAATAAAGTTCAAATATAGGCTCATGGTATATCTACTTATGAGAATAATACAACTATGTTCAAGACAGAGCCATATTTTTGGTTCATATTTTCATGCTAAATCCAACTGATACTCAAGCAGATGATATATGTTCTATTTTTTATTTTATTTACTCTGTTTACTCTGTTTCTTTTCTCATTACAACTCATTTTCTCAATTAAGATTCCTATCTCAGAAGTTTTAGCATAAAGGAAAGATTTGTGATATTTAAATATAGTTATGAGCTATTGAAACAAACTCAGATTTAAGGGCTTTACTAGTGGCTCACTGATGAAGAACCTGCCTGCCAATGCAGGAGATGGGGTTTGATCCCTGGGTCAGGATGACCTCCTGGAGGAGGAAATGGCAACCCACTCCAGTATTACTGCCTGGAGAATCCCATGGACAGGGGAGCCTGGCATGCTACATGGGGTCATTGTCGCAGAGTTCAACATGACTTAGCCAACTACACAGATAATTATTTTTTAGTGTTCCTATGGACAAGTAGTGAAACAGATTCTCAAATAAAGCCTTAAATATTGTCACATAATGTTTCTTAAAGTCAAATGTGCTGGGATGCAACTTGTTAATGGGCCAGGTTATAAACATTAGTGACATTGTGCCAATTCGCTTCAGTTGTGTCCCACTCTTTACAACCCTATGGACCATAGCCTGCCAGGCCCCTCTGTCCATGGGATTCTCTAGGCAAGAATACTAGAGGGGGTTGCTTGCCCTCCTTCAGAGGATCTTCCTGACCCAAGAATCAAACCTGCGTCTTTTACGTCTCCTATGTTGGCAGGCAGGTTCTTTACCACTAAACGCCACCTGGAAAGCCCCTAGTGACATTAAAACTTTAGCCATAAGAAAAATGTTAAGAGATGAAGATATCAAATCTAAACTCCTTCAAACCCATTTGAGAAGTAAGCAGGTTATAAACAAATGCAGAGAATATATATAATGTATCAAAACTGATTCCCTTCTGTGTTGGGCTGTGCTGTGCTTAGTTGCTCAGTCCTGTCTGACTCTTCATGACTTCATGGCCCCATTTCTGCCAGTTTTTTATTTACATCTGTTCCCAGGTAGCGCTAGTGGTAAAGATCTCACTTGGCAATGCAGGAGACTTAAGAGTTCAGTCCTTGAGTTGGGAAGATCCCCTGGAGGAGGGCATGGCCACCTAACCCAGTATTCTTGCTTGGAGAATCCCCATGGACAAAAGAGCCTGGTGGGCTACAGTCCACAGTTGTGTCCAAAGACTCAGACACAACTGAAGTGACTGAGCACGCACTTGGCTCTGCGCCCTGCCCACCTCTTCCACATCACCCCACCATCACCAGTGTCTGTCCCCCTCTTTTCTTCAGGTCCAGAAGGGGATAGCACAGTGCCTGTTATGGATTCTGGAGTCCAGCTGTACAAATTCAGCCTCCAGCTCTGCCTTGCATTATGTGACCTTGGTCAAGCTATATAACCTTTTCAAGTCTCTATTTCAAGGGACTTGAATATATATATCGATATATATACCAATATATCAAGTACAAATAATGACAGTATCTAATAGGGTCACGGCAAACAGATGTAAAGTGTAGATCATAGTCTTTGATACCAAGAAAAGGTCCAACAAATCCCACAAGAAAGTCCATCTTGATTGTCTGTCACACAGAGACATGCATCTTCCGTGTCAGTTCATGCCCAGGAAGTGACTATCTTGTATGAAAATTCTCATTACTTTTATAGAGTAGTAATTATAGAATAAGGTCTGTCCTTACCTTTCAGTTGTCTCCTCTGTTTGGGGGTTTTGTTTTGTTTTTAAAATAGATTTGTCTATTGTAGTAAACACTTCAAGTATTATCTGTAGGTTATACTTACTGGTTTGCAGCATTTGTCTTTTACTGTTACTTTTTCATTCTTAAAGTTATAACAATCATTTTGCCTTGTGGCATGCATCAGTACTCAGCTGCTTAGTCCTGTCCTACTCTTTGCAACCGCAAGGACCATAGCCCACCAGGCTCCTCTGTCCATGGAATTTTCCAGGCAAGAATACTGAAGTGGATTGCCATTTCCTCCTCCAGGGAATCTTCCCGAACCAGGGATCTAACCCCAGTCTCCTGAGTGTCCTGTGTCTCCTGCGTTGGCAGGCAGTTCTTTACCACTGTGCCACCCAGGAACCCCTTTATTTTGCTTTGTAAACATATATATTAAAATATTTTTAAAATAAACTACTTATGATAGAGTAAAATAGTCACACTACAGTGTTGAGTGAAAAGAGTGTACAAAGTAATAGATATGATTTAATTTCCTATTCACTTCTTTTTGCATGTTATAAAATCTGGAAGATTATGGGTTGGCAGAGTGGCAATGTAACATGTGTGATATCATAAGCGAAACGAATTGCCAGTCCAGGTTTGATGCAGGATGCAGGATGCTAGGGACTGATGCACGGGGATAATCCAGAGAGAGGGTGTGGGGCGGGAGGGTGGAGGTGGGGGTCGGGATTGGGAGTTCATGTACACTCATGGCTAATTCATGTCAATGTGTAACAAAACGAATACAGTATTGTAAAGCAAAACAAACTAAAAAATAAAAATTAATTTAAAAAAAATAAAATATACAAAAAAAAAATCTGGAAGATTAAAAAAAAAATCTGGAAGATTGGTCTTTGGAATACCAACAGTAGCTCTTTCTAGGAAGGTAAGATTACAGGGTTGGTTTTTTTTTCCTCTTTCTATTATAATAAATTTATGCATGTTGTTCAGTTACTTATATAATTGAATACATTATATTTTCAGTTTTAAGTAAGCATGAAGAGAATGTTCCCAAAGCATGTCTCATACCCCTTCTCCCTCATTAATTTCCTTTCTGTTTGGAAGGCTGAGTCTTGCCCACTGCACAGGAGATCTCTGGAAGGCAGCTGATGTCATCTGGGATGAAACCCTGCCCCTGAGAACAGCTCCATCTTTTTAAGTCCCTCAAAATGAAATGTGATAATGTATTTGTCTGCCTTAATCACTTCATGCCTCTGCCTGTAGGCTGTTACCTGCAATGCTTCTCTCTGAAGAAGAAAAAGATTTTCTGACTCTAATTGGCAGTGATTACTCACTCACCCCTCAAGGTGCTGCCTCCCCGACCCTCTGTGGCTGCTCTCTGCCCCAGCAGAATCAATCACCTCCTCCGCCCTGGCTTCAAACCTCTGGTGATCCACTGAGCGTTGCTGGCCTGTCTGCCTCCCCCATTTACAGAGAAGCCCCTTGAGGACAAGACCTGGGCACTGGGGTTGAGTCACTTTATGCCCTCTCTTCGGCTCAGTCCTCGTGGGCTCAATGAATGTTATATAATAGATTAATGAACCAACCCAGCAGACGTTTCTCAGCTCCTCCAAGTAAACTTGTTACAGGTGACTAGGATCTGAGAGGAGGGAAGGGTTAGAGTCATAGCCTAGAATCACAAATAATTAAAAGCACGCCTCACAATCTCCTGTGAATTTTTTTCTTTTTCCCCCCTAGAGGTCGATTTTTTAATGGAAAACTTGAGGCACTAAACATCTCCTTTTCCCCATGCTTTTGATCTCAGTTTGTTTTTTGATTTAGAGAATAATTGCTTTACAATGTTGTGTTAGTTTCTGCTGCACCCTCATGAATCAGCTATAGGTATCCATATGTCCCCTCCCTCTTGAGCCTTCCTCCCCCCATCCCACCCATCCATGTCACCACTGGGCACGGAGCTGAGCTCCCTGTGTTATACGGCAGGTACAGCTGTCCAGCATATTTAAGACAGGGGAAGCAGAGACAACGCATGATTTGATTGAGAAAATTAAACAGGACTCTGCTCTATGAATCCCCATGCCCTGGAGCCTTCTAGCATAGCAGGGGTCACGCTGCTTATAACCAATAGTCTACATGTATGTCACCTCATGTGACTTAGTAGAAGGACCACGTTTTTCTTCTTGTCCTCAGGAGCTGAGCACAGTACCTACCGTAGCTCAGCAACACCTTCAGTTCAGTCATTCAGTCATGTCCAACTCTTTGCGGCCCCATGGACCGCAGGCCAGGCTCCCTGTCCATCACCACCTTCCTGAGCTTGTTCAAACGCGTGTCCATCAAATCAGTTATGCCATCCAACCGTCAGCTTATTAATATTCATAATAAAGCTTATTGACATGTATCAGGAAAAATAAATTTTAAAAATTAAAAAAGGGGAATAAAAAAATGTGTCAGACACTGTATGAGCTTCTCGTACATTATCTCATGTTATATTTCAATAACCATCAAAAGGTTATTATCCTAAACTTACAGAATGATTAGTTACTTTGCATGAAGTGTCTCAAGTAGTCTGGAAAAAGCAAGATTCGAATATAGGTCTTACCCACCTCCAAATCCCATTCTCACGACCACTGGATTCTCTAATATAAAGAATGTGATCTCATGAGAATTTGTTGTGTGTGTTGTTGTTTAATTGCTAAGTCATGTCTGACTCTGTTGCAACCCCATTTGGCTGTAGCCTGACAGACTCCTCTGTTGAAGGGATTTCCCAGGCAAGAATATTGGAGTGGGTTGCTATTTCCTTCTCCACAGGATCTTCCCAACCCAGAGATCAAACCCAGGTCTCTTACATCTCCTGCCTTGGCAGGCAGATTCTTTTCCAACTGAGCCATGGAAGTCTAATAACAAATAAGAAGAACATCACAAAATATAATTCCAGGAGAAGATAATCAAAGCCCTGATTGCCCACAACTCGTAAGTAACACCACCAGCTAGTTGAAGCAGAGACTTGTACATAGAAGGACAACAGTTACAGTATGAAAAAGCATAAATTCAAGGCAATATAGATGCTAAGGTGTATTAGAAGTGACTGAGCAGTGTAGGTATATTCAGTTTCTGTCCCACTGTGACAGGCAAATGATAGGCAGCATCCATCAAGATAGAAAGGAAAGGCATCAAGATATGTTACAAACATGTTTTATTTTCAGACAAGGAAGGAGCCTGCCAGGAATTTGAAGTCAGAAGTACAGGGACCTTTCCGCCTCTAACAGTCAGCTCCGTGACCTTGGGCAGTCCCTGTAGTTCGAGTTACCCATCCATGAACTTGGGATAAATTGGAAGATTCAGGGTTGTTTGTTGACAGCCATATGCTTCTTTTCTCATGTGCACCTCCAGTAGCCCTATCGCAGGAAACATGGTCCGTGGCAGGGCATGGTAGAAGGCTTCCCTGGCCACAGCTCACCTGCATGAAATGTGTGGAGGGGTAATTGAGTTCTGGGATAGGATGCTGGTGAGGTGGCTGGCATGCTTGCTAAGATGACTCACGGGCAAAGCATGGTGTGTGTGTGAGCAAGCAGAAGTGGGGACCCACTAAAACAAGTACTCATATACTCCATGTGAGTATATGGGTTTCCCCCCATTTATTAAAAGAGATGATATTAAATATATGTGATATACAACCCCTCAGTGCTTAAGTATAAGCAAATCTCACATCTTATATTTCATACTTTGTGCTTTGGTGAACTGGCTAAACATAGAAAGTGTTCAAAAATAGCTTCTGGATCCACTTGAAAGGCACGAGAGGTCTGTGCTTGCCTGGGGCAGTGACTAGAATACAGAAAGCTGCAAAGGAGGCCGCGTGATGGGACAGCCAGGAGACAGAAGGAACTAGATCCAGGGGTCACGCCAAGGCTGAGCCTCCAGTCTGAGGGTGTCTCTTTGCCTCTGGCCCTTCCCCACCTGCTTTGACTAGCAGACTCCTTCTCAGCATGGCAGAGAGGAAAAGAAAGAAATTTAAAACCACATTGATCAGGGTCGCTTCTCGTTAGCAGTTGTGAGAAAATATTTAAGAGAGGGGGAAAAAAAGAGTTGAAAGTTCTAAATATATAAGGATTTGCAGGTGGTCGGAGACTTTAGGTACCTAAGCTATGCTCAACACTATCAGCCCAGACCCTATTTTGAAAAATGGTCACTGAGTCATCAGGTTCCATTCACAACCTCCCCCATCAGTGGAGTTCTCTGGATGTGTGTTGATTTAATGCCACTTCTTAAAGGCAGCCTATAAATCAGCTCCCCATTATGGCAGGTACTTGAAAACATATTGACGGTTAATAATGTTTGTGAATCAGAAGTGCATCTGAGAGACTTCCCCGGAGATCTAGTAGTGAAGACACCATGCTTCCATTGAAGGGGGCCCAGGTTTGATCCCTGGTTGGGGTATTAAGATCCTGCAAGCCAGGAGGTGTGGCAAAAAAAAAAAATAATAATAATAAGACATATCATCCGAGTGAACAGAGAAAGATAAATATCATGTGCTATGGCTTATATGTGGAATCTAAAAAAAGATACAAATGAATTTATTTACAAAACAGAAAGAGACTCAGAGACATAGGAAATAAACTTGAGGTTACCAAAAGGGAAAGAGGGAAGGGATAAATTAGGAGATAACAGATATACACTAGTGTATATAGCATAAACAAGGACCTATTGTATAGCCCAGGGAACTATACTCAATCTCTTGTAACAAGCTATAAGGGAAAATAATCTTAAAAAGAATGTGTATATAATTGAATCCCTTTGCTGTACATCCTAATCTAACACAACACTATGAATCAACTACGCATCAATACAAGTGGTCCAGTGGTAAAAATTCCGCCTGCCAGCGCAAGGAGATGCAGGAGGCGTGGGTTTGATCCCTGGGTTGGGAGGATCCCCTGGGGAAGGAAGTGGCAACCCACTCTGGTATTCTTGCCTGGAGAATTCCATGGACAGAGGAGCCTGGAGGGTTACAGTCTACAGGGTCACAAGGAGTCAGACGCGGCTGAAGCAATTTAGCACGCACACACACTACATACAACTATATGTTTACAGGTTGGATCGTGAGACCTAGTCCTTGCAGCAAAGAAGGGTCCTCTCACACCATTTCTTCCAGTGTGCTTGCCTGGGCCTCTTCTTGGGGTCCCTGGATGGGCTGGTGAGGAGCGTATCTTAACCCCTGTGCTCTGGGAGGAAGTCATGCAAACTCTCAGTTCCCATCCTCCGAGACCACCTGCCGCTCTCCTCAATGCTTGGAAGCTCACACCCTCCGCTTCCTACTGTTACACACCCTCCGCCAGGCTGCCGCTGCTGCACCAACAACCATGTCAGAAAAAAGGAATCATTTCTAAGCATCTCAGTTCCCCTGGAAGAGAGTCCTATTCCAAGGAAGAGACCCCTAGAAGGAGAAGGAAGGCCTTTCCCTGTATGTTTCCCCTGCTTTCTGTCCACTGTGGACTTCTCTATGTCTGGGGTCACTCACTCACATGAGGGGCAGGATCCTGGGTTCCATAAGACCCCCTGGCGCTTTCTCTCCTGAAGCTGACATCTAGTGTGGGGTAGAGATGAGCAGGGTAAGCTGGCCATTACCGTGACATGTCCTAAGCACCCCCATGGTCTGGGGGAGACCTAGGGACTCACTGAAGGCTTCCAGAATGAGGTGATTGCTAAGCTGAGACTGAAGAGTGACTCGAATTGGCCAATCCACCCATTTTTGCCCACTTCTTTGTGACTTTTTGCACACCACCGACCCCTTGCATATTTGGGCCGAGAAGAGGTATCTGGGGATAGTGTCACTGAAAGGGAATTCCACCAGGGGGAAAAAAGGCCCAGGAGACACCCCAACCTATCCCTTCACGGTTCCACTGCTCTTTTCCTTCTCCAGAAAGCAAAGGAGCTGAGTCACACAGGTGAGACCAGAGAGTGAGCCCAGGCCTTCTGCCCACCCTGTGGGCCTTACAGAAGCAGAGCAAGTTGGCAGAAGCCAGTGCGACCTCATTGGATGCAAGCTGGAAAGGCTCCATCCCCATGACTCTGCCCCGTGGTTACCTCTGCCCCTTGCGGCCAATCAGCCCGGTGTGCCCCTCCCCCGCAGTCGTCCCTCAGCTCCCTTGGGGCCAGTGTCACTGTCCTATTTCACACCGCAGCTCCAGGAAGCGGATGTGAGTGAGCGGGGCACACAGTCCCTGGGTGGAGAAGATCCCCTGGAGGAGGAAACCCACTCCAGTCTTCTTGCCTGGGAAATCCTACAGACAGAGGAACCTGGTGGGCTACTGTCCTTGGGGTCGCAAAGAATCAGACATGACTGAATGATATTCACTTCACTTTCAGTTTACAAGACAGCACTTTACAGTTTACAAGACACAGGTGGCTCTTGCTCTCTTGCAGACTGAAAAGCCAGAGGCTTTGAGAGCCTGAAGTGGCAAAGATCACACGGCAGGTAGGCAGCCATCTGGCCTGGAACCAGCTCTGGGTGTGGTCCACGCGGAATGTACAACTCAGCAGAGCTGGAGGGCACGTGCCCTAGCGATCTATTTCAAAGGAAGAAGTTTTAGGAAGCCTTGCTGTCTAAAGCGAAAGAGGCATGTTATATATACACATATTCAATTATGAGAGCAATTATAGGGACTTGCTTGGTGGTCCAGATGACACCATCTTTATGGCAGAAAGTGAAGAACTAAAGAGCCTCTTGATGAAAGTGAAAGAGGACAGTGAAAAAGTTGGCTTAAAGCTCAACATTCAGAAAACAAAGATCATGGCATCCAGTCCCATCATTTCATTGCAAATAGATGGGGAAACAATGGAAACAGTGAGAGACTTTATTTTTATGGGCTCCAAAATCACTGCAGATGGTGACTGAAGTCATGAAATTAAAAGATGCTTGCTCCTCAGAAGAAAAGTTATGACCAACCTAGACAGCATATTAAAAAGCAGAGACATTACTTTGTCAACAAAGGTTCATCTAGTAAAAGCTGTAGTTTTTCCAGTAGTCATGTATGCATGTGAGAGTTGGACTATAAAGGAAGCTGAGCACCAAAGAATAGATGCTTTTGAACTATAGTGTTGGAGAAGACTCTTGAGAGTCCCTTGGACTGCAAGGAGACCCAACCAGTCCATCCAAAGGAAATCATTCCTGAATATTCATTGGAAAGACTGATGTTGAAGCTCAAACTCCAATACTTTGGCCACCTGATGAAAAGAACTGATTCACTGGGAAAGATCCTGTTGCTGGGAAAGATTCAAGGCAGAAGGAGAAGAGGATGACAGAGGATGAGATGGTTGGATGGCATCACCAACTCGATGGACATGAATTTGAGCAAGCTCCAGGAGTTGGTGATAGACAGGGAAACCTGGCGTGCTACAGTCCATGGGGTCGCAAAGAGAGTGACACGACTGAGCAACTGAGCTGAACTGAACTGGTGCTCCAGTGGCTAAGACTCCATGCTCCCAAGGCAGGGGTCCATGTTCGATCCCTGGTCAGGGAACTAGATCCCACAGGCTGCAGCTAAGATTTCACATGCCACAAGTAAGATTCAGTGCTGTCAAATAAATATTTTTTAAAAAACTTTTAAAAAGAGAGCAATTATATTTTTTTTCAAATCCTTAGGAATTTGGGGGATAGAAATAGAGAAAATGTAGGGAATGGTACAGAAAGAAAATGTAATATTTGTTTGATCCTCAGTGAGAGCTGTACCCCTCACGCTTGACATACCACTGACATTCAGTAAAAATTTATTGAATGAATAACTTCATTAAACGTGTATCACATGTAGTAGTAGAATTAATACTGTATATACAGGTATTTTGGCTGAGGCTTGACTATTAGGAGACGTTGACAACAAGAAAGACAGTTAACAAAGTCATGAAGTAACTCTCTACGTCTGTTTTTATAGTGTACTTATATTCCTCTCTATGCTTTATCCTAATATAGTTCAAGTTTGAAAGTACCAGCTGGGTTAGGCTGCCCAGTTGTAAATGACTCAAGAAATCAAATATCCTTCCTCACTGCTAATGTGTTTTTATACATTAGAGGTCACTGCTGGTCTGTAATCAATGCAGAGCTTGTTAAACAAAAAGTTATCTCCTTTGCTTGAAGTTTAAGTGTAAGCGAACAAATCAATTTGTGATTTGTTCTCCATTGTGTCAGCATTTGGTCTTTTTTTTTTCATTAGTTCCCCAACTGGGGATCAAACCCATGCCCCCTGCATTGGGAGCACGGAGTCTTAACAACTGGACTGCCAGGGAAGCCCCAGCATTTGGTCTTTTAGCTCTGATCTGTAGGAAAATCTATGGTGTGAATGGTGTGTATCGTGAGTGTGAGAGACAAAGGTTGGTGGGAGGCGGTGGGGAGGAGAACAAATATAGTCCCTGCGTTGACTGCAGGGACACATGCAAACACATACCGCATATTTTTTTTATTCCTGGGATCAGTATACTACAGTATTCTTACACAGCTATTGAGATGAAACACACATACCCTAAAATGTGTACAGCATCTCAGTAGGGAAAGCTCCAGAAACAGCATGAAAAGTCACACCAGCTGCTGAAGAGGAAGCTGCCTGGGACTGAAACATTGCTACAACTGGGCTAATGTCTCCAATATTATGTCATTAATAAAAATCTATCATCCCATCCTTGCGCATCTGAATCTCATTTGCAAAATGTGCTTTTAATTTTTGTCCCCAGACTAATCTGCATCTCCCAGGTCTTGCTGAATTCTGGGTGGAAACAAGAGACAGTTTGCTCCCCCGCTGGCCGGCAGTCCTGGAAGGCTTAGCCATTTTGTCTGGTTAAGGCAACAGAGCTACCTAAGGAAAAGACCGGAGTGTTCCAGATCGTAACAAATGATCATACTTTACAGGTTAAAAAAATAATAATAAAATAAAGAGAAAAACCAAAAATTGTCATCGGACTGGGTTTTGATGCATGCAGTTAACTTGTCTTTTCTTGGCAGCTAAAACTCATCTTGTATTTAAGAACATTTTGAAATTTGTCCCCGGAATGTTTTCAATTAGAGGCATTCTCGCATGTGATGCATCAAGGGAAAACAACACTTCAAGTCAGAACGAAGGTACTCCTGGAGACAAATATGATTAATGGGATGATCTTGTAGATTACAATAGTCAGAGGCCACGCCTGCCTTCGTGCTCTCCAAGGACTGGAGACTCACTCCCATACAAACAGCTGCACATTCCTCAATACCATCATTATCCAATGCAAGGTTGCCTTCGGCCTGCTCAAATTCCTATAATATCCACATTTGGCAATTTCCTGTTGTGCAACTTCAGTTTCAGAAGTTAAGGCTTCAAGAGTTCCATGTGATTACTTGATAGAGCTTACAAACGGAATTGATTTTCTAAAGCGTCCTTAAAGGTTGCTCTGCAAGCAACCAGACAAAAGAGTACCCCAACCAGCCAGGCAGCTTTTATGTGGCTCATTGAAAACATAAAGGGCAGTCCTGTCATCTGCCAGTCAGGCCCCCAGAGTCCCCCTGAGGGGCAGGTGAATGTTTTTATTTCTGGTTTACCGGGAAGAAACGGCCACAGAGTAGTTAAGCGTCTAGCCCCAGGGCTTGGCTGAATGGAGGTGGAGTTAGGATTAAGAAAGCCAGGTTCCCTGTCTCTGATTTCCACGCTCAGCCCACCAGGCAAGCCATCCCCTTCTAAGACAGTTGCTCAACCTCACAACAAGATCTGAGATCCACTGAGAAAAACATAAATTCCCCTGGGTCTCTGGAGCAGGGGCAAGCCATAGCGATATTGATGAAATTTGATCACGACCTCTTTCTTTTTTCTTCCCATGGTGGGAGTAAAGCCTTCGAAGCATCCTTAGTAAATTTCTGTACACACAATACTTCTCCATTCTGTTTGTCCCAGTGTGTTTCCCAGGTTAAGATCTCTTTCTTGCTGTTAATATTTTGGGAATACACTGACTGATCTTCACTTTTTCGACTCTAGCCAGACTCTTCCTTCTTTAATACATTGGATCCGTCAACACTTTTGCGCTTTGCCCAAGACTTTTAGCCTATTGACACTCCTTTGCCAATTGTCTCAGATGAAAAAGTCCTAAAACTTCCCTGGCGTAAAATGATAACTGGAAGGAGGTGGCCCGCTCCCTCTTGGTGGCACTATTTTCCTCGCAAAAGCTAAAGAGATTCCCTCCCCACCTGAGGGTCAGCGAGTCTGTTCGCTAGTAAAACCAGAAAATTATGAAGCTGTTCATGCTAAGATATAAATAACTGATGACAGCTTAAAGTGCCCGTAAGCATCTGCGCACCTCTTGGAAGATCCAAAGCCTTAAACCATAGCGAGGATGTTAGTTGGAGCAAAGTTCAGGTGGGAGATTTGAATGGTGTGGAGTGAAAGTTCTATAGTTCCTGAAATGATTGTGTATATCATTGGTTCCTAAACTTGAGTGTCTATCAGCGTCACCTGGACACCTTGTTAAGCCTCAGAGGGCCGGCCCTATCCCCAGAGTTCCCGATCCAGTAGGTGGAACGTGGGGTCCAAGAACCGGCATATTTAACAAACTCCCCGATGGTGCTGCTGGTCGACGCTTTGAGTAGCGCTGCCTGTTCTGAGCACTCCGGGTTACTGTGCAGTTCCATCAAGAACTGCTCATGAGGCTTGGACTCAAATAAATTAAGCTCTTAACAGAAAGGACTAGTACCCCAATCAGAGAAGGTAAAGAGACTCAAGAGGAGGTGGGTAGATAGATAGATGGAGATGTTGGCTGAACGGCCTTGCTTTGCAGTTCTTTCTGATCCAGGCCATCCAGGAAACGAGACTCGTGAGCTGGGGGCACTTTATCAAGGACAGCTTTGCAGGATGTTTAGACATGAGGATTGTTAGCCAGCACTCTGATTGACCTCAGCTGTCACAATGGTACACAAAGAGATGTAGCTTGGTGCCCAGGGATCAACCATCAGGGGTTTAGAGATCAATATCCACACCTTGAACTGCACTTGAAAGCAAATTAAAAGCCGGTATGGACGGCGCAGTGAACAACCCAAGGTGCAGGCAATGATTTGCAAAAATTCTTTAATTAGAGTCGATAGGAAATGTCTCTTGCTTTTTTTCCCCGTTCTATCCCACTTAGCTTGCTAAGTGATTTTAATGCTCTTTAAGACATCACAGATGTTCTTTGGAGGGATGGTGCAATACTGACAACCAAAAGGCTGGACTTTTACAAATTTATACCAATTGGACCTATGACCACATAGAAAATATGTGAGTCAACTTATGTAACACAAGCCTGAGTAGAGAAAACAGCTACCCAAATCCAACTGGTCTTCAATCTGGGTTTCAGTGATGTCTCTCAACGTCCTTTTTATAAAAAGATTTTTATTGAGAGAGAGAATAGATATACAGGCTTCCTCCTTCCCTCACCACCTGTAGAAAAATGAAGAACGTTTTGTTTCCATTGTGTTTAGTGAAAAAAATGAAGAAGTGTGAGATTCCTTTTCAATATTTATAGGAGATCCTTCGGTATAAAATACATCAAAATTAATTTTTTGTCTCTCATGGAGTTGGAATGCACCCCATAGGTGTTTGAGACTTAGAAAAACATAGCTCCTTCCTGCTCCTCCCCCTTCAACCGAGAGCTTCCTGAGGAACTTGAAAGGTGCGCTTGGCTTTGACTTCTGTTTAGATATACATCTGGACTTTTGAATAAATATAAATATCTTCATTACATCTTTTTTCCCCCTTTTTTCTTGCTACGGCTGCTGTAGTTTCAGGCGACTCAGTGCCAAGCTGTGGGCAATTATTTTCTTAGTCAGTTAAAAGGCCTTTCGGTGAGGCAGTAATTTAGACTCTAGTTATGCTGGTTTCCCAATACAGTCCAGTAGTAGGAAAGAAAATATATCACTCCCCTGAAAGTTGATTTCTTTTTCCAGGGCTCAAGTGCCTTTTAGATACTTTAAGCCACAACTATCCCAGAATTGTACAGTTGGGTGAAAATTTTGGTCAATTCCTTTTTTTATATATGTTGTTCATAGTTTAGAAAATAAATAACTTCCCTTGTCTAAACTGGAAAGTGTGCAAAGATGAATTGACATGTTAATGTGTTTGGGGTTAAAATGTTTAAGTTTCCTGAGTCTATTTAGGTGTTCAAATAAGAGTCAAGATTGCCACCATCAACTCACTCTTGTGAAAATCCTGAAAATGAAACCTTCTCTTCCTTGCTGATTTCTCTAAGCTAGTATTCATTTCCTTTTGGAGGAATTTGGGCAGGGGATTGAACAGATTTAAGATTCCAGTTTCCTGAATATTAACAACAGAAATTGAGCCCATTTAACCAGACAGTTGAAGACCCATGGCCTGTCCAAAACTATGTTAGATATAGATGGGAAATTCAAAGCCACGTAAAGAGACAAAATTAACACAAATGCAAATACCAGAGGGGACTTCCCCAGTGGTCCAGTGACTAAGACTCCGCGCTCCATGCAGGGGCCTGAGTTTGAGCCCTGGTCAGGAAACCAGACCCCGCATGCCACAGCTAAGAGTTCTCCCACTGAGATAGTGATTGAAGATCCCGAGCTCTGTAACCAAGACCGGCACAGCCAAATAAACAAATATTTTAAAATACTTATTTAAGTTTTTTAAAGGGCAGGGAGCTGGAGTCCTTTGGGCTCAGGAAAAGCATTTTAAGGAGTACACCACCTAACCTGCCCACAATAAAAACAGTGAAAGTGAGAATAACACATACAATTAAAAAAAAAAAAAAAGCACACGCCTTTAGCACCCTCTTCCAAGTTGTTCCTCTTTGAGATTTGACACACCTAGCATTCCACACCCCATCCTTTCCTCCTTGGCACCAGAGTCAGAGCCTCCCTTCACTCTTTCTCTTTGGACCATAGATTTAAGCCTTGAAAGAAGAAAATCCCTCTCATACTGGAATGGGAAGTCTAAGTTATCAAAGAGCTTGTTGGCCCCTCTCATTTGACTCTCACAAAACCTTGTGAGAGAGGTAAGACCAGTACTGGTTATTTCGTTTATCGAGGAGGAACAGGAAGGCATAGAGAGGTCACACAACTTGCCCAAAGTCACACAGCAAGAGTCTAGCCGAGCCTGGAAGACGGCCTAGTTCTCATCCACAGCTGTGTGTGATTTACCCTGAAAGGCTGCCTCTAAATCTTGTTAAAGTATTTCATTCCTTTACCTGGAAACCCTTAAGATCTTAGCCTGCTGTTGTACAGAACCTAGTGGGATGCCTTGCATCCATTCATGCCTTCCCTCAACAAATACCTATGAGAACTAGCCATTGCTGAGCATTTTTCCAGATGCCAAACACAGCAGTGGTCAAGAGAGACCATGACCTCTAACCTCATGAAATTTACATTCTGCTGGGGAGGCCAACAACAAACAAGTCAAATATGAGGGGTTTTAGATATTGAGAAGGCGAAAAATGAAGCAGGAAAGGAGGGCTGGGAAGCAGGAGCCTGGTGCTGGCCAGTCTGTGTGGGAGAGGGGCGGCCGGAGAGAAGACAGCGGGAGGGCGGTGTCCAAGTGAAAGCCGAGGACGCGTGGGCGCTGGGCTCTGATTCCTCCAGGAGAAGAGTTCCAGGCCGCATGCACAAATGCTCCTGAAAGGACTGCGAGACAGCAGGTTGGCCAGGGGGACTCAGCCAGCAAGCTGAAGAAGCAAGGACCCAGAGATAGGGTCAGAGGAGTAAGCAGGAGCAACAGCCAGACTGGGGCGGGGGTGGGGGGCACCCCTGAATCACTGTAAAGACATTGCTTTTGCTGCAGTAAAATGCGGCAGGGCCACTGCAGAGGTTGGAGCAGTGGAGGGTTCACGAATTACCAGCTGCTCCGTGGAGCGCAGGCTCCATGGGGATGAGCAGGGTGGGAGCAGGGCGTCTAGGAGGAGCCCCTGCCGCATCCCGATGCGGGATGATGATGGTTGGGTCACGCCCTCACCTCCCACCTGTTCCAGGATGAAGCATGGCTAACTCAGACAGAGGTGTTAATGAGGTCAAGGTCAAGGAATCTTGTGAGCATCCTTTGGGCCGGTATTGCCAACCTGAGCTTCCAGATTTTTGGCAGTCCTCTCCTGGTTCCTGCCCACCAGTACTCCTAAGGGAAGTCATTGGGAAGGTGGCTTAGGCTAAACACCAAGCTTCTTTGCAGTGAGCTGAGCTTATAGCCCACAGGCTTTCTGTGCTGATCAGAAGGTTGGGTTGATAGCAATGCCTGTCTTGAAGGTTGTTTTTTAAGTAGGAAAATCAGCGAATACTTAACAAATGGGGTTTGTTTTGTGCATGCTAAGTACAAAGTCGCTAAGTCATGTCTGACTCTTCTGTGAGCCCATGGACTGTGTAGCCTTCAAGGCTTCTCTGTCCATGGATTAGTCCAGGCAAGAAGACTGGAGTGGGTAGCCTTTCCCTCTTTCAGGGGATCTTCCTGACTGAAACCATGTCTCATATCTCCTGATGTTTTAAAGCATGGAGCCTGCAAGGGGTGGGCAGTTCATTCCTTCATTCCTTGGTGGGTAAAATAGTAAAACCACTGAGATGGAGGAGGGCTAGAGATCCTGCTTTCTGCTCCTACCCAGGCTTCTCCGCTCTTGGTTCCCGAGAGAGGCAGATGAAGGTGTGGGCCTGGGTCGGGGCACGTGTTTCTATGCACTTCCAGTGCACACCCTCTGGAAAGGAGATGGAGGGGGGGGCAGCAGGGTGTTGGCAGTCAGAACAAGTCACTGGGGCCTCGCTTTCCTCATCTGTGGGGTTAAGAGATGAGGTTAAATGATCCTTGTGGTCCACCTCAGCTTTAAGTATCTATGATACTGTGAGTGGTCTTTGTTCATGGGGAGTGAAGGAAAAAGGATTTCATTTAACTCCTGGTCAAGAACCAGGTAAAAGACTGCCCTGGCAACCCAGTAGATAACACTCCACCCTTCCAGTACAGGGGGTACATGTTAAGATCCCACAGGCCATGTGGCTTGGCCAAAAAAAGAGAATCCAGGTAAACACTCCAGCACTGAACACTTCTGTATACCTAGAAACTACAAACATGTGTAAATCATTTTTACTCTTGGCATAAGAAGGAAATTTTAAATCCATCTGACAATCTAATCATACGATGTTTTATCAAACTCTGAGTTTAGAAAGATGTTATAAAAACCTGATTTATTGAATGTATTAGGATAGACAAGTCATGCTCCTGATTTATATACTAGGGTCAAATACAATACCTCAAGGTCTTGGGTGGGCTTAAGTTATATCTCAGCTGTAGTTCTTTTTTTTTTTAAGAGCCAAGAATATGTGGAAATACTTTGTTTTGTTTTTTATCATCGCTGGAGCTCATGTGAGCTACTTCAAGGGCCAGCCATGCTCTGGGGCTTACTTATCCTGTTGGCAGGAAAGGCAACTGCTCAGAGGTCAAACAAGGGCTCATTTCCTCCCCTACAGGCCAGCAGAGATCTTCCATTCCCAGACTGACTTTCATTCCTTTAGCTGAGCTGGAAGGCATTGTTCCCTAGTAAAACACAACACATCGGAAGATTGTCACTTGAGTTGCTCCCAGATTTACTATTTGAAGACTGAGTTGTGATCAGTGCTTGGTTAGAAGAGAAGAAGTGAGTAGACATGACGCCTCTGGCAGGGCGAAGACTGAGGGGCCAGAGGCTGGAAGCACAAAAGCGCAGGGATGCCTTCTGGAACTTCTCTGATGGCCCCGTGGCTAGGATTCCTCACCCCTGACAGTGGAGGCCTGGTACTCAATCCCAGTCAGGGAACTAGATCCCACACGCCATGACCAAGAGCGTCCATGCCACAACTAAGACCCAGCACAGCCACGTAAATAAACATTAAAAAAAAAATGTACAAGGGTCCTTTCTTACCCGTATTTCCCAGGGAGAGTCCCACAAACCAGCACAACTATCGTAATTCCCTTTTGGGGCTTCAAGAACCATATCTTCCTTGGTTAAGCAAACTCAAGCATTTGTTTGGACTTACCTAAGCACACATTCCCAACTCTTTCCTGCTGCCTTCTCGGTTGTTGAAGGATTAACATTGCTGGGTGTAGAATTGTGAATCAGACACACTTGACGTTCACTTAGTCTAACTTTTCACCTCAAATAGAGATTCTGGCCCCTGAGGGCCTCCTTGATTCTCAACTCTTTCCAGTGATGAAGACTCCACTGCTCCAAAAGCACTGTGTTTCTTTTCAGGAAGTTCTTCCTAATATTAAATTAATTCTCTGTCTCTAAAGTTCACCCGCAGAATCTGGCCTTGCACACTCGCTTTGTGTTCTAGTTCACTTGGCTGTGCTGGGTTGCAACGCGGATCTTTAGTTGTGGCTTGAGAACTCTTACTGCGGCTTGTGGGCTGCAGGGACTGCATTCAGGCCCCCCGTTTGGGGAGCGTGGAGTTTCAGCCACTGGAACACCAGGGAGGTCCCCCCAGTGGCTTTGATTAGTGGATCTCAAAGTCTAACTTCAAACATCCTGCCCTGATCATCAAGGCCCTCCCCTTTATTCTTTCTTTCACTGGCCCAGTTTTTGGGGAAATCCTATGAAGTCTTGGTGAGGGCAGATCTGACAAGCCATCCCGCCTTTCAAAAGAAAGCGAAGGCTGGAAACTTCCCCGGTGGTCCAGCGGTGAGGACTCAGCGCTTTCACTGCTGTGGGCCTGCGGAACCCCGGTCAAGGAACTGAGATCGCAAGCTGCAGGGCATGGCCAAGAAAAGAAAAGGAAAGGAATGGAAGGCTGGAGGGGCCCAAGCTAAGCTTACTGCAGAGAACATTTCAGTACAGCTCTTCGGTTCCACGTGGCATATGACATTCTCCCTGGAGATATTCCCCATGCTTTAAGAGGAGCATTTTTCCAGATTTGATAACTGATCACATTTTCTAATAGCTTCGAATATCTTAAAATTAACCCACAATGAGTACTTTGACACAACCCCCACTCTGAGGAAATTACTTCCTATCCAAATTAACTGCAAAATCACAAAAAAACTTTAAATGGTTCTGTAACCCACAGGACTCAGGAAGATGGCTTATCATAATTCAGCGGGCTCTTCCTGACATCTAGTGGTGGAGCCTGGAAGAGCTTACAGCTACGCAGAAGGTGGGAACATTCTTCATCTTAACAAATCTTAACATTTGTTTGACTATTTTGTTTTGTAAAATTGTAAACTAAATTCATTTCCCATCAACTAAATGATAAACTCATCTCTATTTTATGCTTATTTACTGCTTTATACCTTTCCTATGTGGGCTTACTTTGAAATCAATGAAATTCATTTTTTTCACAGATTTGGAAAAAACCCTCCTTTTATAAAAGGTGCTTTGTGTGTGTGATTGATTTTTACTTTATATTGGGGTATACTTGTTAACAATGTTGTGTTCATTTCAGGTGTACAGCAAAGTAATACAGTTACGCATCTATCTGTTCAAAAGAGGGGTTTTGGGTAAGCATAAATACCTCGATTTTGATCTGGAAGCATACTACAAAAATGTTTTGCATAAATGTATTCATCTTCAAGCATGGTTTTTAGATTTGGGTTCCTGTGAAATCAGAGTCATTTATAGCTAACCTTGGATGTATTGTTATTCACAATTAGAAGTAGATAAATTTCACAGGCAGAGAAGCTGACAAGTCTTTAAGGCTTCACACTTAGTTTTGCAGGAAGAGCTGAAGTTAATTAGAAGCGATTATATGTACATTGCATGTGTGTGTGCATTTGTGTTGCGCACACACACCACCAAAGCCTTGGGAAGGCTGCATTTTTTTTTATGTTTTAAAAATAAACATAATCTCCTTCCCATGTGTTGCTATAAGCCCAGTAAATCTAGGAAGCTCAGCAGGATTGAACAAGGTCATTTCTTGTCAGGACTCCAAGGGGGAGCAGGAAGCCACCGGGAGCATCAGATGCTGGCATCCTAATCCCCACTCAGCACCGGCCTGCCGGGCACAGGGACGCGCCGTGCCAGCTCCGCAGGCTGGTGGATGGTGTGGACGGGAGCACAGAGCCAGGGCCACGGCTCCCTGCCCATCGGCCCCTTGCAAGATGGGTCTACATTCCCTGCCCTGATAATACAGGCAAAATTCTAGCTGAGTCTGCTCACTTCTTGATTCCGGTAAACAGGAAAGTGATGGCGAACAGCTATATCCAAACCTCTAAAGCAAAGAGTCTTCATTGATTCATTCTGGGTTCTGTGGAGTTTAAAAACGTATATTTAATATAATGTATTTTAATTAAATATAATGTATTTTCAACTCAAAGGCAAAGCCCTTCACCAGTCAGCTGGTCCGGAGGCTCTGGGTGGGAGCTCTGATGTTGTCCATGTTGGGCCGCTGGTGGGAGGGGATTCGGAGAAGGTGGGGGCTTGTGGCTTGAGTCCTCGCTGGACGTCTGGTATCTGGGTCATCAGGTGGGCAGGCCGCGTGCTGGAGATCACAGAGGCCCGCTCAGAGCCGGGGAAGTGGCACCTGAACTGGGGGGCGGGGTCCTACCACCGAGGGTGGCCCAGGACCCTGGCTCCGCGGGAGCCGGCCTTCGGTTGGGGCTCTGGGGACTGGCTGGGCACCGGGTGGGTGACAAGACTGGTTGCTGAGCCTGTGTTCTCGGGAGCCCGCCTGGAGCCTGGTGTCCCGGGAGCTGGTCACCTCCAGGGTTGGTGAGGAGCTTGGGATCGTGGGGAAAACTTTTGGGTGCCTGAAGTTACAGGAGTCCAAGGGCGCTGGAGACATGGGGGTCTAGGAGTCCCCTGGGAGCCGGGGGACCCTGAAACTAGGAGGGCTTCTGGAGCTGGCGGGCCTCGGGTGGACCAGCAGCCTGGGTCCGCGCAGGAGGGAAGTCCGGCGCGTGGGAGCCGGCCTGGCTCGGGTGCACGCGTTCCTGTCCCCTGCTCCCATGGGGAGGGTCTCTCTCTCGCTGGACTGTCCAGGCCTACGGCCAGGGACGGGGGGAGGGGGCAGCTTCAATCTCTTCCCCATCCGCCTCCGTGCAGCTTTTCTTGGGTCTGTGCCTCACCCGGCGCTGTAATCCCTCCCTTGGCTCCCTTGGCTCTTGCGCAAGTATTTTCAAGTGCGGATGGTTTCTGGGGGAGAGGCGAGGTGGCATGGGGAGAGGCGGGGTGGCATGTTGAGCACTAGAAATTTCTATGAGTGCCAGTTTGCTGACTTTCGTATTAATAACATAACTCAATAATAAAAATACAAATAAATTTTTAAAGAGTCCTATACTAAAGACATTCCTCCAACAAACTGCCTAATAAGCACATGAAGAGAGGCTAGACATCACGAATTATCAGAGAAACGCACATCAAAACCACCATGAGGTATCACTTCACACCTACTAGGATAACTACAATCAAAAAGTCTTATAATAACAAGTTTTGGTGAGGGTGTGGAAAACCAGGGCTTTTCCAGGGGCACTAGTGGTAAAGAACAGAGGAGACACAGGTTCAATTCCTGGGTCGGAAAGATCCCCTGGAAGACGACATGGCAACCCGCTCCAGTTTTCTTGCCTGGAGAATTTCATGGACAGAGGGGCCTGGAAGGCTACAGCCATGGGGTCACAAACAGCCAGACACGATTGAGTGACTGAGCACTGACGGGGAACCAAGGGCCCTCATACTGTTGCTAGGGATGTAGCATGAGGTAGCCACTGAGGAAAGGAGCCTGGTTAAGCATAGTGTTACCAAATGAACCAACAACTCCATCCCAAGGCATACACCCAAGAGAAATGAAAATATATGTCTACACATATGCTGCTGCTGCTGCTAAGTCGCTTCAGTCGTGTCCGACTCTGTGCGACCCCACAGACGGCAGCCCACCAGGCTCCCCCGTCCCTGGGATTCTCCAGGCAAGAACACTGGAGTGGGTTGCCATTTCCTTCTCCAATGCATGAAAGTGAAAAGTGAAAGTGAAGTCATTCAGTCGTGTCCGACTCTTCGCGACCCCACAGACTGCAGCCCACCTGGCTCCTCCGTCCATGGGATTTTCCAGGCAAGAGCACTGGAGTGGGGTGCCATCGCCTTCTCTGTCTACACATATACTTTTACAAAAACTTGTACATAGATGTGTATAGCAGCGTTATTTACAACAGGCAAACATGGAAGCCTCCCAAAGACCCATCAGTAATGAATGCATAAGTGAATGTGGTACAGCCATAGAGTATTATTCAGCTACAAAAAAAAAAGAGTATGTACTGACACACAGATGCACCTTGAAAAGATGCTAAGTCAGAGAAGCCAGCCACAAAGCCACATACTACATGCTTCCACTTACAGGAAATGCCCAGAACAGAGAAACCTATCTAATATAAAAGCAGAAAGTACATTAGTAGTTATGAGGAGTCATTGTAAAGAAGGGATGGGATATTGACTGCTAAAGGGCATGGAGTTTCTTCTTGAGGTGATGAATAAGTTCTAAAATCGACTACAATGATGGTGCACTTTTGTGACTATACCAAAAGCCATGAAGTGTACAAGTTAAATGAGTGAATTGGATGTTTCACGAATTATATCTTAATAAAGCTGTTGTGTGTTTTAAGTATCTTTAAAAGTTTCTCCTATCCGAATCCATTCCATCACTAAGTACATGCATCTTTCCAATCTGAATATTTCCATTTTCTTGTAGTATTTTGCAACCTTATTTTTCATGAACATAAATTTTTACTCACCTAAAGGATGGTTAAAATATAGCTAGCGTTAAGGGAACTGACTTCAGATTCAAAACTGTTTTTTACCATGGACGAAACAATCTCAGTTTATAAAAAAATTGCCTTTATGTGAAACTTCTACTTCCTATAATGACCCCCCAGGCTGTTCAGTTGAGCCACCCACTGGTGACAACTAAAAATGCTAGACAAAATTTTAACAAATTCTTATAAGTATCAAGAAAATATTAGGTCAAATCAGCAAGGCCAGTGAGCCCCAGGGAAATTTGCCCATCCTGGGGGAGAAGCCATGTGACTGAGCTGCATTCCTGCATCCTCCGGTGGCAGCAGATGTGAAACCCGAGCAGGTCAAAGGTAAGAACAATCAGAAACCAGCCCCAGACCCGGGCAGGAACTGCAAGGACATGGTCCTTCGGGGAGGAGGGGGAGGAAGGCTTGAAATAGAAGTAAATTTACGCTAGCAAAAAGATAGCTAATATACTACATTAAAAACACACCAACTAAACTTTAAAGCAAAAAAGCATAATTAGAAACTAAATTCACTCCCTAAATATAAGGGTTCAATTTAGAAGGATATTAGGATGATACAGCAGCTCTAAATTTATCCAGTAATATGACATCAAAGCTAGAGATTAAAAACTCACCGCACATGTATATCTATGGCTGAGTCCCTTGGCTGTTGACCTGAAACTATCACAACATTGTTAATCAGCTATCCCCCAATACAAAAGGAAAAGTTTAAAGTTTCAAAAAATTAATTCAATAAATAAGCAAAACAAAACAAACACACACAAAAAGACTGTTATACACAGCAGTAGACAGATCTACAGAACAGAATAAACTGTCCAGAAGCAGGCTTGTACAGTCCCTTAATTTCAACAAAGGACCTCAAGTTGTACGTCGTAAAAACAGCTAATTCCTGAAATGGCATGGATGGACTGAAGAGTTCTGTTAACAATTGCATTAGAGTACTATAAAAAATGGGCTTCCCAGGCAGTGCTAGCGGTAAAGAACCTGCTTGCCAATGCAGGAAATGCAAGACATAGGTTGGATCCCGGGGTCAGGAAGATCCCCTGAGGAGGGCAGAGCAACCCACTCCAGTGGCCCTGCCTGGAGACCCCCAAGCACAGAGGAGCCTGGTGGGCTACAGCCCATGGGGTCGCAAAGAGCTGGACACGGCCGAGCACCCACACACACGTACTTACTAGGCCCTCTGCCAGTTGCCCTTTTTTGAGTTAAATAACCCCTTTCGAACTTGAAAGTCACCTGCAGTAAAGGCCACTTCCTCATTCCTAATGCTGTCACTGTGCTCACTCACACCTTTGAGAGAATTCTGCGGTCAGGGAAGTAAAACTGCCCCACTATTTTAAAGTGGTTGGTCACAGGAAATCATAGGGACCCAGTGAATGAGCTCTGTCTGCATCAATGACTGGAAAATGCAGAAAAGCAGGTTTTGACCATTTGCACATTCAATCTACCCTACAATATTAGAAACCTTATCACTAAGGAATGACCCATCCGAGACTCTGACAGAGGAATCATCTTTGTGAAATTAAAAACTTTCAAGAGAATAAAAGTAGTCATGAAAGAATGTGCTAGAATGACAGATGGGACAGAATTTATAATTACAATCAAAATACAGGAGAAAAAGCACCTGATTATAAGGAAAGACTAAAGCCTTTAATGGCATCTTCAAAGCCGTGCTTTATATTTCTCTTATGGAATGTTGCCATCAATCTCCACGCCTTACTAATTGTCATGTAAAACTGTGTTCAGTGGTAGACCATGAAAGCTCATGATTCCTTTGCCGGAAGCTTTCAGAATCCAGCTGTCTGCTAATGCTACCTTCAATGAAAAGATTATTAATATAATTAATGGTTCTAATAATTAAGCACTACAAAGGTTGGTACCACAACTTACTGGATTGACAATTGGATATCCTCACCAATTTCACTATTTCTACTTTTAATAATGACTACCCCTCTTGAATTTAAAACGTTTAACTCCTGTTTTTCCATCCTGCTTAAGTCTGGTTTCAGACTCCTCTTTCCCTAATTCTGTTTTTTCTAGTATTTTCTAGGATTTGCTGCGTAGTTTCCTTCTCCCCTTTTCTATTCTCTCTCGACACTCCCGTTCATACACCTGTTCCAACTTCAGTGTCTAAATGAGTCCCAGCTCCCTAACTCTAACCCTAATATCTAAGACCACATTCTTGCTGAAAAGGAGCAGGATCCTACAGTCCTTGCCCCACGTCCTCAGTCGACCTTTTTGTCTGTGGAAAAACTTTAAACAAAGAGCAAGTTTAATCAGAGAAGTGAGAAAAATGCAGAAAAAAAGGAAAACAGTCAATAGAGATCAATAGTAAAAGTTTAGTCCGTAAGCATGGTCAAAGACGTTTAGTTCCTTCTCAAGGGCTATACACTCTACTCTGAGCCATATCCTGGGAGCTGTCTTACAGATAATGAAATTCCCACCAAGTTGAGAAATTAATGCCATGATGGGCAGGCTGTACGCATGATATAAGCTGCCACAATTTGAGAGCTGGCCTCAAGAAATGGAGACAAAGTGACGCTGGAACTGAAGATTAGCTGTCCTTAATCCAGATGATGCCAGTCAGATCACCAGTGACCAACTTCAGGATGACTATCAGAGCTGACTGTACCGTTTCTGCCGGTAGCCCCACCTTCAGCCTATAAAGTGGCTGGGGCTCTCAGGCCCTCAGTGGCTGGGGAGCTGGCCTTTGGACAGGCATTCCCCCCACCACCCCTGGTTGCTGAGGTCCAAAACAAATTTCCATCCCACCCTCCTGGCCTCTTTATTGGCTTTTGAGTGGCCTGGTTCGATTACACACCCTATGTACCTAATAGACATTTCCACATTAAATCCCAAAAAGAAAAAGCATCTCAGATACATCAATGCTCAAGGAAATGTTGTACCCCAAGCTATATTTCTCTTCCCTTCTCAACTTGCTGCTTTTGCTAAGAACCAAATTCCTCACATGTATTCAAGTCACTGTGGACTCCTCTTTCTGCTTCTTCCCTCCTCCCATAGACAGCTTGATCCCTTTCACAAGGCAATGGTTTCTTCTTGCTCTTCTAGCTTCATCTCCTCCCTCATCTAAGAAATCTTATTTAATTCTCAGTCCTTTTATGTACACAGCATGTGCTTATTCCTTGTTGTTCAGTCGCCCAGTCGTGTCTGACTCTGCAACACCATGGACTGCAGCACAGCAGGCCTCTCTGTCCCTCACCATCTTCTCAAATTTGCCCAAGTTCATGTCCATTGCATTGGTGATGCCCTCTTCTCCTTCTGCCCTCAATCTTTCCCAGCATCAGGGAGTTTTCCAAAGAGTCAGCTCTTCACATCAGGTGACCAAAATACTGGAGCTTCAGCTTCACCATCAGTCCTTCCAATGAGTATTCAGGGTTGATTTCCCTCAAGATTGACTGGTTTGATCTTGCTGTCCAAGGGACTCTGTCCAGCACCACAGTTCCTTACTTCTGCTAAATTCTCTTCCTGACCTTGTTAAAGTGCAAATTCCTGCATTCTCTTGGATGTACCTCAAGCATCTCCCCTTGGAACCTGAGAATTTGTTCAGGATGTTTATTGATGACAGAGATCAAAGTAACTTAGTTTGGCACTAGGAACAAGTCCTTGCACTACTGCTCATAAGCCTGGTAAATAAGACTACTAATAATTAACTACTTCCTGCTCTGGATCAGGAAGAAGTGACCACAGGGTGCTACGGCAGCAAAGGAGGCACAGTCACTAGTGCTAACTTCTTTCCGTTTGTCTTGTACTGAGCCTTGTAGATAAGCAGGAATTGGACAGGTGAACAAGTTAGGTCAGAGGAAGGCAGAGTTACTAGAGCACATTCTGGTAACTGCTAGTAAGGTGCACCACACAAGGGAAACGGCGAGGGGTCGAGGGATAGGGAAGGCTGGAGAGGGAGGGCCCATGGGGAAGAAATCCACAAGCAAAGTAGCAGCCATTTGGAGGACATGTGGTGGACGGCAGGTCAGAGGCAAGGAGGCAGTAAGGACCCTGCTTAGCAAAAACCAGCACCCCAAAGCTGTGGCAGCAGGATGGAGGGACAGGGCAGGAAAGACGCCTCATCCTTGTTCCAGATCGAAGTAACACACATTTCATCTTCACAACAAGCCTAAAAAGTTATGTCTTGACCCATTTTTACTCAAGAGGAAACGAAAGCTCCTAAACTACTTGTTCAACATGACATAGCTTACAAGGAGGAGGAGCAGAGTCAAACTTCAAGGACCCCGCTCCCGAGTAGCACAATGTGTATCTCAAATGCACATCCCAGTACAAGCAGTAAATGTTTCACAAATAAATCTGGCCTGTTCAGTTTATAAAATTCGTAAATAAACTTCCTCAGAGGAATACTCTGACAGGTTTAGGGGAATAATCAGGATTTTAATATTACTCCAAGCTGTGTACAATTTTAGAATATACGAATTCTACAGCAATCTTGTGGGCCTAGTTCTACCTTCTCCAGTTTTTAATGTAGCATGGACCAGAGTTTAAAAGTATCTTATTAGCTTGTAAAATCACTCTGCCCACTTAATCTTACTGAGGTAGGGCATATTTTTTTAAAGTACTGATCTAAAAATAAAACAATGCAGAAAACAAAGTTAACGTTTACCAGAGGGTAAAGGGGAAAGGGGTAAATTGGGAGATTGAGCTTGACACACACACACTACTGTATATAGATAACTAATGACCTATTATACAGCCCAGGTAACTTCAGTACTCTGCAGGGGCCTATGTGAAAAGAAGCCTAAAAAAGTGGACCTTCTCGGGCAGTCTAGTGTTGAAGATTTGGCCCTCCCGTGCGGCGGGTGTGGGTTCAACCCCTGATCTCTGCAGGGAGCTAGGATCCCACATGTCTCTCAGGCAAAAACTCAACATAAAACGGAAGCAATACTGTAAAAAATTCAATCAAGACTGAAAAAATGGTCCACATTAAAAAGAAATCTAAAAAATAAGGATGGATATATGCATAACTGATACCCTTTGCTATACACCTAAAACTAACATATTATAGATCAACTATATGCCTATAAAACTTCTTAAAATACATATAAAAAATCAATCTAAAATACTGAAGTGAAAAGATGCTTGAGATCAATATTCTGCCATAGGCAATAGGCTTTAGTGAAGGAATAAAATATTTGTATGTTAAAATCACTTACCTAACATACTATATGAAATTACAAACTACAATGTTTGGCAAACTGTCTAAAATACACTTTCACTTCTAAAAATGAGGTGTTAGAGCTAAGTCAACACAGTATTCCTCAAGTTTTCCTTTAGGATGTAGTATACAGCCTCCAGCCTTGAGACAAAGATAGCTGACAGTTTTCAACTCACAGATTTAAGTAGCTTCTAAAACACAGTGCAAGCCTAGGGGAAAATTTGGTCAAAATGGACCATAAATGTCTGCCACAGGCCCAAGAGCATGACAGCCTGTCTGCTATTCCTGCCCCCAGCCTCAGGGTGACGAAGACCCTGTACTGAAATATTTTTGTTTCTATTATAGACAGGCTATTTCATTATCGTTTCACACCAGATAATGCATCCTGATGTAAAATATAAATAAAATCAAGAGAACAGTTTTGTGAGTTGTTTGTGGCTTTGTTTTTTGGTGTCTGACAAACAATAAACCTATTATCTGTTTTCTAGGAAATACTATCTATGGATGGTTTCAGTTACAATAACTAGGGTTACATTTTTTAAATGCTCTTCCTATTCACTTGAAAAATTCAGTATTACATATACAAATATATGTATGTATGTATGTGTGTGTATACACACACAGCTATAGGAGAAACATCAGCATTTCAGATTGGTAATTTAAATTATGTCAACTAAGCATGTTTATTTGTAAACTTCCTGTAGTGAAACATGTTACAGTTACCTATAAACATTCACTTCTCACTGTTTACAATTTGAATAATTATGAAATGTTTGTATTATGCAATCAACTGAGTTATAGAAAATTCACATAAACAATATAAATCTGATGTCCAATCCTTTACAAATATGAAGTTATTTTCACTGGACTTTCAAATTGATAAGTATAAATAAAATGAGGTCAGCAATACTTAAGGTGAGGCACTTTTAACAATTACCCAAAGAGGTTTTGTTAAATGTTCAAAATGTAAAACAAAACTTCTTGATATTAATCTCGCCCTTAATTCCAGACATGATTAATCTGAGATGGTCTCTATTAAGGAGTGTTTTATAAACTTTTATTTTACTTCTTGCCTTTCTGTTTCCATTTGATCCAAGGCAACATAATCAGGAAATACATAAGCTATGTAGACATCCCCACAGACCAGCTCATGTGCTTCCATACAAAGAAGTGAAACATTACTTAGTGACACTAGGGTTTCAGAAAGTGATTACCACAAACACTTGGACATAATTTTTTTTTCCAGAAAACATATATAAATACAGTGGTGTCTCAAAGGCAAATCAGTATCTTGATCATAGTCCTAGACAAACAAGCCTTCAAATTTACTATTAACTGAATCAAAATTAAGTCTTATATACTCTCTTCAAACACTGAATTTTTAAAATACTCAAAGAAATTTAAAAATCAAATTTTAGTCTTAAAAATATAAAAATTAAAACATTAATCCTTTCTAGATTACAGTTTAAGATTAACTCAAATGGAACAGATGGTCTTGCCAGCCTTTTGCGAAAGACCTTTTAACGTACACGTGGCCGATTCATTTTCAACCTTAAACCAAGTTCTCTGCATATTTATACTGCATCATTTGGTAGTTAAAATAATAAAAACTTCATTAAAAGATATCATCTCCTGCTGCTTCATGAATTCACAGTACTTTATTTTTTCCTACTGTTGGATTTCAACATATATTTTCAACATACCTTTCAACATTGCTGATAAAGATGGCTCAAGTTTTAAGTTTATCCAAAAGGTTATCAAATCTGTGGTCCCACTGACAGTCTTAGGTGGGAACAGTTAAGTCTTATTAAACTTATTTATTTCTGGTAGTTCATAATTTGGATGTTTTCTATAGCCCAGATGCCCAATTGCTGTTTAACAAACCTACGAGTCTGAACACAGTTAGCCTTTCCAAGTCCACTTGTCAGAATCACGTGCTGTGAGCACATGAGTGCACATACACTCCTCAGTTCCTAAAGCAGGTCTGCTCCTCTAAAGAGGGAAACGGGCTTTTGATCAATACACTAGCAGACACTGAAGTCTCTGCTAAAATCAGGTGTCCAATTTTCACATAAATGGAAAGAGAAAATACTTATTTAGAACAGCAAAAATTAAGCTTGGCAAAAGTAGTTACTTTTATTTACAACTGCATGTATTAGGTTACAATAGAAACACTAGTGATACCATCTGAACAAAAGCAATGATTTATTGGTAATGGAAATGAATGAAATATTGAAAGTCTCTGGCGAGAATCAAGCAATTATCCAGGAGCTGTAGATCTGATTGCAATATGGTCTTCCAGTGTCTTTTGTACCTTTAGTGGCTTTCTCCTTTTTTGCCAACTACCTAGAAGAACAAAAATAACTTTATATATACCTCATTGTTTTAAAAATATGAGTTATTTTCAAAATACTATTGTTATCATTTTTAAAACCTGTATTAATTTCTGTATTTGCATTTCTTTGGCATGCAGTGTATCTTCATTGTTGAAGCAAACTGTGACCCTCCCTCCCCTCCCAGCCTCTAGAAATTAAAACTAAAATACATGCAGGCTATTTTTGGTATTTCACACTGTTTTAAGAAAAAGTAATGCAACTTTTCAAAACAAGGTTGACAGTTTAGAGAAGTTAATAAGAAGATGATGCTACATGAGTGAAACATATTTGGCATACTATTTTTAGGCAATTAGATATCAAATGTCGATCACAAAATAATGTAGAATTAAAAGAGTATGCAAACTTATGTCTTCATGCCCAAGATGACAGGTTTCTAGACTTTTCTATCAATATGTAGACATGCAATGAAAACAGATTAAAAATTACTAATTTTGCCTAGTTTCTATTTTTATAAAATCCTGGTTACTAAAATATACTACTAAAATATAAAGAATAAATCTAGCTTCAGTCAATGGTTAGAAAAATTTTCTATGGGAAGGTTTAAAAAATGATCTAGGTTGCTATAAATGTGGCAGCAGGAAACTGTAATGAATAAATCTGATTTCTAACAATAGTTCTAGAAAACAAAGCCTCTATGGGAAGGTTCTAAAACTACATTCTAATCAAACAATTTACTTTAAACCTAAAGTTCATAATAATGTATTCTCATGGCAGAAATGCCTCTAAGGAAATCTACTTGCAAGCCACTGAACATATTTTTACATATAACAAAATTTCTATGTACATTTGTAAATACAATTTTCATATTTTAAATTGACTCTGGTCCAAAAGGCAGTGTCTGAATCAAGCAAAACTCACAAAGATCTTCAGTAGAAATCTGGTCTAAAACAGAACTTGGGATTCTAGGAATCCCAGATTCGTGGGAAAAGATGACAAAAACCCATTCTACTGAGTTCCTAATCACATTTTACAAGAAATGCTATTTTCCCCATCTTGAGGAAAAATACTTTTATTGCTTTAAAATAACTCCTCTTTAATCCAAGGAAACCACGTGTTACAAAGTCCAAAAAGCCAAAAAAGATACAGAAGACAGTCTCATAAAAGAGTATGTAGATGAGAGTAAGAAGTTCAGGTTTTAAGAGCCGGGGGAGAGGGGAGTCTTTCTAAGAAAGAAGGGGAGGTGGCGCTATTTGTACCGCAAATGAATTTAAGCAGATAAACACTGAAAGCATTGTTTATCATTATATCACTTGGGAACACACAAACACAGAGCTATTAGATTAAGCAAAAGAAAACAAAAACAATTAATACTAAAAATTAACATTTTAGCAGATGTGATACAGTAGAAGACACGAATCTGCTACTGTTTCACAGGCTGATAACTCTCAACTTGCCAATGTGCATTCTCTGGAAAAAAGAAGAAATTCAGCATTCCAATAAGGAGTTTCTCACCCCAACAGTAAAGCTCTTTTATTCACTTTAAGTCTTTATATTACACCTCCGACAAACAAAAGTTTTGGTACATCAAAATTAGGTATCAAAAATATTTATTCAATAAAGAGTCCATTTATTATCTATGTTAATATTTTAACTCAGCCTAACTTTTAGTCCGTAAGTCTTTCAACTGGCCTTGAACTCACTTGCGTTGGCAAAGCAGAGGACAGGCCCATAATTAATCAGCAAAAAGATTCTAGGGCTACAGTTCCAATGAGAAAACCCATATCTCTCAATTTCAGCCTAATCAACATATTACACTAGCTCTAATATAAAAGAACTTGGTGAAACTGCTCGTATTTGATTTCCAAAATGATTCTATTGTTTCTAAAAAATATAAACTTTAGATCAGATTAAAAACATTATCCAACTATTGAAATCTAAAAATATTTATGACAATGTAAGTTTCACTGCAATATTATTTCTCAAAATGTAGTACAAAATGAAATGAGACAGGAGAAAGTAAAAAACAAACAAAAAGTTGGGTGAGCAACCTGGTATGGTAATGAAACTAAAGCACCTAGTCGCAAGATCAGAACAAAAACTGAAACAAAATAAAAGGCCAACTGAGAAACATTGACTAGAATGAGATTTGAAGACAGAGATGGTTGAGGCAATCTAGGTAACAAGGGGGTTGATCCAGATGACAGAAGCTGTAGAAATCTTGCCCCAGCAATGGCGAGAACGTGAGAAGGGTGAGAGCAGACAGGTGCTAGATGAGCAGAGAAGCAAGGAGGGGAGTAGAGGGAGATAAGGTCAATCTTTATATTACTTCATTTTTAAAAATCTTCTGTTTTTAGTTCATTTGAGTTGGATTAAAAAAGCTGAAAAATAAACAGACAAAAATGTTACAAAAATAGCTGACACGGTGAATGGCCAGTTAAGAAAATCTATTTTTATTACCGTGATAGAAAATCTGCTTTGCTTTTCACATGCACCTCATTCCCTGAGAAGCAGAAGCCCCTTCACTTTTGCTCAGTTTTGAATACTTATATTACATTTGTATTAAAGTAAAGCAAACCATGTGAAGAGCGTATTTTTGCAAAGAAAACATCTACTTCCGATTAAAACAGCAAGCTTTCTTCATGCTGCAGCATGAATACATTCACTGCGACAGACAGCCGAGTGTGTGCGACAGTCCGGGCACAATGCTCCTGTGAGCCAGAAGCAGGAAACTGGAAGGTATGTTCTAGTCTCCCAATCTGACAGGTATGACCTAAAACTGTAAGAGTATACGAGGTGGTCGAAGACTTCTATCCACAACCAAGATTCAGCAGCATTGCCTTAGCTTCTGTCAATCTTAATAACCTAAGGAGAATATCAGTGACATTTTGAGAACTGAAATTAACCAGGAACAACTCATGCAACAAAAACAGAAACTGAAAATGCTACATAATTCTGCCATTTATTAAAATCATTTTATACAATTCTCTTCACTACACAAAGAGGTGCCGTAACTCTCCTCTGTGCTGATAAAACACATGCCAAACCTATATTGAAATTTTAAATTCTAATTACTGTGTGCAATGCCTTTAAAAGTCAAACTGACTATATAAGTAAAGAGAAAGTGCCCCACTTGACTTCTCCTTGAATGAAGGACTTGCACCATCTCAGTTCCATGTCCAGGGTTCCTGTTTTCCATTCCACCTAGAATGCCCACTGTAGCCTTGAACTAAGCTTTGATTCATATTGATTAGCATTCCAAATGTTAGGGCATTACCCTTTAACAATATAAACTTGTTACTATCAGAGATTATGACTACACATAACACAGTACCACAAGGATCAGAGAACAGGTCTATTACTTCCTTCACTAGAATCCAAACTCACTGATGGCTTTTAATAAGTGACTCTCAATAAGGCTAATTTCAGTTAAACATAAGCTAGCTTTTTAACTGTAGCTTTCCTACATAAAGTTGCTGGCTTAGCACAATATGAAAACTACTAAAATATTAGCTTATTTTTGAGAAATAACACTACAGGACAATGAAGGACACAAGCAGTGCAATCTCATTCAGAAACTGGAAGAAAGTGTCACATTAATATACATAAGAAAATCATCCAAACAATTAAAATTTATCAGACATTATAAAAGCAAAGGTTAAGAAGTCCAGAACACCAAGTAGGAAGTCCATTACACTGTTACATAATTTTTGCAGCAGTTCTTAGTGTGATCCAAGCTGGGTGACCTTGAAATCCATTCAGGGAGTCTTCAAGGTCAAAAGTGCTTTCATAATAATGTTAAATAAAATGTTATCTGCCTCTTTAACTCTCACTGTCTCACAATATACAATGAAGTTTTCCAGAGGCTACATGACTTATGATAGCAAAACTGATTGAATGCAGAAGTAAATATGAGAATGGGAGGATTCTACTAAGCTAGACTGTATATAATAATTTGTCAAAATGTAAAACAATGTTCTCAAAAAATTGGTTTTTGTTTTGGAAAATAAGTATTTTAATTTAGAAAATCACTTGTGCTAACACAATAATTTTATTATTTGTAAATAAATAAATATTGTTTAAATTTCCCAGTTTTAACTTCTAAGATGGTAAGTATTAGATAAATACTGGCCCACAACAATCTTTAACAGTGTAAAGGTGTCCTGGGACCATGAAGTTTTGAGAACTACTGTTCTACAGTCATTTTTAATAAGGTAAAAAAAGTACCTAGTTAAACATATAGTATTATAGAACAAACACAAATACTCTCAAAGAAGAAAAGAAAAATACCCCTACTATCCTAAAGACAGCCAAAGAGGGTAGTTAGGTGGTCAAAGAAGAGAGAGAATAGGCTGGAAGAGATGTGAACTGCTGTTCAGTTGCTACATCGTGTCAGACTCTTTTGTGACCTCATGGACTGCAGCCACCAGGCTCCTCTGTCCATGGGGTTTCCCAGGCAAGAATACTAGGAGTGGGCTGCCGTTTCCTTCCCAGAGGGTCTTCCTGAACTGGGGATTGAACCCGCATCTCTTGCATTGGCAGGTGGATTCTTTACCACTGAGCCACCAGGGAAGAGCAAGGGATAGGAGAGGGGATGTTAAAAACAAAGAGATGGATGCACCCTGAGATGGGCAATTATTAATACACACTAGAAAAACTAACTGGATGGCAGGCTGGTAAGAGGGTAAGTAAGAGCAGGGGTTACCTGGAGGAAACACGGAAATCAAGTAGCATAAGCTGAGGTGAGAAGCAGAAAATCAGAGGAAATAACGGGATTTAGAGACACAGATCTTAGGAAAGAACTGCACTAGAAGCAAACTATGCAAGGCACAGTTAAAGCCAAATCCAACGGCATCTGACTCTAACCAGCAAGGAGCAGAGCAGGCAGCCAGACCGTCTTCGTTGCTCACACAGTTTCCCAGTGCAGCACACTTCGTATCATATAAGACGTAGATGTTTAATCTCTGCTTCTTCTGACCTGTCATTACTCATATGTCAAACATCCCACATGACAGACCTAAGGACAAAACTGTTCCCACAGCTGCCAAAAGTTAACTGCACTGTGAGGCAGGAAGACGGCAGCTGGAAAACGACGCCAAAGCATCTACTGCCAGTGTCCAGTTTCTTAAGTTCATCCACTGTTATCAAATTTTATTTTCCTGCAACTGAATTAAAATTAAACCTCATCAAAAAGAATGAGTTTTCTGGGTGTTTCATGGCCTAATTCCCCAAACATGGGTCTAAACTGGTAAACCAGGTGCCTCTTCCTCCACACACTGGCAGCCCTGGGGAAACGCTTCCTCTCTTAATAATCACCCCAAGTTCTAGACCACCTGCCAGATGCAGCCATCGGAAATACTGCAATGCCTACATCTCATGTGCTGCTGCACATTTAATCTGAGTACAGCAACTGGGTTCTGTACTGATAAAGTTCTTGATGGCACATCTATGCTCTGTGGTTGTATATTTTAAGAGTCATCTTCAGGAATCGTACCAGTTAGAAGTACAATGCCTCATTTCTAAAGGCCCCATGGTAATATAAATTCTTATGCAAACCTTACAAGTATGTCCTCAAAAACAAAAACCAAACCAAAAAAGCCACTGAAGACATACGCCTGTTCACTGAAGAGTTATTTGCTGAAATGTGTTCTTCAGCACAAAGACATGGTTTGAAAGCATCTCAGTGAAGCAAAGGAACCCATTCTTCTTGATTAAAATCATTGTCATTTTAAATATGTTTTCATCAGAAACAATGATAATCAAAATCCTAATATAAGTGAGCAAAGTTCTTTAAAAAGTCACAAATAATGACTTAATGTACTCCAATTTTTCACTATCCCTAACTACCTTCTACAACAAAACAATAATTTATACCTTATTTGGATGCCATTCATTAATAGAGACTGTGTCAGTGAGACTTATCTTTATTAGAGATTTCTCTTAGTGAGAAATCTAAAAGTGTGATTAGAAGACCCTATTGTTCTGTTTATCCTTATAAGATTTCATGATATGACTTTGATAATTTTAAAATTATTTCTTAAAAATTATTATTTTTATTTATCCTAGACATCATTTAAACAAACTTACTCGTTTGAAGTCATTCATATTTGTTGCCTGGACTGGAGTCCCAATAAAAGTAAAATATGAAATTTTTGTTGTTTCTTCTTCACCTTGATTAGACTGAACAAATATCTATACACAGAAAGAATTTTACCATTAATTACACTTCTTTTTCGATAAACATGCTCAAACATTTAATCGATTTTCTTAGGTTATTAATAAAAATACCTTCCATTCTTTGTAAGGATTTAATCCAAGTTACATTTACACCAGGATTCCTACAGCATCATTAATTCTACTGTCTGCTCGGCCATTCTTACCTTGTCTAGGGGGATTGTGGCAGGATGTTTACATATGTAAGCTCTGTGTGATTTGGCATAATGTTGAAGGGTCAAAATTAATTTTTTTACAGGGACTACTGAAAGAGTATGAAACTCAAGATTACAATGGGTGGAATGTTACTGAAATTTTACTAAATTATAATTTTTACTGAGGAAAATCTTGGCAGTTATTCTTTCTGATACTCCATCATTCATTCTATTCCTTAAAATGTTAAAAGAAAAAAGAGCGTGCTGGAAATCAGTTCCTAAAACTACCCTGAGCTTCGCATGTTTTTTTAAGTTCATCTCTCCATGTGTTCAGTAGCTTCAATCATGTCCGACTCTCTGTGACCCCGCAGACTGTAGTCCACCAGGCTCCTCTGTTCATGGGAGTCTCCAGACAAGAATACAGGAGTGGGTGGCCATGTCCTTCTCCAGATCTTTCCAACCCAGGAATCAAACCTGCGCTTCCTGCATTACAGGCAGATTCTTTAGCCACTGAGCCACCCGGGAAGCCCATACTGTGCCTTGCATATTTTATTAAGCTTGCTTCTTTTATACTTTCTATTTAAAAATTTTCCTCAGCATGTTAGGAGACAGATGCTTTACTTATAGGTTCTTTTTCAATACACTGGATTATTTAAATTGGCTCCATTTTTAAAAATAATACTCTAGATGCTGTCCACTTAAGAATATCGCCTCTCTTAATTTGGGCAACATTCTTTTTCCATTTTCAGATGAAAATCAGTTTTGTTGTTTTTTTAGGCAACCACAGGTTCATCTTGAATTGAGCTTACCAATTAAAAACTTCAAGTCTATGATAAGTATACTATTAGTTTTCTATTTATTTGCAATGCTTTTTAAATCTAACCACAACAGTTTATATTTACTGCTTTTAAAATTTCATGTACTTATTTTGATTAGACTTTCTGATCAAAACTCATTTTGATTTCAACTTAATCATCAAAAAAAGTGACAAGTGTGCTTTCTGTGTCTGAACTTAAGTCACTGACTAAAATGATGAGTTTAAAAGTATGATTTAATAGGACACAGTAAAGACTGTGAACCTATCACAAAGTCACTATGTTCAATGATTCTCAAAGACAGAAGAGATTACCTTTAGGATCTCTGGGTTTAAAGGCCTTTTTCCATTTCCTCCCATCACTACATAAAGCACAGGTGTTATTAATTGAATGTTACAATATGTTACAAATATGTAACAAAATATTTGTAAATGTTACAAATAAATATGTTACAAATGAATAAAGTCAAGAAAATATTTCTTAACCAGTGTTCCAGTTTGATATAACCATTTTCTTTAATTTCATCTGGGTAAAACACTTCTACTCAAAACTCAATATAATCCTTTACCTTACCACTAAGTATATTCTGTCAAAATCCACTGAAAACGTCCCACAATGAACACAGCTATAGCATTCTTCTAATTTGCAAAAACCGGAATCTACTGACACAAAGAAATTACACTCCTTTGGCAAGTCTGCTCTCCCGTGATTCTGTGCTGGTTCCAACTCCTTTTTCTCAGCATTCTACTCTTAACTCTCCTAAACCCCTGCTCTGATGGAATGGGCTCTGGTGGACAGGTGGTTTAGAAGCATGTACTGGGTTTAATACTAGAATTCAAAACAGCAATTAGCAACTGCTAAAAAGCTGCTCATTTCATAATGTAAATTAAGATAACACAAAATTATGCTTTCAAAAAGTCAATTTTTACTGAGATCATGGCCACTACACGATTCAAAAGTAACCTGGATTTTAGAGACGTATCCTCACTCATTATCAGGAACGAAGGAACAATGAGTATCTGGTTTAAGAATAAATGTTCTAGGACAAACTTTTAACAAAAGTTGGCATATACATGCCACATATTTATGTATTTGTCAAACCTACAAGTTAAAAAAAATCCACCTTCCTTTTTAGGGCACACAGATGAATTAAAAAGAAGAAAACTTAATTAGCTCATTAGACATTTTTATGCATTTAAAACCAAGTGGACAATTAACCATTTTTAAGGATAACTTGAATCAGCTAGGACACGGAAGACGGCATGAATTGTCACCCTCAACCCGTTGCATACATCTGAATGAAACTCTACTTACAGTTACACTGTTAACGTTCTGAAACTTAACATAACGAAGAGGGACAATACCATCTTCTTTAATATCATCCTCTGTTAGTTCAGAGCTTGAGTTGGCTCACTTCTTTCTGCCTCTTCAAAATCCATAGATCGCGGTAGATTGATAAAAATTTTTACGTATTTAGGACCCTGACCTATAGAAATAAAATTAAATACTAACATCAAACATATAATACTTTGTCCTCTTTATCATTACGGTCACTCTATACAAACAGACGTGCCCACATATGCACATTCCTACCTCTATCTTTAGAAACTTTAAGAACGTCTGAGTATTTTCACAGCCATACTCCTCCTCTCTCAATAGACATTTAGTGGTATATTCTTGGCCTGCTAAAACTACACTAAATACTAGCAATACTAGATTAAAACACACATACACGCGCATACATATACCCAGAGTTCCTGCCCTCAGCTGTAAGAGACAGGCAGTGAGGAACGTGCAGCCCCCACGGAGGAGGTGCTGGCAAGGCGGCAGTGCAGCCTGACAGCACATGCAGCGTGATGATGCGTTTCATAAAAGAAACACTGAGCTCAGTCTTGCAGGTGCCATCAGCTGGCACCTTTTGTTATTTATGAGAAAAGCATTATCAGTGACAATAGTTAGCCAGAGGAAATTAACTACACAAATTGCCAAATTTCATCTTAGGGATTAGGCTGTGCTCAGTGCTAAAACTACTCTGTAGAATGTTTTAGTCTCTAGCTTCAGACCAGTATCCTGTGACTGACTGAGGAATCTTAGCATAGCCACATTGCTCACATACTCATTTCTATGGCATTTGCTTTTACAAATACTTTGTATTTTCAGAATAAACTAACAATTTTATTAGTGAAAAAATCATTAACCCATGGAAACTTAGAATAGTAAATGACTTAAGGGAATGCTATCTGATCAGCAGGGCACTGTTTCTCCCAATCAACTAAGAAAGCAACAACAAATCCTAGCCCCCTCTCCCCACCTCAGGTCCCCTCCCATGTCCACTCCCAGCAGCAAAAAAAAAAAAAGAAGAAACAGAAAAAAGGGGGTGGGGTAAGGACAACTCTTTATTGAACAAAATGAGAAATCTAAATTTGCACAATCATGTTTACAGCATCATAATATGTATAAAGAAAATGCAACTATAACTAGCACACACATAGGAGGATCTAGGGCCTTAGTTTTATCGCCTGTAATAGGAAGAATGTGAAATAAGTCTCCCCCAGTTCCCACCCTGAAAAACAGCTACCTCAAACCTAGAACTCTTAGTTGGAAGAAAGGGCTCCCTTGTTTTCAGAGGAAAATGATAAAAAAAGTTTTTTAAATTACTTTTGGCCCAATAATCTTACATTGTATGTCACTGCTTTGTTCCAAGGACAATTCCACTCTTTCCCAAAACAAGAGCTCTCTACCTCCATTTAATAACAAGTTTTAACCTAAGGGACCAGTAATGGAATGGATAGAGAAGATGGATTATATACATGTATGCAATGAACTGCCACTCAACCATAAAAAGGAATGAAATTTTGCCACTGGCAGCAACATGGATGGACTTGGGGGATATTATGCTAAGGGGAACAAGTCAGACAGAAAAAGACAAATACTGCATGGTATCACTTACTATGTGGAATCTGAAAACTAAAACTAGTGAATCTAAGAAAAAAGAGACTCAGAAATAAAGAAAACAAACTATTTACTAGGAGGGAAGAGGGGAAGGGGACAAGCAAGACAGGGGTAAGGAATTAAAGAGGTACAAACAACTATGCATAAAATAAATAAGCTACAAGGATACACACAGGGAATACAGCCAATATTTTAGAATAACTGTAAATGGAGTATAATCCCTAAAAACTGTAAATCGCTATGTTGTGATTTACACCTGAAACTTACATACTGCTGTACATCAACTATACATCAATTTAAAACAAAGAAAAGTTTTAAATATATGCCAGCAGGTCTACAGAGCAGAAAGTTACTTTATAGAAAAGCTGCCCATTACTCACCATTATCTGGTCCTTGAAATTTCATTGAATAAAGCTTAACAGGCTGATTGAATGCCACAGTAATAAGAAGCTGTGAAGAAAATAATTGTCTCATTTTTAAAGGGCTGTAAACATCTTAAATAAGTAACACAATAGCTAAGGATAATTAAAATAATTAAGAAGCAGAAAAAACTTAATTCACCTAACAAAACTAATATAATGCAGAATATCAGTAAGCTGAAAGTAACTTGATTAGTTTGACATTTGAGAAATACAATAATCTATTATTTTTATAAAGGAATAACAACAAAACTTAACAGAATTAATTAAAATTATATGTTAAGAACCTAAGGCCTCAAACTAAAAACTGGCAACAATCTGCTCCCCCTCCCCCAAAATTAAACAAAACCCCCAAATTAAAACTTAAACTATGCAATTTAACACATTAAGCTTAATATTTTCTGAAACAGGTTATCTGTGGATGCATCTCCCCATGTCACTTGGCAATTCAGAGACAATGCACACAGGTTTAGGTGGAGAGACTAGGTCTCAAAGGACTCTTATTTGATTCAAAACTCAGGAGAACAGGACTCACAGCTCTATCAGTAACCTCCAAACTTTCATCCTAAATGAATTTGACTCACTGAATCTGGAAAGCCACCCAAGGGAACTGAAATACAAAACTGCTGAGATGCCTCTCTCTGATTTATTCACTCAATCTTCTTTCCAGCCAAAACTTTGTCTGATGAAGGTACCTATGTGTCCACCCCGGGAGGAAGGTTTCCTCAGCAGGAAGATATCAGGGAAGCTGTAGCCAGCCCTTCTGATACACATCACCACATTATGTTTAGGGCACCATTTACAAGGCGCACAACATGAACGGTATTTTCAAGCAATAAAATAAGATAGTTCTGGTTGGAGCAAAGGAAGCTGGGATTTAGATTTATTTCAAATCACTGTGGTCTATTTGCTTAAGAAAATACTTAGACTACTCTCTTTAGCTATGTAAGTACTTCTAATACTCGATCTGTATTTGGGTGTCAGGAAATAAACATGACCCATTTAGGGACCTGAACCATAGGTGAAGAGGATATGAGAACAGAAAGCTAGAAGTAGGTAAAGTCAGTAAGCATATGACATCCTCTTCCTGAGCCACTGAAGAATCATTTCACTCTTTTAAGAAATCAAAATATAAATATGATTTGTATTTTAGAGAAATAACTTTTGTGAACATATGAAAGATATACTGGAAATAGGGACAAAGCAGAGGCAATGGTATAGTAATTTAATAAGAAAAAAAATTTTAAGACAATAAAATTTTAAATATCAGGCAAGATGAAGACAGGCGGTGTGATCAGGGCAGAACTACACTACCCCACTTCCTCTGTGACGACACTGCAGGAAAATATAGGGAAACACAACAGGCTTACACTGGGAGTGAGGACTAGACATAAAAGGAGTGCTCATCCAATTAAGTCTCACTTAGGTGGGTACAAAGTATGAAGGCAGCTCAAGAATGAACAAAAGGACTTAAGAATAGTGTAGGTTCAACCCAGGTTTCCGGACAATCCAAGAGTTCTGTGATTCTCTGCAGTGCAGCTGGCATAAACAAACAAAGAAAGGGGGTGAGCTGACAGGGTCAGAGGACAGAGGTGAAGTTATAAAAAGGAAGAAAAAAGTGATCATCTGGGAAGGAGAGACATGAGACTGTGAGACGGACACATGTCTGGACACAAACACTGACAACCTCCACAAGCCCTGAGCATTCAGTTACCTGCTCATCACAGTCAGATTCCAAGAAGGTCGTGTCTTTTCGTAAACAGTTGTCAAATCCATGCTCATCACTTTCATTAAGACATTCACAGCCAGCTTTGTTAATAAAAGGCATTAAATCCATCTGAAAATTTAAACCAAAACTTTAGGCAAAGCATGTGGATTTGGTATAATCTTAGTAAGAAATGTAAATATGTAATTCTCTTTTAAACTCTATAAAATTATGTTTTCAGTGTACACTTGTGGTTAACAATTTTTAATGGTTAGATTCCACTCAACTTTTTAATAACCTGTGTGTACTATATTGACTTTATTCCCTGCGCTGTACAATACATCCTTGTGATTCTTTTTTTCAAACTTTTTATTTTGTATTAGAGTAATTCTCTCTTAAGTTAAAAATTGCTATCTCATTTAAAAGTTACTAAAACTTTTACAATAACCCTTTTGTCTAAACTTCTGATATCTACCACTAATAATTAAAGCCAAATTGAGGCTTAGCCCACTTAATAAGTATCTAAAACCAAGTCTTTAACACAAAGATTATTAAATGCTAACTTACACTTTTTTTAGTAACAGTGTTTGGCAGTGGAAAATTCGCAAATTAAAATAAACAGCTACAAAATATCTAAAGAAAGCCTACCTCCCTCTTCTAAGAGTGCATTAGTGATAATGCACTCTTTAACTATATCCATGAAGAGTGTAGATTAAAGATGAACTAGGGACTTTCCTAGTGGTCCGGTGGCTAAGACTCCAACCTCCCAGGGTAGGGGGTTCCATCCTTAATCAGGGGAACTAGATCCCACACGCTGCAACTAAGACCCCAGCACAAGCCAAAGAAATAAAATAAATGGTTAAAAAAAAAAAAAGATGAATAGCAAATTACTACTTAAAAAATTATATTATGGAAAATTCTAAACGTACATCAATGGACTAACAGAGTGATCCCCAGGTGCCCACCTCCTGGATACAACAAATCATCAATTCACAGCCACTCCAACCTTTTTCCTGATTATTTTCATGTAAATTTTAGACATTTTTCTCATGTTATTCATGATAATTTCAGTGTGTTCATGACTGTAACACTGATAATGTTTTAGTATCATCAATATCAATGTTCAAATTTCAACTGTTTCAAATATTTTACAGTTGAATCAGTTTAGACTCAGAGTAAGAATCTAAGAAAAGTATAAACAACTGTATTTGATTAATGTCTCTTAAATCTCTTTCAATCCAGTCATTTGGCCTATCGATTTCTTCTATTTGGATTTTGCTAACTGCTTCCCTGTGGCATCCTTTAACATTTTCCTGTTCTGTGCTGGCTACACTTCCAACAAAACGCCACAGAGCTGCAGGAACGGTGGGCACCCCTGCTCCGTTTCTGACTTCAGTGGGAATGTCTCCAGTGCTTTCCCATTAAAATTTACTGAATGCTTTAGGAATAAATGGATATTGTATTCGGTCACATATTTTTTCCGGGGCGTCCCTGGTGGCTCAGTGGTAAAGAACTCACCTGCCAATGCAGAAGACAAAGGTTTGATTCTTGACCTGGGAAGATCCCATATGCTGCAGAGCAGCTAAGCCTGTCTGCCACTACTGAGCCCGTGCTCTAGAGCCCTGAGGCGGCAACCACTGAACCCACGAGCCACAACTGCTTTAGACCACATGCCCTGGAGTCCGTGCTACAAGGTGGCACCAAGAGAAGCGTCAGGAAGCATTTAACAGGAGGCTTCCTGCCTGCTGTTTTGGATCTGTCATGAATCCTCTGTGCTTTATTAATTCCTGAATACTCAGGAATTAAGAGGGGTGGCAAACCACTCCCGGGGCTGAGGAACGCATGCATTTCCTTCGTTAGTTTTTCCACACAGTGATAAGTAACTATTTACGACCCTCTTCCTTTTTATGAACCATATGGTAAAAGTGATTATTTACAACCCTCTCTCTTTGATATGGATTGCCTTATGTTTCCTTGACAAATTTGTAAGTCTGGACTTTTGATCTTTATCTTTGCTGGAAATAGCTGACTTTTGATCTTTATCTTTGCTGGAAATAGCTACCTTATAAGACAGTATATATACCCACACTATGATGAATAAAACACCTTTGCTCCATCAGAGCTTGGGTCCCCGTGTCTGTCTGTCTTTCTCTCTCTCTCCCCCCAGCTAATTCTCCGGAGAGTAAAAAACCTGTTGTGCTCACTCTCCTGCCTGGACTTCCAAGACCCTCTCGAGAGGGCGCACTGTGCCTTCGTGAGCGACGCAAGCCCTGTGTCAAGGACTTTATTGGTTTTCTGTGTAAACCAAGGAATATCAGCCTCTCTCTCTCTTTTACTTTCTTATCGTTGACTCCGGACCACCAGGTTCCGGTCCATTAAAGGACCTCAGCAGAGAAGCCACCACAGTGAGAAGCCCACGCAGCACAGCTAGAGCAGCCCCTGCCCGGGGCACCAGAGACCAGCCCATGCAGCAGCAAAGACCCAGCACAGCCAGATACAAATAAGCAAAACTCTTAAATGCTTTCCCAGCATAGCAGAGCATGATTTTTCTCCTCTAGATTGCTGGATTTTGTTTACTAATATTTTATTTAAGATTTTTACACCAATATTCCCAACTGGAACTGGTTGGTAACTTTTTTTTTTTGTACAAACTCTGTCAGATTCTGAGATCAATGTCATACTTCAAAAATAAATTTGGAAGTTTTCTCTTTTGATATGGTCTTAAGTAGTTGCAGTAACACTAGACAACCTGATCTTTATAGAGATTTGCTAGAATTTCCCTGTGAAGTCATCCTGGTATTTATGGAAGAGCTCTTTTACTATTTTCTCTATTTCCTCAGTGGTAACTGATCTATTTAGGAGTTCTGCTTCTACTGGAGTTGATTTTGATTATTTTTCTAGAAAAGTATCCATTTCTTTGACTAAACAAGAACTGCTTCAAAGTTCACCAAGTATTATAAATTATCAGTGGCATGTTCTCTCAGTCTTCACTACTAACACTAATATATATACTAATACATGTGTATAGAATTCTGAAAGACTAAAGAAAAAATTTTTTACAGGTCAAATAATTATCAATATGGTAAAAATTCATTAGAATAGACCCTTAATTATTCACAGACTAGCCTAAATGCTTTCAAAGCCTAAATATTCTATTATATTAAATGTTATACTGCATTAGATGTTAAATATATTAGGGTAACATATTGTAACCAATTCAAAAAGAGAGGTAGAAAGAAAAGGAGCATTACAGAGCCAAGTTCTACTTCTATAGAATTATTCTGAACTCCATAAACATCTGTCTTGAAAATATGACAAAATCTTACAAACATTTAAATGTCTACCATCCTACCATGATGCCTCTTCCATGCTATATGTAGGATCAAGACCCCAAGCTTGAAGGCAATATTGCAGTCATACTTCCAATACCTTAATGATGAAAATGAACTAAATTATTTTAAATTGCTTTTTATTTGGGACACACAAAGTAAGTAGCGCAGCTGAACAGTTGCATTAAAGTGCTATGTTACTCAACACTGGGACAAAGTGGCATATTATTATATATGACATAACTGCAAATTGACATATTCTGGAAACATGCTATTGGAAATAAATATTACTACTTATGCAATCAACTTTGCCAATAATGAGGAAGGAATCATGAGAAAACAATCTCATAAATCCAGACTGTGGGACAGTGCATAAGACAGATGGTCCAGACCTGCACTGTACAATGAGACAGCCATTAGCCACATGTGTCAATTTAAAATTAGTCAGTTGAAAATTCAGTTCCTCAGTTGCCCTAGTCACATAAAAAATGCCACATGTGTCTAGTAGCTATTATAGTAGACTGGTGCTGTTTTAAACTTTTCAAAAAGGCAGTCATGAAAGAAAAAAAGGTATAGAGAAGTTTCTAGACTAAAGAACACTAAAGAGACTGACAAATTAAAAGCAATGCATGACCCTTCCAAAATCACTGCAGACTGACTGCAGCCATGAAATTAAAAGACATTTACTCCTTGGAAGAAAACTTATGACCAATTTAGATAGCGTATTAAAAAGCAGATATTACTTTGCCAAAAATGGTCTGTCTAGTCAAAGCTATGGTTTTTCCAGTGGTCATGTATGGATGTGAGAGTTGGACTGTGAAGAAAGCTGAGCGCCGAAGAATTGATGCTTTTGAACTGCGGTGTTGGAGAAGGCTCTTGAGAGTCCCTTGAACTGCAAGGAGATCCAACCAGTCCATCCTAAAGGAGACCAGTCCTCGGTGTTCATTGGAAGGACTGATGCTGAGGCTGAAACTCCAATACTTTGGCCACCTCATGCAAAGAGCTGACTCATTGGAAAAGACTCTGATGCTGGGAGGGATTGGGGGCAGGAGGAGAAGGGAACGACAGAGGATGAGATGGCTGGATGGCATCACTGACTCGACGGACTTGAGTTTGAGTGAACTCCGGGAGTTGGTGATGGACAGGGAGGCCTGCTGTGCTGCGATCATGGGGTGGCAGGAGATGGACACGACTGAGGGACTGAACTGGGGAAAAAAAGCTACGAAGTACATTTCAGAGACAATTAAGGAACTTTTAATATAAGCTGTACATTACGAATAAGTGTATCAATGTTAAATTTCTTAGAAGTGAAATGGCATCATGGCTATATCAGAGAATGTCCTTATTCTTAGGAGCTACATGCTGAAATATTTACACAGGAACCATCATGATGTTTGTAACTTATTTTGTAAATGATGCCGCAAAAAAACAAAAGCAGATACATACATATTGAGATACAACAAAAACAGCAAAACATCCACAACTGATGAGCATAGCTGAATGGTATGCACGTCTGTAGTACTACAGTCAACTTTTTTCGTTTGAATATATTTCACCTATTATTTTAGGGGAGGAAGGGATGGAATCCAACAGGAGACAGACAGGAGTTACAAAAAAGCTCTTCATGCTTCAAGTTTTTGGTTAAAGAAATATCTGTCCTACCTACTATGTAAATTAGGGGCATTCAATGTTTTATTTAGTTTGATGAATGTGACAAATTTGTAGACCAAAACCTACAGTTCAGTTCAGTCGCTCAGTTGTGTCCGACTCTTTGCGACCCCATGAATAGCAGCACGCCAGGCCTCCCTGTCCATCACCAACTCCTGGAGTTCACTCAGACTCACGTCCATTGAGTCAGTGATGCCATCCAGCCATCTCATCCTCGGTCGTCCCCTTCTCCGCCTGCCCCCAATCCCTCCCAGCATCCGAATCTTTTCCAATGAGTCAACTCTTCGCATGAGGTGGCCAAAGTACTGGAGTTTCAGCTTTAGCATCATTCCCTCCAAAGAAATCCCAGGGCTGATCTCCTTCAGAATGGACTGGTTGGATCTCCTTGCAGTCCAAGGGACTCTCAAGAGTCTTCTCCAACACCACAGTTGAAAAGCATCAATTCTTCGGTGCTCAGCCTTCTTCACAGTCCAACTCTCACATCCATACATGACCACAGGAAAAACCATAGCCTTGACTAGACGGACCTTAGTCGGCAAAGTAATGTTTAGTAATTAGCTCAAATATTCAGGTATTATATAAACAATATAGCAGGAATCAATAGTGATTTGTGGGATTAAAAAAAATAAGCCCTTTGCTAGCATCATTCCCTCCAAAGAAATCCCAGGGCTGATCTCCTTCAGAATGGACTGGTTGGATCTCCTTGCAGTCCAAGGGACTCTCAAGAGTCTTCTCCAACACCACAGTTCAAACACATCAATTCTTCAGCACTCAGCTTTCTTCACAGTCCAACACTCACATCCATACATGACTACTGGAAAAACCAGAGCCTTGACTAGACGGACCTTAGTCGGCAAAGTAATATCTCTGCTTTTGAATATGCTATCTAGGTTGGTCATAAGTTTTCTTCCAAGGAGTAAGCGTCTTTTAATTTCATGTTTGCAGTCACCATCTGCAGTGATTTTGGAGCCCCCCAAAATAAAGTCTGACACTGTTTCCGCTGTTTCCCCATCGATTTCCCATGAAGTGATGGGACCGGATGCCAGGATCTTTGTTTTCTGAATGTTGAGCTTTAAGCCAACTTTTTCACTCTCCTTTTTAGTTCCTCTTCGCCTTCTGCCATAAGAGTGGTGTCATCTGCATATTTGAGGGGATGTTGGAATACTGAAATATACTAATGAGTCTTAAGACTTAAACAAAACACATGCAAACACAAGTTTGATTCCAGAGTGCCCAACATGCAAACTTCTGAAGAGGGAGACTTGATACAGATAGCCCCCTCATGGTATTTGAAGCCATAAAGGTACACTTAGCAAATATGGGAAAGAAAAAAAATAGAAATGTTTAACATTTTTCCAATTCAATAAACACATTAAAAACCAAAAGTCATTATTTTTACAAAAATACTGCCTTCTTGGAGAAGGAAATGGCAAGGCACTCCAGTGTTCTTGCCTGGAGAATGCCAGGAACGGAGGAGCCTGGTGGGCTGCCATCTATCGGGTTGCACAGAGTCAGACAGGACTGAAGCAACTTAGCAGCAGCAGCAACTACCTTCTTAAAAGAATCTTTTTGATTCTTATCCTTTTGAGTATCATGTTCTACATCTTTTGCAATATTTCAACTCTCCCCAGAAGAGATACCTATTTCTTTAACTCTGGCTCCAGTCAAATCGGGAGTTTCAAAATTGTAGGATGTGTGAAATCAGTGGTTATATAGCCTTTCAGTGTTAAAACCTAATGACAGAAAGTCTTTAGTCTAAGAAACCCAATATTATTTTAAAATTGTGAATATATTTTGCAATGCTTCTATTTAAATCTACTTTAAGACACAGGTTTTCATTCAGTTTCCATTTATGTTGTAAAAACAATGCTGTTCTGAGAACACACTACCAGTTTTAAACACTGAATAACCCTGCAAGATCTATAGTTCAAAACTTTTGCAGTCTTGATTGACACCTGATGGGAAAAAATGAAATTGTTTTTTACAGTTTTTCAGTGTATTCATAACATCTGGATGAAAACTAAATTTAATTTACTTTTTAAAACTTTATTTTTTCCTGCTTATTTCCAACCAAAACCCAAACCCTGATATCACACTCAGCTGATGTAAAGAATGGAGCATTCCTACAGTTAAGCAGCCGGACTGTTGTGCCCTTTAAGACTTCTTCAGGCAAAAATCCTTAGTAATAAAGGAAAAAATACAAAGAGGTAAACACAACAGTCTACAAGTCAAATGATTTCTAAAATTTTCCGAAAGTGTCACAACCCTGACTTATGCATGCTCGTACTTTCTAACTGAATATCACCATTTCACATTATGATATCGTAGTTCTAGTTTAAATAAATATTCGCTATTAAAATTCCTTAACTTAAAGTAATTAATGCTACCATGTTAAAGGCGCTTTTTGAGGACACAACTCTGCCACTCACACATATAAAAAGAACTGCTCCTATTGACCTGACTACAAAGTCTCCTTATTCAACATGAATTTAGGAGCCTTAGAGAAAGACTGGCAGCTCCGTGACAGCTCTGTTTTAACGCACTTGGTGTACATGCTTTCATACAGTAGCTTTAATTTGGGCTAACACTTACCTTTTAAAAATGTTTTTAATCTGCCAATACATTTACTTTATAACAAGCAAAATTTAAAAACATATATACGTATATATCTTTTGGTATGCAGGATTTACTAATTTGCATAAACAACTCAGTCACCATGAATGAAGTAGCTACTTTCCTTCTCAAATAGCTCTCATATGATAGATACAAATTATAACTATTCATATTATATATGAATATATATAATTTCAAAGTTTAAAAACTTTGGAATTTTTAAGTCATCAAGCTATTATTGAAAATACTTCTTAAAATTTTAAAAACATATCTAATACTAAAGTCACACTTGGTTCCAAAATAAAATCAATAACTAGGATTTTTAAATAAGAGTGCCAGAAAATAGGGGTACATTTAAAAAGAGAGAAAACTTTAAAAACTGGTAAAAAGGATGTTCAGTATGTTAACAATCATACATTAAAATTTCTGTGTCATTTTACATTTTTGTCAAAAAGTGAAAAAATTTTACAATGCAAATTCCTTCACTTTTGGGGGAAAAATAGTAAAAATCAAATGTTTAAAAGTGGCAGTTAAAATAGTTCAGAAAGCAGATTAAAAACAGGTGGCAAATAAAATTAGAAGAGGGATTTCCCTGGCGGCCCAGTGGCTAAGACTCCACGCTCCCAATGCAGAGGGCCCAGGTTCATTCCCTGGTCAGGGAACTAGATCCCACTTGCCACAACTAAAGATCCTGTCAGCTGCAACTGAGACCTGGTGCAGCCAAATAAATATTAAACAAAAAGAGAGAAAAAAATTTTGAAAAAAAATTAGGAGAAGAAATTTTGGAAAAAGTTTATGATGGGGACTTAAGGGTATAATGGGCTTCCCAGGTGGCGCTAGTAGTAGAGAGGTGAAGGTGAAGGTGAAGGCGAAGTTGCTCAGTCGTGTCCGACTCTTTGCGACCCTATGGACTGTAACCTACTAGGCTTCTCCGTCCATGGGATCCTCCAGGCAAGAATACTGGAGTGGGTTGCCATTTCCTTCTCTAGGGGATCTGCCAACCCAGGGATCAAACCCGGGTCTCCCGCATTGGAGGCAGACGCTTTAACCTCTGGGCTACCAGGGAAGCCAACCTGCCTGTTAATGCAAGAGACGCGGGTTCGAAACCTGGGTCAGGAAGATTCCCCTGGAGAAGGGAATGGCAACTCACTTCAGTACTCTTGCCTGGAGAATCCCAAGGACAGAGGAGCCTGGCGGGCTACGGTCCACAGGGTCACAAAGAGTTGACACGACTGAAGTGACTTAGCCCACATACACGTAAGGTTATAATACATATTACACAGACAAAATTCAGTCAGCTCCTGAATTCATTTTTAAAGTTCTTACTGAAAAGTATTCTTAACTAGCAAAAGACAAAACATGAAAAGAGTAAATTTCATATCAACCAAACAATGACAAACCCGAGTGCCATCATTTCACTTCTAAGACCACATACATAGCCTTTCGGAATATCGGTGTCCTCGTTGCTCCCAGGGTCGTTCTCTAAGTGCTGCTTGATTTTTTCCTCTAGTCCCACAGCATCGGCTCCTTGATACTGATCAATTCTCACTTTGTTTCGAAAAAACAGAAATGTAGGTGTTGCTGATATATTGTTGGTGGCAGCTGTTCCCTAGAATTATCAAGTTAGATAGCATTACAAATTAAAACTAATCTTAAACTACTCAGAATATTCACTCTGCATCTGTATGGAAGTTAAACATCACAAACATGAACTAGAAACATGTAAAGTAACTTACTCCTAACTGTTACTTAAAAAAGAGCTGACTTATTCTTAAAGGCCACAACTATATTACCCATATGTCCACAATGAAGAATAGCCCCGTATTTTTATGTTTTAGTGTTAAAGGCTTCATTCATTCATTCAGTAGAACAATCAGTTTCCAGCACAGAAACTGCACTTTACAAAACCAGATACTTCTCTTACAAGCACAGACTATTTCTCAAATGCAGAAACCCAGAAGGATACTGAGATTTGTCAACATAAACCCTGCTACTAGTAAAAAGTACACGTGTGAAGAAACAGCAGAGCATCTGTCCGTGAAACACCCTCGTCTAGTTCTACTCTTACAGAAATAACTTCTGGTCTCCCATCAAAAACACTGCCACCGGTATCTTTTCAAATTCTGCTCCAACTCCATGATATTATAAGACTAGCCACCAAATGAAAATTAGTTAACCACTGATTCATGGTTTAAGTTCTTCATGAGAAGTGTAAAGAAAACAAGATAAATATTAATTTATCCTGTATCAAATGCAGAAACCCAGAAGGATACTGAGATTTGTCAACATAAACCCTGCTACTAGTAAAAAGTACACGTGTGAAGAAACAGCAGAGCATCTGTCCGTGAAACACCCTCGTCTAGTTCTACTCTTACAGAAATAACTTCTGGTCTCCCATCAAAAACACTGCCACCGGTATCTTTTCAAATTCTGCTCCAACTCCATGATATTATAAGACTAGCCACCAAATGAAAATTAGTTAACCACTGATTCATGGTTTAAGTTCTTCATGAGAAGTGTAAAGAAAACAAGTAAGATAAATATTAATTTATCCTGTATTATAAATCAAAAAAAAAAAATTATTCCTGGCATACTCTAATGCCAGGAAGAGGTATGACTATTTAAAAAAAAAAAAAAAGCATAAAGTTTACAGAGATGTCTTCTCTAAGCCTCATAAATGGGGAAAAAAGAAAAGATTGACAGTGCCATTCAAAAGAAATATACAAATGTGAGCTATACATGTAACTTAAAATTTTCTAGAATTCAGAAACAAAAAAAGTAAAGAGAAACAAGTGAAATTCATTTTAGCAACCTGTTTTGTAAATCCAAATTTGGACTTTAACATATAGTCGATATAAAAGTTAATGATACATTTAACATTTTTTTTTGTTCATACTAAGCCTTCAAAATTCTATATGCATTTTATACTCACAGAACAACTCAATTTGGACTTGCCATATTTCAAGTGCTCATTTCAACTAACTACATGTGGTTACCACATAGGACGCCACAGCTTCAGAAGACAGCACTTCCAGATTAGAGACACAGAATACTGATCTAAGGCCAGAGCTACTGTCCAGCAGTATGCGACCAGAGTACTGAACAATGAACATGTGACACAGAGTTTGCTCCAAACCCCCAAACTGCTTACGGATGCGACATTCTAAGAGTTTTGGTTTTTCAACCCAGAAATGTATCAAAGGCAAAGCTTCAATGGAAAAAAAAAAAAAAACTACAGAGCTGTTCCTCAGTCAAGATTACACTTTTGTAGTCTTCTGTGTTGCAAGAAGCCTTCAAAAACTTTTTTGGCATAACCACTCTTTATACTTACACATATGCAAACGCAGAACTGTCACACAGCCATGCCAACTAAGTAACCAGGGCAATCCACCTAACTGCGGCTCAACCAGCAGCAATCAACGTTTTAAACTTTCTGTTGAGTATGCACCTTTGGAGCTAAGGTCATAAAATGATCGATTCAAATCAAACTCTAACCAAGAATTCTCTCCCATGGCTTTTTAACCAACCACTGTGTCAACTGTAAAAGATATAATTCCAGATATGTGAAAAAATAAAGAAATGTAAAAGAGAACAGCCAAGTGACCTACTAGGTTTAACAATACACTATTAGTTTTATATCAAAAAATATTAATATAAACAAACCCAGAAGCAATATCAGACTACTTTTCTTAACTAATATAGCCATAACAACACTTGCATTTACCACTGCAAGATAGATATCATCCTACCTCCAAATACACAAGAACTTAGTATGTGAAGAGATAAACAAAGGATGATATTAATGTGAATTTCAAGCCAATTTGTAAATTTTCAAAAAATTTAAAAAGGCCCCTCTTGCCTTACCTGACACTGATGTACATCTACTTCCAAGAAAACTGCCTGTGGATACTTATTACTCATAGAACTGAATGCTGGGGCGATCCTCAAACACGGTCCACACCTGTGAAAAAGGTGATACTTTGTAAGTAAGATAAGACCAAAGATTGTACTAGTTTACACTCTAAAGATTTCATCAAGTAAAACATAAAATTAAAAAGTTCTGATCATCTTGTCTTTAGACTTTCTCTTTCTACTGTATTATTTAGATAAATGCTTACAATAGTATCACACTACCTTAATGACTGCAGATTTATATTAAGTCTTTAAGTCTAATAGTGTTATATTCCAGCTTTCTTCTCACTGAAAGAAATTAAAGGGGTAAATAAATTAAGAATATACTACCCTTTGAATTGGAAAACTCAATACTGTCAAGATGTCAAGTCTCCTCAATTTTATATTTAAAGTCAATATAAAATTCTAACAGGTTATTTTGAGAAATTGACAACTTTAAATTCTAAAATTTATAGGGAAATATCAAGGATAGCTCAGGCAGTCTGGGGTTCAAAGCTGAAGGAATTCCATTACCAGATATTAAAAACTACCGAGAAGCTTTATAAGTTAAGAGCATAAAGGATAAACAAACTCATCAACTTTAAAAAAAGGTTCAAAAGTAGACTCATACCATACACAGTAACCTAACTTTTGAAAAAGCTGACACAGTAGTACACTGGAGAAAGAATAGTCTTTTCAATAAACATTGCTGAGTCAAAATGGATATCCACCTGGGGGTACAAATGACTCCTAACTCATAACGTACACAAAAATCAATTCCAGATGGATTATAGATCCACATATGAAAGGTAAAACAACGGTTTTAGGGTAAAAAAATACAGAGAATACTTTGAAAACCTTGAGTAAGCAAAAATTTATTTCTTAAAATACTGAAAGCACTAAAGAGAAAAGGGAAGAACTGATATTTGGATATACTAGATAAGCTGGAAAATATTACGCTTAAGATCTTTTGTTCATCAAGATAACATTTAAAGGGTGAAAAGACAAACCACAGACTGGTAAAAAAAAAATGTGTAAAACATATCAAACATACAACTTACACCTCTAACATGTAAAAAAGCACCTACAAATCAATAAGAAAGACTGTTATCCAAAAGAAAAAAAGGGTTCTCTTGAGTAGGACAAACGAGGTTATCCAAGCAGTCAGTAAACAGAAAAAGACTTCCTCAGTCACTAAGGAAACAAGGGATGTGCAAATTAAAGCTACTCCTACTAAAATAGCTAAAACAATGAAGAAGGAAGTACTGTCAGAACTTGGAGCAAATGACCTGTTAGTGACAGTGCAAACGGGTATAACCACTTTACGGGGAAGGAAAGGAAACTGAAGTTACCTGTTAAGTAAGATTTATACCTACCAATGACCAGGGTATACAAAAGAGTAACATCTGCATACGTTCGCCTTAGGGCATATGAAAAAAACATTGGTAGAAGTAACATTTCTAATGGCCAAAAACTGGATACCACCCAAGTTCCTCTCAACAACAGAATGAGTGAACTAACTGTAGTTAATCACACACTGAAAACGACTGATGTAAAACCTCATGACAGCACATAAATGAACCTCACAAATAACACTGAGAAAATAAGTATAGTCTATTATTCCACTTATGTACAGTTCAAATACAGGTAAAATAAATCACTTGTATTATAAATCAAAACAAGTCACTTTTGTTAGTGATAGGATAAGGGCATGAGAGAGATTTCAAGAGGTAAGTAATGTTCCATTTGTCCAGAAGCTAAATAAACATGCATGTGTATTCAGTTTGTGAAAATTCTCTGAACTGTACATTTATCCTTGTGTACTATGTATATTTCAGTGAAAGTTCCAAAAAATTAAAGTTAAGAAAAATCTCAGCTTTATCAGACAGGAACACAAGGAAAAGCAGATTCTAAAGCACAAGATGTTCAAATTCACAAATGTTCAAACTCAAGCTGTGATTCTCTTTCCATTCTTAGTATTTTAATCAGCACTTTCATCTTTTGCCATCTTTAAGACTCACAGCAATAAGAAAATAACTATTAATTTCTTAAATACTAAACTTGATGCCTCTGAAAATAAATTTTTGGATCCAACAATTTTAGGCCCTGAGCCTAAATTTTAAAGGAACAAACATTTACAGTTGATGAAATCTATCTTTAGGTTAGCAAAACACTACTGGCTTTTAATCAGTCTTAAACATTACGGATGGGTGCACACACTGGCAGACCCTTTCTGAAGGGCCATCTGGTCATTATCTGCCACCTTTAAGTGACGACAATTTAAGAGTCAACAACCCTACTCCTAAAAGTCAATCCTATCTTAACAATCAATTTCACAATAATACGTATAAGGAAGTTCAATGAAACATCTGAAATAGTTTTTAAAAATAATCTAAATGGCAATCAATAGAAAAATATTAAAAAAAATTATAATATATAAAATAAGTTACGATATATGGCACAATACAAGGAAACAGAGCCAGTATTTTGTAATACCTATAAATGGAGTGTGATCTTTAAAAACTGTGAATTACTGTATGGTACATTGTAACTTATATAATACCATGTATCAACTATACTTCAACAACAACAAAAAAAATTATGACACATTCACACCAGGGGATAAGGATAATATGTATTGTTCAAAAGAAAATTTAAGTCTCACAAAAAAATGTTCTCTATGACCACATTTAACACACCCCTTTATATATGCATTTACATGTTATACATGTATACAAATACATACTTACAATTTAGGTGTGTCACACAATAAACAACTACTTCTGAAAAATGGGACTGGAAAGGAAGAGAAAGCTTAGGGGAGACTTTCAAAACTACCTATACTCCTGTATTCTTTGGTTTATACGAGTTATTTTCCTTTTATGACAGTGAATAACCTGAGAGCAGGTGATTAAGTGTTCGCTGCATGTAAACTGTGGTCACAGGAGAAGCGCAAGCATCAAGCTGTGTCACAGAACACACCTGGCACACGCACAGCATCAGTTTCTCACTCCCAAAAAGCCTCCTTTCTGCAAAAGCATGTACTCAGCATAAGAAGGCTTATGGGAAAAATAAGATTGGTGTAAGTCTTTTAAGCCCATGAAACTTTGTAAACATATTCCTACGGAAAACAGTAACTGGTACTCATGAAATACTTGAGGCAGGAGCCTCAGACCTTAGAGGCTACCTAAGGGGACATTTAAATTGTACGAAAATGATCAAATGGAAGTGCTTGCTGTATTACAGGTGCTGTGAGAATCAGATGCAAGGGAAGCTCGGAGCCAGCAGGATGGCCAGACAGGCAGGGGACAGGAGGAAGCACAAGGCGAGAATGACCCCCGCTGGGGAACCAGGGCTAGGAGCTGAGGCCCAGGTTTATTAGACTTTCTTACACAGATCCTGAAGGGAGCCTGCCTCAGTGGCTAAGGGCTTTTCTCCTTCCTGTTACAGGCTCTATTCCTATTCCTGCCCCTCACTACCTAAGAAAAATATCAGAATATTAACCAACACAATCTCCGCCCTTGTTTGGACATCATCACTCCATTCATCAATCACGTATGAGCTAACCTGAAGCTAAACAGACTGCAAAATAATGACTGTCTTGAAAATAAATGTTCTCTTTCAAGATTTAACCTTATCTCGATCCTCTGTTTAGTTTGCTGTCGTGTAAGTTGGAACGTCTTATATGATGTCTTTAGTCAAAAATCTAAATAAGTCACAGAACACAGAAGCACAGAAATTTACAGCAGCATACTTTCACATTATAATCACTCAAGTGAAATTACTTGCTGTTTTAATAAGGTCCTTGCTTACCACTAGCATCTAAAAGTAAACTTAAAACTTCCAAAATTATCTGAGCTCACAAACAAATCATTTCTTTTCTCTAGAAAACAGGGATGGACTAGATTCCTCAAGGACCTTTCCTATCTCTAGAACATTATGCCCCCAAACATGCCTAAATTTCAGGACTGTACTTTTTTGACTTTGCAAAGCCCAAAAGCCTGTAAATAGTAGATAACCTCAGTACCTTTAAACTTGCAAAAGACCAAGGACCATCTAGTCCAGAGATTAAAAAAAAGAAAAAAAAAAAAAAGGTTATCTTTCCACCTCTGAACTCTTTGATGGAAAGCTTATCTGTTAGATCCAGTATGTAAGAACGAAACTCACAAAGCTGAAACTTTAAAACTGACCTAACAGAACACAATTATTTGATAAGAGGCAAATGCCAGAAAGGAGAAGGCAGCCCACTCCAGAAATCTTGCCTGGAGAATCCCATGGACAGAGAAGCCTGGCGGGCTAGAGTCCATGGGGCTGAAAAGAGTCAGATGCAACTTAGCAACTAAAGCACCACCACCACCAGACGTCAGAAAAGTTAAATGACTTGATCAAGATCAGACGCTTTAGTTAGTGGCAGGGCCACAACTGAACAGTTAATTCCTGAAGCCAATCCAACATCAGTTTTCTTTGAAAACATGCTGCTGCTGCTGCTAAGTCGCTTCAGTTGTGTCCAACTCTGTGCGACCCCATAGACGGCAGCCTACCAGGCTCCCCAATCCCTGGGATTCTCCAGGCAAGAACACTGGAGTGGGTTCTTCTTAATAAGTAAGATTTGTATTTAGTCATAATACAAACAGATTCTATTTCAAGAACTTGCTATTCTTTCCCACTTGCTAAAGTAGTCAGTTCTCTACACCAAGCGGTAATGTGTACAAATACACTCAGCTGGTATATGGTGGTGTGGAAAATGTACATGCTTTCTGAAGATGTATTTTAAAAGCCTACTTTCTTGGAGGCATGCCTGTTTCTAGATGTATTATATTTACTAATGGACAAGCATGGTCATAACTGATACTATTAGGGACACAGAGTCGCTAGCGTTCACTAAGTGTGTATCATATGTTATGTAATTTATAATAAACCTTTAAATTCATTTAGGCTTCACAATTCCTCATTTTAAAGACAAGAACAATGAAGTACAGTGCTGAAATCGGATCACAAAACCCAACTCAACTGCTATTCCAAAACCTCCAAAACAGTGGCCCACACTGTGCATTTTGCTTTGTTTTGGTTGTTATTTCTAAGTTAACTGCCAAGATTAGAATTACTTACACACTCTTGAAAGGCAACCAGACAGATTATATACTGCATGACACCATCTTTATAGTGTTCGAATTCAAGAATGACAGGAGCCTGCAGGAGGATGGGGGCAGGGGCGGGGGCAGGGGTAGTGAGGGATTGCGCAATGCTGGTATTCCTGACTTGGTATTGGTTAAACAGGTGCAATCATTTCAAAACCTTATCAAACTATGCACCTAAATGGTTTGTGTACATTTTCTGCATGACTGCTATAGTTCAGTGAAAATGTTTATTTTAAAAAAAAAATCTCTATATATTCTCTAGGGCCTGACGAAGCCCTAGTTATCTTTCTGCCACCTCTATCACTCCCAATATTATCTGCTTGGTCCGTATGGACTGTTGGGCCTGTATTATGGTAAAGTACCTTCAGTCCACAGCAATTTCACAATACATAATTAGTACTATTATGTAATGTATTATTGGGACAAACTACCCAATCATCGTATCTCACCATCCTAATACAGACATTCTTCTTTGCTGTTGTTGTGTTAGTTGCTCAGTCATGTTCGACTCTTTGCGACCCCATGGACTGCTGCCCACCAGGCTCCTCTGTCCACTGGGATTCTCCAGGCAAGAATACTGGAGTGGGTTGTTATTCCCTTCTCTAGGGGATCTTCCCAACCTAGGGATCGAACCTGGGTCTCCTGCATTGCAGGCAGATTCTTTACCGTCTGAGCCACTAGGATAGCTATTTCTCAGACATTCTTTTTAGACAGTAGCAGTAACACCTAACTACAAAGTAAAACCTGCTTGGAGAAAACAGAATATATGATAAACATATCCACAAAAGTTGCACACCCATTAATTCATGATAAAAATCACTCATTGCTGAGTTTTATGGGGAAGAAAACGTACATCCTTTTAAACTTGGCGTTAATCAGTGATAACAACTGTTTATGACCACTTAAGTGTATCTGGGTATATTTAAGATGTAACAGTTTGGAGATACCAGTTATAAAAACAAGTTATCACAGTATATAATCCACATACATGATTCCATCCTCTGAACAGTGTGGTTGGGTTACATGTTATTGTTCCCATTTTAAAGGTAGGTAAATGAATATTAGAATGTGAGCTTCACTGTCCTCCATCAGAAAGTTTTGCAGGCAGAGCTTATTCAAGGCAGCATTTACTGAAAAATATCAGGCTCCATGCAATACAGAAGTAAATTTGCATCACCCTTCTGCTTAGGCTGGAAAAAAACAGGATAGCACTTTACAATCCAAACAGTGCATTCAACAATGGGACCTTAAACAAGGTATCTTAAATAGATCTCTTTGTGACTCAGCTTTCTTTTAGTTTATAAAATGGAGATAACACCAAAGATTATTTGAGGATTGCAGGAGTCAACAAGCGCTTAAGTCAGTCCCTTAACTTAAATGTGTTAAAAAGTGATGATTATTTTAATTGCTTAAAAAAATACTAGAAAAGGGTGCCAGTCAGTGGGTTAAAGACAGTTTTTCCAATAAATGGTGTTGGGAAAGCTGGAGAGCCACACGGAAAAGAATGAAGTTGGACCTTTAAACCATATACAAAAGACAGTTAATTACAAATAGATCACACACTTAAAACTTAAGACCTAAAACTAGAGAATTTTTTGATGAAAACATAGAGAGGAATATCCACGATACTGGATTTGGCAATGACTTCTGGGATATGACACCAAAAGCACAAACAACTAAAGAAAAACACCACAGATAAGCAGGACTTCAGCACAATTTTCCAACTCTGCGAGTCAAAGGACACTATCAAAAAACTGAAGAGGCAACCAATGGGAGAAAATATCTGCAAATGATGCATCTGAATGAAGATCTCCAATATACAAAGAACTCCCACAAATCCACAACAACAAAAAACAAATAACACAGTTCAAAACGGGCAAAGGACTCCAACAGACACTTCTCCAAAGAAGACAAACGGTCAATAAGCTTGTGAAAAGATGCTCAACATGATCAGTTATCAAGGAAATGCAAATCAAAACCACCAGAAACCACTTCACACCCATCTAAGATGGCTACTAAAATATTTTAAAAGTTGATACGTAGAGAAATTGGAAATCTCCTGCGGGGCTGGTGGAATTGAGAACTTGTGCAGCCACTGTGGAAAATACTTTGGTGGTTTCTCAAAAAGTTATACATAGAATTACATTATAATCCAGCAATTCTGCTCACAGGTATAACCCAAAAGAACTGAGAGCAGGGACTAACAGAGATCCCCGCAGGCTAATGTTCACAGCAGTGTTATTTACAATAGCCAAAAGACGGAACCATCCAAATGTCCATCAACCATTCATCAACAGATGAATAAACAGTACGTGGTATATACACACAACACAAAAAGAAGGAAAACAGGACCATGCTATAACACGGATGAACTCTGAGAGCACGCTAAAACAAGCCATAAACAAAAAGACATATATAAATTCCTAGTTAAATGAGTCATCAAGAATAGGCAAATTGATAGAGACAGAAAGTAGAAGAGAGGTTACCAGGGGCTGGGGGCACTGGAGAGAGGGTATGGGAATTCCTGTTTAAGGCTGCAGAGTTTCAGTCTGAGATGAGGAAAAAATTTCTAGGAGATAGGGGTAATGGTGGTACAAAACGGTAGATGTACTTAATGCCACTGAATCGTACATTTTAAAAAGGCTAAAGTGGCAAATTTATGTTACATATAACAATTAAAAAGACGAATGAAAAATATTGGAGAGACACGGAAATTTTTAAACAGAAGAGCAACAATTTGCATAGTAAAATCAATAGGATGGATAAAGCATGGAAATTGAGAATAAGGAATATGGCTTAAAATAGAAATGGAAAGGAAATTAAGAAATAGGTGCTTGAGAAAACCGTGTTCTTGGCCTAAAGTGGGATGATAGTAACTTTTCTCACGTCAAATAAATTATGTATAATTCTGTCATTTCTCCTCCTGCTATGGTAAGAGAAAAAGAGAGCTTATCACAAAGGCACCAAAGTATAAACCCTCCCAACGACTAGAACTAGAGAACTGAACTAAAAATGAGATCTGTTGTTAAAATCATCTCTTCCTTTTCCCAACTTTGGCCTAGGACTTAACAAATGTATAGGTATTTCCTCATATTAATACTGTCACTATAAAACCAACAAAACAGGGAAGACAGACTTTAAAATCTAATGCACTGGCCCTTTCCGATTCCATATGAGATTAGTCCCAAAATAACTCTTAACTTGTTTTCATCTCTATCTGCTTCCCTCCATCCCCTAAAATGAATCTAATCCTAATGCTACCGCTCAGATATTCAATATTTATTGAATTATGTTCAAAAGCTTTGAAGCACTTTTTGCTCTGACCGCCTCACGTTTATGTAGTCTGTTGTTGTTTACTCGCTAACTCGTGCCCGCTCTTTCCCTACTCCATGGATAGCCTGCCAGGCTCCTCTGTCCATGGGATTGCTCCAGCAAGGACACTGGAGCGGGTGCCATTTCCTCCTCCAGGGGATCTTGGACAACAAAATCTGTTGCGTTAACAGCGATACTTGTAGATTTCTCCAAGTTACAGTGTAAATAACCACTAGGATGGTCAAGGTGTCAAGTAGACACTTCTAATCCTTCTATTTGGGTGGGCACTGACATATGCATGGGGAGGTCAGTAAAGACACAAACTCGCTGAAACCTTGGTTCTGAATATCCACTTCCAATGCGGCACTCTCACAGAAACACACCACACCCCAAACGTGGAAGATCCACCGGCTCTGCAACCTATGAATTATGTCGAGATTTACGAAAGCCAGATAACACCTTTGAAGTTCCCTCTACTCTTAAATCACCAAGTCAAAAATGGAGTCTATTCGGTCAAAGCCAGATGTGTGGACACCTGTCTACCTGAACTGTATATATATATCTACTATAATTGCCCTGATCAGATGCAACTTCTTACACAACGCGGCCTAAGATTACTAACCAAACGACTAACAAAACCCTTAACAAAAGTAAAAAAAAGGTATCCTGACCCAACTTATTAATTTAAAATGCATTAGCTGAGCTTAGCCTGAGGTCTAAGCACAAGGCGGATTAGCTGCATAGCTGAAATCTTCCTTCACGTTTTCCAGACCTGCAAGTGGTGAAGACAAACCATTCGGTAAATTAAATCTGGGGGGAGGGGGGTTCCTAAGATACAAGTGACAGCTGGACCCCGGGAAAGAAGGGGACGGACGAAAGCCAGGGGCCGCTGCAGAAAGACGCCCGCAGACAAGAAGGAAAAGAGCCGGGCCGCCCGCGAGCGCAGAGCTCGTTCAAAGGAGCGGGCGGGGACCGTGGGCCCGGGACGCGGCCGCCCAGGCCTGCGAGCCCGCCGAGCCGCCCCCGGGGCCCCGGGCAGGGGCTTCAGTCCCAGGGGCTGAGGCCTCACTGGGCAGCGGCCTGGCCGGGGCCGGACACTTCCGGGGGCGGAAGGCGACGGCGAGGCGGGAAGGGCCGGGAGGAGAGGGAGCGGACGGCCGCGGCGCCCCCGCCCCCCGCCCGGCTCGGGCCCGGCCTCACCCCCGCATGGTGAACTTGACCACGGCGAGTCTGGAGCCCGCGCCGCTCAGCTCCGGCTGGAAATCTGGGTCACTCCCGACCGGCTTTACGCCCACCATTCTCGGAGAGCCTGGGCAGGGCGGCCGCGACGCCGCCGGCTTCAAACCTGACGGAGGAGCGGTCCCGCGGGAGGAAGCGGCGGGAGGCGCGGGAAGGCCCAGGCCTGGACTGAGGAGGCGGCGGCCGCGGCGGCTTCTCCCCGCGGCGCTCTCTCAGTGCCGAGTCACGCCAGGAGCGGAGCGGCCGAGGGGGCGGGGCCGGGGGGAGGGGAGAGGCGAGGGACGGGCCGGCCCGCGGCTCCCGGCAGCCACCGCGCGGCACAGCCGTCTGCGCTTGCGCACGCCGGCGTTATTTCCTCTCCTTCCGTTTGGGCTCCCGCTGCCCAATCCTGAGGCGCGACTTGTGGCCCCACCCTCGACTGAGGACTCCCTCATTGGCTGGAGCGGCGCAGGAGCGGACGACGCGCGGTCGCTTGCGCAGGCGCACGTTGCGCCTCGAGTTCTCGTCTTTCTTCGCGATGCTGAGACCTGGGTTTTTGGTTTTTGTTTTTTTTTTTTTTTCCACTGAAGAGTTTTCTAGAGTTTTCACCGAGGGGTGAGAAAGTGAGAAAATAACCTTCCCTCCCCACCCCCCCGGGGTTCTTGGCTGCTGCCTTAGGTCTTCAGTTCCCTCCGGAAATACTAAGAGTGTAGTTCTGTCTCAAGTTGGGGACACACCGCCGCTTTAGATAAAAGACTGTGGCGACCCCATGGACTGCAGCGCGCCAGCCCTCCCTGTCCCTCACCGTCTCCAGCACGGACTTTAGGAACATGTGTTAACGCATTTTCGGTACACGGGCTTTCTCTGGGTAGTCATCCAGAAGGTATGTGCGCCTGAGAACATGGAACTTGTGCCTCAGTTGCTGTTCGATTGCTAAGTCCTTTTGTGATTCTTTGCGACCCCGTGGACTGTGTAGCCTACAAGGCTTGTCCTCTGCTGTCTCGGAGTTTGCGCAAATTCACGTCCACCGAGTCAGTGGTGCTGTCTAACCATGCCGTCCTCTGCCACCCGCTTCTTTTGCCCTCAGTCTTTCCCAGCATTAGAGTCTTGACCAGTGAGTCAGCTCTTGGCATCAGGTGACCAGAGTTTTGGAACTTCAGCATCAGCCCTTCCAATGCACATTTAAGGTTGATTTCCTGGACAGAGGAGAGCCTGGTAGGCTACAGCCCATGGGGTCACAAAGAGGCGGACACAACCGAGCGACTTTCACTCACTCACTTCTTCAGGATGGGCTTCCCTGGTGGCTCAGATAGTAAAGAATCTGCCTGTAATGTGGCAGACCCGGGTTCGATCCCTGGGTTGGGAAGATCCCCAGGAGAAGGCAATGTGAACCCACTCCAGTATTCTTGCCTGGAGAAGCCCATGGACAGAGCAGCCTGGCAGGCTACAGTCCATGGGGTCGTAAAGAGTCCCACTCGACTGAGCGAGTAACATGGTTTGATCTGGATTAACTGGTTTGATCTCCTTGTAGTCCAGGGTTCTTTCCAGTCTTCTCCAGCTCACCACCCTACTTTAGGAACTCATAATCTGGTGATAGACGCAATTACAGTAACAAAGAAGCTTGCAAAGGAAACAGTGGAAAGGGGCAAGGTAAGTTTGCTACTAGATGTGGCCTCCTGAACCAAATCTTGGTAAAGAAGGGCATAGCCAGATAACAGGGTACTCCACCCTGAGAAAGCTTTGATGCAAATGCTTAGTTGAGAATGCTGCTGCTGCTAATAATAGCTAAGAGTTAACAAATTATGTGCCAGACAACATACAAGCTCTTTGAGTATGTTAGCTTATTTAATCCACACAACAACCTTAATTTTCCAAAGTTCACACAGCTTGTGTGAAGTCAAGACAGCAATAACTTAAGGCAGTCAGACACCAGAGCTTGTGTGTATGCTAAGTTGATTCAGTCCTATGTGACTTTGCCACCCCATGCACTGTAGCCCACCAGGCTCCTCTGTCCATGGGATCCTCCAGGAAAGAATACTGGAGTGGGTTGCCATGCCTTCCTCCAGAGAATCTTCTCAACCCAGTGATTGAACCCACATCTCCTGTGGCTCCTGCATTGTAGGTGGATTCTTTACTGCCAAGCCACCAAGGGAGCTCCTAATGCTAGTATGTTCTTTTAACTGTTAGGCTAGGTGACAAATAAATGGTTTATCTTTGGTTGTAGCTGGGGTGATTAAATTGAAGAGGAAGGTGAAGGTCAGATGATGACTAGCTAAATAATTTGTATTTTAATGTGAAGGTAATGGAGTAGTCACTGCAGGACAATTTTGTGGTTACAGGTGTCTTTAAAAAAAGCCCAGAGGTAAAAAAAGGAAGAAGGATGAAAGGCAGTGAAAGCAGTTTAGGAGCTTACCGCAGGTAATCCAGGAACTGAGTTACAGGAGCAGCTGCAGTCAAATGATGTATTTAAGAAACAATTAGATAAAAACAACAGATTTGAGTGACCGATTGAACCAATTTGATAAGATGATGAAGGAGTCTAGGATATTGCAAGTATTTCAATCTGCTGGCTCTTTTAAAAAATATTTATTTAGTTGCCTCAGTTTTTAGTTACAGCACATGGGATCTTCCATCACATCCTGCAAAATCTTTTATTGCAACACTTGGACTCTCTAGTTGTGGCTCGAAGGCTTAGTTGCTCCAGCATGTGGGATCGTAGCTCTCCAACCAGGGATCAAGCCCACATTCCCCACATTGCAAGGTGAATTCTTAACCACTGGACCACCAGGGAGGTCCCTTCTGGTTCTCTTTTACTGAGTTAAGATGCCATTAGGGTATCCTGGCGAGGTATCCATGAGAGGAAGGAGTAGGCTAAAGCTACAGAATTGAGAGTGATCAATCTGGCATATAACTGAAGTCCAAGAAATGTGAAAGAGCCTAAGTGTGCTGCAGAAACAAAATAATTTTTCCTAATTGAACACAGCCAGAGCAGAGCCTTAGTAACTACATTCCTTTCTCTTGTGCTACTAGAATAGTGTGATGGCTTTGGACCCAAAGAGACAAAACTTTCCATAATAATCCTCGACTGCTTATTATTTTGTGGCCATGGACAAGCTGCTAACCTCTCTGAACTCCAGCTTTCCTGTCTGTGAGAACTGAAGGATACCTACTTTCTAGGATTGAGAAAGTTTAATAGTAGATGATACACATAAAGAACTAGAATATAAGGTGCTCAGTAAAAGATTTTATAAACAGTAGTATGTTAGGGCTGCCATATCAAAATGCCACAAACTAGGTGCCTTAAAAGGACTTCCCTGGTGGCTTAGATGGTAAAGCGTCTGTCTACAAAGGGGGAGACCCGGGTTCAATCCCTGGGTTGGAAAGATCCCCTGGAGAAGGAAATGGCAATCCACTCCAGTACTATTGCCTGGAAAATCCCATGGACAGAGGAGCCTGGTAGGCTACAGTCCATGGGGTCGCAAAGAGTCGGACACAACTGAGCAACTTGACTCACTCACTCAGGTGCCTTAACAGAAATTTATTTCACAGCTCTGAAATGAAGACTGGAAATGCACAATCAGAGTGTCAGCAGGTTTGGTTTTTCCTCAGGCTTCTCCTTGGTGTGTAGAGAATCCCTTCTCACTGTGTCCTCATGTGGCTTCTGCTTGTGCACCCATACACTCATACATAAGCGTGTATACTCCTGGCGTCCCTTCCCCTTCTTATATGGACACCAGCCCTATCAGATTGGGGCCCACCTCATGACCTCATTTAACCTCAGTTACCTCCTTAAAAGTCCTATCTCCAAATATGGTCATATTGGGTATCAGGGTTTCAACCTGAGTTTGGAGGCACACAATTCAGTATATAACAGGTACACAACTGAGCAACTTGACTCACTCACTCAGGTGCCTTAACAGAAATTTATTTCACAGCTCTGAAATGAAGACTGGAAATGCACAATCAGAGTGTCAGCAGGTTTGGTTTTTCCTCAGGCTTCTCCTTGGTGTGTAGAGAATCCCTTCTCACTGTGTCCTCATGTGGCTTCTGCTTGTGCACCCATACACTCATACATAAGCGTGTATACTCCTGGCGTCCCTTCCCCTTCTTATATGGACACCAGCCCTATCAGATTGGGGCCCACCTCATGACCTCATTTAACCTCAGTTACCTCCTTAAAAGTCCTATCTCCAAATATGGTCATATTGGGTATCAGGGTTTCAACCTGAGTTTGGAGGCACACAATTCAGTATATAACAGGGGAATTACTGTTATTCCCAAGGGTCACCCTGGTTTTGCCCAAGAAGCAAATAGAAAGACTCTCAACTAAGGCAGTTTTGGTAAATATTAAGTGGTGGAGAGGAATTTTAAAAACAAGGCCTAAGAAATCTACAGATTCCCAAGAGGCAAGATAAAAAGAGGGATTGTAAAGGTTAAATCCGATAAACACGTTTTGTTTGTTTTCCATCTGTTTCTCCATGCCAACTCTCAACCGTTCTTTTCACCCTGCTCTTAGTTCCAGGAAAGTGACCCACAAGAACTGGATCAATCGATTCCTTGTTGGAACTTCTTGTTGGAGATTAAAGGATAAAACAGAGGGAGGCCCAGTTGTTAGTTCTCACAGCTCCCGTCCAGCTTTGTTGCTGCAGGCCATAGCTCTGGCCGGAGGCTCCTCATACCATTGTCCTTTTGGAGTTCCTATAACTATGGTGTCCCCTGGTCCCTTCAGGGCTGGAAGTTGGAATCACTGCCTGTTGGTAGAACTCCTAGCCACTGAGGCTGTCCTTGGAGAAACACTCTGTTGTAAGGGATCCTCACACAATCAGGAGATGCAGGCCAGGTGACGGTTGTCCTTATTCTACTGATGACAAGACTGCCATTCAGAGCAGTATGTAACTCATTCCGTTACACAGTTATGCACTGCTTAGCCCTGTCAAGGTCACAGTCAACATTACACAGAAATAGACTTTATATGTGTTCATGGAAACATTCAGCAGACACTGTTACAAAGTGATGCTCTAAAGGGTGACTTTTTCTCACCTATATTTTCTAAATTTCTTTAATAATTATAAATAGTCTATGAATAATAAGACAAAATAAGAAAAAGCACAATGAGAAAAGTCATACACAAGAATTCTACAAAAAAGTTCCAGGTTTCTTCCATGTCCGATTAGTAAGAACTAAGAAATTACATTCACAGTTAATTGGTCTGGTGTCATTTAACTAATAATGCTTAATTTCATCAGAGAAGGCAATGGCAACCCACTCCAGTACTCTTGCCTGGAAAATCCCATGGACAGAGGAGCCTGGTAGGCTGCAGTCCATGGGATCGCTAAGAGTTGGACACGACTGAGCGACTTCACTTTCATTTTTCACTTTCATGCATTGGAGAAGGAAATGGCAACCCACTCCAGTGTTCTTGCCTGGAGAATCCCCAGGATGGGGGAGCCTGGTGGGCTGCCGTCTATGGGGTCGCACAGAGTCGGTCACGACTGAAGCGACTTAGCAGCAGCTTAATTTCATTAAGTAAAATAAGATTTTAGTGGATGGAATTTTCCCAAAAGATGATGCTATTTTTCTAAATTTGTATATGCCACCCTGAAAATCTCGTTTCCTAGAATTTTCATGAAAAAAATACCTACAGACCCAAAAACCTCTGCAAGAATGACGTGATTATTCTCTCTTTCCATTTCTGAGGTTAGCATATTCAAAAATGTCAAATATGCTGCATATTATGCAGGAGACCCTGGTGTGATTCCTGGGTCCGGAAGATCCGCTGGAGAAGGGATAGGCTACCCACTCCAATATTCTTGGGCTTCCCTGGTGGCTCAGCTTGTAAAGAATCCACCTGCAGTGCGGGAGACCTGGGTTCGATCTCTGGGTTGGTAAGATCCCCTGGAGAAGAGAAAGGCTACCCACTCCAGTATTCTGGCCCAGAGAATTCCACGGACTGTATAGTCCTTGGGGTCACAAAGAGTTGGACACGACGGACACGACTGAGTGACTTTCCCCTCACAAACTACCCCTATCTCTTCCTTACATGGTGATGGGAGATGCCACTATTAGAGGCTATTTCTGGGACTCCCCACCTCAGAACTGCGTTTGGCAGTGCCCGTGACCAGAGTCAGCCCTCTGCAGACAGCTGGCTCCAGCCTACAGTTATATGTTTTGTTTGATGTTACCTGTTAGTATCTATGTGTGTGTGCGCTAATGATATGGTGATATTTGGGACTTTCTATTACACATTTTGTTTTCCCTGGTATTTTTTCTTTTTTTGGCCATGCCACATGGCTTGTGGGATCTTAGTTCCCCAACCAAGGATTGAACCCAGGTCCTGGCAGTGAAAGCACCTAGTCCTACCCACTGGACCATCAGGGAATTCCCTCCCTGATAATTTCTGATTGTCTTGTATGCTCACACAATTTACCTTTATTGTAGTGTATTATTTTTTTAACTTTCCAGCATGCTGAACATTCTACAATTAAATCTTGAGCACTGTCAGGGTAATGGACGCCAACCCTCCTTGTAAAATGCCAACCCTCCCTGCAATGGAAAATCTGAGTAAAAGTTGACAGTCAGCCCTTCATATGCATAGTTCTGAATCTGTGGATTCAGACAATCAGTACAGATATAGTGAAAGAACTTTGCATATAAGTGGGCCGTAGCAGTTCAAAACTGTTGTTTCAGAGCCCGTTGTATTTTTCTCTTGCTTTTTTTTTTTTTGGTTATCTCCTTCCTGGAGCCTTTTATCCTCATGTTTAGTCTAGATTGATTGCTTTATATTACCTACTACATAGCTGTCATCTGGGGTTTCCCTTCACTGATCATTTGAGTAAGCACTGCTGCTGCTAAGTCACTTCAGTCATGACTGACTCTGTGCGACCCCATAGATGGCAGCCCACCAGGCTCCCCTGTCCCTGGGATTCTCCAGGCAAGAACACTGGAGTGGGTTGCCATTTCCTTCTCCAATGCATTGAAAGTGAAAGTGAAGTCGCTTAGTCGTGTCCGACTCTTAGCGACCCCATGGACTGCAGCCTACCAGGCTCCTCCGTCTGTTGGATTTTCCAGGCAAGAGTACTGGAGTGGGGTGCCATCGCCTTCTTTGTAAGTAAGCACTACACTACAAGTCCCTAAATCCACTGCTTTCCTTTTCTATGATGTTGCTCTTTTGGATGTTTACTTGGGAGTAGAATTGTTGGATCATATTGTTAATTCTTGGGCTTCCCAGGTGGCAAGGTGGTAGAGAACCTGCCTGCCAATGCAGGAGATGCAAGAGATGCGGGTTCTATCCATAGATTGGGAAGATGCCCTGAAGTAGGACATAGCAACCCACTCCAGTATTCTTGCTGGGAAAATTCCATGAACAGAGCAGCCTGGCGGACTACTGTCCATGGAGTCACAGAGAGTTGGACCTGAGCACTCAGCATGGTAGTTCTAGGTTAAACTTTTTAAGGCATTACCAAGTGGCACCATGTTACATTCTCGCCAGCAATGCTTAAGAGTTCCAGTTTTTCCACACCCTTGCCGGCACTTTCCTTTTCCTTTTCTGGGGGAGGGGTCAGTGGACGGTCATCCTAATGACTATGAAGTGGTATCTCATTGTAGTTTTGATGTGCATTTCTCTAAAGACTGAAGGCGTTGAGCATCTTTTCATGGGCTTTGTGGTCATTTATCTGGTTTCTTTGGGGGAGAAATATCTATGTAGTTACTTTGCCCATTTTTGATTGATTTTTGGGGGGATTGTAGGATATATGTATATATTGTGGCTATTAATCCCTATCATATGTATGATTTAGAAATGTTTTCTCCCATCTTATAGGTTGTGTTTTCACTTTCTTGATAGTGTTCTTTGATGACAGCAGTCTTTAATTTTGATAAACTTTAATTTGCCTATTATTTCTTTTGTACCCTGTGCTTTTGGTAGCATATATAAGAAATCTCTGCAAATCCTGCATGGTAAAGATTCCTTATATTCTTATTAAGAATTTTATCATTTTAGCTCTTAGGTTTAGTTCTTTGATCCACCATCCACCATTTTTGAGGTGATCTTCAATTTGATTCTAATCATTTCAAAGCATTCCCGGTATAAAAGACAGATACAATTTTGCAGTTTAATATATATTTGAATGTTTGTTGGGCAGGCATTATGCAATAACTGTATGATCTCTGATCTTCATTTATCTTTAAATTTAATCCTTTTGTAAAGCCAGTTTTCAAAAAGCAGGGGTAAGAATTTAATGAAGAAGAACTTTTATTATACAAAAAAAATTCCCATAAATTTCTCTGAGATATACTTCTTTAAATAACTAAATTTTTATTAGCAAAAATCCAGGGATACAAAATTATTGATGAATCAGATAAACTATATAAAATTCTCCTTCAGTTTAGTTCAGTTGCTCAGTCGTGTCCAACTTGTCCAACTCTTTGCGACCCCATGAATCGCAGCACGCCAGGCCTTCCTGTCCATCATCAACTCCCGGAGTTCACTCAGACTCACGTCCATCGAGTCGGTGATGCCATCCAGCCATCTCATCCTCTGTCATCCCCTTCTCCTCCTGCCCCCAATCCCTCCCAGCATCAGAGTCTTTTCCAGTGAGTCAACTCTTCGCATCAGGTGGCCAAAGTACTGGAGTTTCAGCTTTAGCATCATTCATTCCAAAGAAATCCCAGGGCTGATCTCCTTCAGAATGGACTGGTTGGATCTCCTTGCAGTCCAAGGGACTCTCAAGAGTCTTCTCCAACACCAAGTTCAAAAGCATCAATTCTTTGGTGGTCAGCCTTCTTCACAGTTCAACTCTCACATCCATACATGACCACAGGGAAAACCATAGCCTTGACTAGATGGACCTTAGTCGGCAAAGTAATGTCTCTGCTTTTAAATATGCTATCTAGGATAGCTTATCAAAATCACACCTCAATATTCTACATACTCTTGCCTAATAGTTCATTGTTAGCTTGTACCAGTAGAGAACTTAAAAAAACAAAGCTTACTGACTGTGTAACTTAAAAAAAAATAATTTCAGGTGAGAAACTTTGCTTTATTTTTAAGATTTTGAGGACAAATTATATAATTTATATAGTATAATGATTAACTAGAAAGGAAATCCTGCTTCATAATTTCTAAACCCTTTCTGGTTGGAAGCCATTGAATTTGAAAACAAAACATTTCCCATAGTTGTCCCTAGGTGGTGCAGTATCTTTTCAATCTAAGGGGTGTGATCTCCCCTTAGACAGCAGATCCTTCTCTTGACCGGATAGACAGCTTGTCCCACTGAATTCTTCAGTGTTGGGAATCGGGCGTCATCTTGGAGGAGAGAGTTTCCCAGGATGTCGTTCACTGTCATAAATCTCCTCCTCCGTGAACATACTGGAGAAACTTGCTGACAATTCTGAGTCAGTTTTGGGTGTTTCCCAGAAACGCAGAATAGTTTTTTCTTCTGGAACTTACATCTGAGGTTCAGAAGTCATTAAGGTATCTAGAGTTGCTATTAAGAAAGCCAGATATTTAGACAAATATTTTCATCACCTCAGCCTCTGAAATAAAAAATCCACATTTTAATGTTTAGGAAGAGTTTGCTGGGGGTTGGTAACTCGTTGGAACTGGAAAATTAAACAGAAGTACAGGTAACTGTGTTTTGACTTAGTTACTTATAAGGAGAGGTATTCGTCCTGCGGTCGTGTAGTAGGCATTGTCCGGCTAGAATATACAAATAGAGAAGAAAGTAAGGTTTTCGCTGTATTCAAAGCCTTTTCTCTGGCATGTCCACAACACAAACACACGCACGCACGCACGCACGCACGCATCCTCATCAGTCAGTCCGTGCTTGAGTAGCAATGCCTGCGTACTGTGAGTACATCTGAGAACCAAGCGCTGAAGACATCCAATAAAAACAAAACGTATGTTAGCAGCTTTCATACAGTATGGAAGTGGTTATTTAAGGTTAAAAACATTGCTCACCAAAATTCAGAATATTAGAATCAGAAGGAAGTAAGAGGATCAATGCTAGGCATCGTATAATTTTACCTGTAGATTTTCAGCCTGCACATCTAGAAGCCAAGGCTTCCTTTAAAACTTATAACCAAAACACCATTGTTATGCCTAAAGCGTTAACAGTTCTTCCTTACTGTCATCAAATATCCACCCAGGGTTAAAAGTTCCCATTTTTCTCCTAGTTTATAACTTATTTGAATCACTATAAAAATCAGATATATACATTGCATTGCTCTGTGTGTCTGTTTCTTATCTCCTATTTATTTAGGTATTTCAGCGGTGACAACTTTGTGCTTCCAACCCCAGAGGGTTTGATCTCTGGTCAGGGAACTAAGATCCCACATGTCTTGTGGTGCAGCCAAGGAAATAAAACAGCACAAAACTTTATTTAATCTTTACTACTTTTTTCCAACTTTTTTATCAGAAATATTCAAGTGAAGAGAAAATTTGTAGAAGCAGGAGGAGGAGGAAGAGGGAAAGGAAGATGGTACAGTGAGAAGAGGGGTACTCCTTCTTGCTACTGATTGATCGGGGGACTCCCCAAGAAGAGTGTGCTCTTGACTAACATCAGCTTGCTCAAGCATTCACCAGGAGCTGCTCCAGGGATAGGTGAGCTTGATTGGAAAGCTGAAGAGACCCTGGAGAAGCTAATAGCACAAGCAGTGAGCAAACCATTCTCCATAGGGCTGGGAAGTGGATTTCTCTGGAAAGGGGATCTGGCACTATTTGTAGCACACAGATCCTCTTAGTCACACAGGTTTGAGGAGCAACCCTTCCTGGGCTCTGATGGGCCCCTAATCTGAAGGGAAACAGAAGTGGGAGGCTGGCAGGATGAACCTCAGCCCCTGTTGCTGCAGCTGGTGACAGAGCTCCACGTGGCATTAACTGCTTTCCCCCTCAGATCCTGGTTTCCCCTTGGAGCTCAATGAGGGGCCCCGAAATCCTCACTTGAGAGGAGCCTGAGCACCCCCAAATCTCATCACCTTCCCTCCTTCCAATTCAGAAGGCATGGGTAGAGGGCACATAGAGATGTTTCTGGAAAAAGACATTCAGTTGCTTGGAAAGAAGTGGCTAGATTCAGTGGAAGTCATGAGATGGGAAAAAAAGAGAAGTCTCCCAGTTGACTTTCATGTCATGTGAGAAAGTGCAAAGGGAAACTTAAAAGGGTTTTACAATCACAAAACCACGCAAAGAACACTTAACCCACTAAGCTGCAACAGGATGACGAGTGAGTTCTCTAAGTGCCCACGTGAAGACCCAAACATGATGTGACTTTTAGGGCAATGGGTCCGTTAAGGAAAGGACAGAATTAGCAAAGCGTTAGGCACTGTGGGGAACACCAAACCACAGAGTTACGACTAGATGAGGAAGAACAGCACGCTTGAACAGTTTGAAAATGTTGGTAGGAATGAGGACAGTGCTAGACTGCTGGGCAGTGCTTGACCATCTCTCTCTCTCCCGAAAATCATTAATTTGGAGAAACAAATCTTTTTGCTTTTTGGAGAACCTGGAACTTAGGAAGTCCAGGAAGTATTGGTGTGCTGTAGGGGAGTAGCTACTAAATTCTAAAGACAGAATGATAACTTGAGTTTTTTGTTTTGATATCTATAAGCAGTAAAATGTAGCATGTTGAAGTTCCTGACCCTTACCCTGTGGGTTCCATGTATAATTCCGGTGACAACTGTGTATTTTTGGTTAAAACATCAACAACAATGACAACTTCCTTGTTTGATTGTCTTTCTTTCCCATCCAGTTCACATGATGTATTGCTGCTACATTAATGTTTGTGGCTGAAACACCCTACAGTGACTGCCCCATGATCACGCTCTGTATAATCCTCTCTCTTTGGGTGCAGATGAGACCTGTGGCTTGCTTCTAAACAAATAGAATATGGCAAGGGTGATGGGCTGTGACTTCCTTGGTATAGATAGGTTACTGTCTATACCATCTGTGTCTACAGGTATGTGACCTCATCCTTCTTGTGCTCTGTAGAGAGATGCTCTTTACTGACTTTGAAGAGGTAGGCTGTCATGCTGGGAGACAGTCTAGGCAGCAGGGAACTGTCTGTAGGACCTGAGGAACGGGATTCTTAGCCATATGAGTGCTGAGCTCAATCGCTCAGTTGTGTCTGACTTTGCAATCCCATGGACTACAACCTGCCAGGCTCCTCTGTTCATGGAATTCTCCAGGCAAGAATACTGCAGTGGGTTTCCATTTCCAACTCCAGGGAAGCTTCCTGACCCAGGGCTCAAATCCACATCTCCTGAGTCTCCTGCATTGGCAGGTGGATTCTTTACCACTGTGCCACCTGGAAAGCCCTAGCCACAGGGAAATGAATGAGCCTGAGTGGGCTTGGAATCAGATTCTTTCCTAGTCAAGCCTTCAGATGAGAATGCAGTCTGCCTGACACCTTAATAGCAGTCCTGTGAGATCGTGAGCAGAGGACTCAGCTCATCTGTGCGTAAACACCATTCGCATGGAAACTGTGAGGCAATAAATACATGTCATTTGAAGCCACTAAATCTACGGTAATTTTTAATACAAACATGAAAACAAATACCATGGTGTACTGGTCAAAAAGTTTCCATGATGGACTTCCCTGGTGATCCAGCAGGTAACACTCCGTATTCCCAATGCAGAGGGCATGGGTTCGATCCCTGGTCAAGGAACTAGATCCCACATGCCACAACTAAAAGATCCTGCGTACTGCAAGGGAGATTGAGCATCTCTTGCACCACCGCAAAGACCCAGCGCAGTTGATTGTGTAAAAATAGTTAAAAATCCAGTGGCTTTTTCTTGCCTTTAGAATAAAGTCCAGGCAATTCCTTGGTGGTCCAAAGGTTAGACTCCAGTCTTCCATTGCAGGAGGTCTGGGTTTGATCCCTGGTCAAGGAACTAAAATCCCACAAGCTCTACAGTGTGCTGAAAAAACAGTAGAATAAAGTCCAAAAAGCTTCTCAGGACAGTCAAGGCTTTCTGTTATCTGAATTTACTTGACTTTTCCCTGAGTTATTTTTATATTACTGGGTCTAGGCCCACTCTCATAAAGACTACATCAAGCTAAGAGAGAGCTCTTTCAACAAAGAGAGTCTTTCAACAAGGACTGAAGGAGTCCCCCGTGGGGCAGAAATAACTGAGTCCTTATAGTTTTTCATTATATGTGTCTACTTCATGTCCTCTGAATTAAACTTCCTGTTTATTATATATATAGTCATGGCTTACATTTCAGTACCAGCAACAAAGTTGTTTTTTTTTCCAAGTTTTTCTTAGTCTAAATCCTGCCCATTCTTGTAGATCTCCATAAAATCAAACGTAATTATCCAGCATCGCTCCAACCCAGAAGTAATTCATCTCTTTCTCCACTACTTGTTATGGTGTGTATTTCTCACATTCCACTATATCACAGCCATATATCTTGATGGACGTGTGTCATTCAATTTAGTTGCCCATCATCCAAACACTTTTTAGGAATTCTCTATTTTGTGAGTCTTGGTGGGAAGCAGAGACTGCCTTCTGTAGAAATTGAACCTGCCAAATTCTTGCTTCCTCACTTTGCTTTTCAGTTAAGTTTCAATAACTATATATTGCAGCAAAAAAATTTATTATTTAAGTCTTTCAAGATTTTTATGGAGAAAGCAATGGCAACCCACTCCAGTACTCTTGCCTGGAAAATCCCATGGATGGAGGAGCTTGGTAGGGTACAGTCCATGGGGTCATGAAGAGTCCAACATGACTGAGCGACTTCACTTTCATTTTTCACTTTCATGCATTGAAGAAGGAAATGGTAACCCACTCCAGTGTTCTTGCCTGGAGAATCCCAGGGATAGGGGAGCCTGGTGGGCTGCCATCTGTGGGGTTACACAGATTGGACACAACTGAAGCAATTTAGCAGTAGCAGCAAGATTTTTATATAATTCCTCCAGGGTTATGGTTAGGATTCAGTTCAGTTCAGTCGCTCAGTTGTGTGCCACTCTTTGCAACCCCATGGACTGTAGCACAGCAGGCCTCCCTGTCCATCATCAACTCCCAGAGTTTACCAAAACTCATGTCCATTCAGTCGGTGATACCATCCAAACATCTCATCCTCTCTTGTCCCCCTTCTCCTCCCACCTTCAGTCTTTCCCAGCATCAGGGTCTTTTCAAGTGAGTCAGGTCTTCACATCAGATGGCCAAAGTATTGGAGCTTCAGCTTCAACATCAGTTCTTCCAATGAACACTCAGGACTGATCTCCTTTAGGATGGACTGGTTGGATCTTCTTGCAGTCCAGAGGACTCTCAACACAGTTCAAAAGCGTCAATTCTTCAGCGCTCAGCTTTCTTCACAGTCCAACTCTCATATCCATACATGACCACTGGAAAAACCATAGCCTTGACTAGATGGACCTTTGTTGGCAAAGTAATGTCTCTGCTTTTTAATATGCTATCTAGGTTGGTCATAGCTTTTATTTCAAGGAGCAAGCATCTTTTAATTTCATGGCTGCAATCACCATTGGCAGTGGTTTTGGAGCCCCCCAAAATAAAGTCTGGCACTGTTTCCATTGTTTCCCCATCTATTTGCCATGAGGTAATGGGCCCAGATGGCATGATCTTAGTTTTCTGATCTTAGTTTTCTGAATGTTGAGTAAGCCAACTTTTTCACTTTCACTTTCATCAAGAGGCTTTTAGTTCCTCTTTCTGCCATAAGGGTGGTGTCATCTGCATATCTGAGATTATTGATATTTCTCCCAGCAATCTTGATTCCAGCTTGTGCTTCTTCCAGCCCAGCGTTTTCTCAGGATGTACTCTGCATATAAGTTAAATAAGCAGGGTGACAACATACAGCCTTGAAGTACTCCTTTTCCTATTTGGAACCAATCTGTTCCATGTCCAGTTCTAACTGTTGCTTCCGACCTGCATATAGGTTTCTCAAGAGGCAGGTCAGATGATCTGGTATTCCCATCTCTTGAAGAATATTCCACACTTTATTGTGATCCACACAGTCAAAGGCTTTGGCATAGTCAATAAAGCAGAAATAGATGTTTTTCTGAAACTCTCTTGCTTTTTCAGAGATCCAGTGGATGTCAGCAGTTTGATCTCTGGTTCCTCTGCCTTTTCTAAAACCAGCTTGAACATCTGGAAGTTCATGGTTCGCATATTGTTGAAGCCTGGCTTGGAGAATTTTGAGCATGACTTTACTAGCGTGTGAGATGAGTGCAATTGTGTGGTCATTTGCTCATTCTTTGGCATTGCCTTTCTTTGGGATTGGAATGAAAACTGACCTTTTCTAGTCCTGTGGAAAATGGTTAGGATTAGGGTATAATATTGGGGGTTTCCCAGTTGGCTCAGTGGTAAAGAATTCACCTACCAAAGCAAGAGACTCGAGTTTGATCCCTGGGTTGGGAAGATCCCCTGCAGGAGGAGATGGAAACCCACTCCAGTATTCTTGCCTGGAAAATTCCATGAACAAAGGACCCTGGCGGGTTACAGTCTGTGGGATCACAAAGAGTTAGACAAGACTGAGGTCAGTGCATATACTTATATAATACTGAAAGTATTAGAATGCTGAAGGAAAAAATCTTATTTTACAGCATGATTATATGTGTAATATATATATATTTGTGTATAAAAGTGTGAATTTTTCTGAAATCAATATCTGAAAATTTATTTTAGTCCTGTGGTTTAGGAGATTACACACATATACAGATATTGGCAATAAATTTTGTAAACTGGTTGGAGAGGGGCCAGAAAGTTAAAAGTCGGAAAGTTTCTCATTAATGTTCCAATTAACCTTTATATTAATATTTCAAGTAATATTAATATTACTTGAAACACAGTAAGTGTACAGTTAATGTTTGTTGAATAAAAGGGTCGACTTTGTCTGGGAAAGATAACAGATTTTCTTTACAAAGCAGTAGCTTTCAAGCAGCCTACATTATCCTTTGGTAACACTCTATCCTTCCTTTATTTCCAAAAAGTCCTTACAGAGTGTAAAGGGGATTATGGACTTAACGGCTTAAATGTATTCATCGTCACAACAGAGAGTAAGTGTATTTAACCCAGCTGGCCAAGGAATTAATTTCTTCTGTTTAACATCATTTTTCTGCTCTTCCCTCTTCTCCGATGTGATTGCCAGGCCATTAGTCAAAAGTAGAAAAAAATCATAGAAGTCCAGTTTGCAGTATAAGACAATTTCAGAATTATTGATTTTCAAGTGTTCTATTGACTCTCTAGGTCAGCATTATGATTTAGTTTTTCTCATTATGGTAGAAGCAGAGCTGGTCTCTACAAATCCACAGAAGCAGCATCTCAGAAACAACACCTGAGACCCAAAGGACGCTAAATGGCCTAGTGAAGGAAACCGGGGTATGCCATTTAGGACGCTGATGGATCTGTAACGTGTCTGTGGGAAGAGAGTGTCCAAGATGGGAGGAGGAGAGGGAGAAGTTTGCCACAGCAGCTGTAAACAAAAAGAACAGTCTCCCTCATTACTCAGTTCTAAAAACGGTTAAGTTGCAACTCACTGCAGCTGCCCACAGTGTGCACTGAGGGGAATTCAGGATGAAGAATAGGATGAAATATTCTTGTTTTGAATATATGGCCCCAAAGCAGTTAAATGCATATTTCAGAAAGAAATTCAGTGATGCCAGATTCTTGCATAGAAGAGCACTAAAATAATTTTTTGAGATTCTCTGTTTGTGTTTGTCATTAGCAGTAATCTTTTTACCAAGATATATGTTTAACTGCAAGTATTTCCGAGGCAAAAAATTCATATAGGCTCCTTCCCTGCATCCCTTCTTCTTTGCAGCAGTCACCTCAGAGTTACTTACAGGCTGTTTCCTGGACTATAATTCCCAATAAGGTCCACGAATAAAACTCAACTCACAGCTTCTACATTGTTTTCCTTCCAGTCAACAGTTTTGGTGACCACGGAGTGTCCCACAGCTGACTGCTCCCTTTGCCTAAACGCGGCAAGGATCCAAACACTTGCTACCAGCCAGGCCCCTTGTCCCTGTCCATCTCCTAAATGAGCCCAGATGGTACAGTAAGTTTCTCATAGTCTGGAAATTTCTGTCTTGGATGATTGATCCTGATTTTTATTATGTGGTGTATAGACTCCACACTAGTAGAGTTTCCCTGAACATACGGTAATTTAGGAAGGGAGTACCTTGAATTCTAAGTTGAAAGATGCTGGGAAGACTTTGCTCAGTTGAAAGACACTGGCGAGGTTTGGACTCAGTGATTAGGTAGGAGACGGTCCTGTTCTTTTCCTTGAATGGGTTGCTTTCATAGAGTTTGTTGGAATAAAAGTGAACATACCATAGGTGAGCTTTCAGTTTTGAAGATAGGGGCAGAATTCCTCCTGGCCAGTTTACAGCTCTCTCAGGCAACCGAAAAACTTGGGGGAGTGGTGGAGGCGAGTCCGCCCATAGTACAGCAGCCCCTTGTGACACTCATTTATTAAAGAAACTTGCTTGTCTGGGACTTCCCTAGTGGTTCAGTGGTTAAGGACCTGCCTGCCAGTGCAGGGGACATGGGTTCAATCCCTGATCCAGGAAGATTCCACATGCTGTGGAGCAGATAAGCCCTGGGGCCTGGAGTCCATGCTCTGAGACAAGAAGAGCTGCTGCAGTGAGTAGCCCCCGCTTGCCACAACTAGAGGATAGCCGGTGTAGCAACGAAGACCCAGCACAGCCAAGAATAAACTTTAAAATTTTTAAAAAGAATATTTTTAAAGGGGAGGGAGAAGAGACCTTTTTAAACTCAAACTGCTAGAAAGGCTCCCTCACCCACAATCTGATTCACAGCCTCCTTCAATTCAGTCAGTTCAGTCGCTCAGTGGTGTCCGACTATTTGCGACCCCATGAATCGCAGCACGCCAGGCCTCCCTGTCCATCACCAACTCCCGGAGTTCACTCAGACTCACGTCCATCGAGTCAGTGATGCCATCCAGCCATCTCATCCTCTGTCATCCCCTCTCCTCCTGCCCCCAATCCCTCCCAGCATCAAAGTCTTTTCCAATGAGTCAACTCTTCGCATCAGGTGGCCAAAGTACTGGAGTTTCAGCTTTAGCATCAGTCCCTTCAAAGAAATCCCAGGGTTGATCTCCTTCAGAATGGACTGGTTGGATCTCCTTGCAGTCTAAGGGACTCTCAAGAGTCTTCTCCAACACCACAGTCAAAAGCATCAATTCTTTGGCGCTCAGCCTTCTTCACAGTCCAACTCTCACATCCATACATGACCATAGCCTTGACTAGACGGACCTTATTCTCCTTCCTAGTTATACAGCCTCCTTCAGATTCTGTCAAAGATGAATTGTTCAGTCACTGTCTTGTCTGACTCTTGTGAATGCAAATCTCAAAAGTCTTTTCTGCAAATAGTAAAAATCCTTAGCCATTTGAATGGATAAACTTAACTTATTCCACTTTTTTTTTATAAACTAGTAAGTTTTATATTGTAATATATGTTTCTTGACTGAGTTTTAAAATGAAGCTGTGAGATCTTTGGTTGTATCTGTTTATCTGTCTGTGTGTACATTATAGATATATGTTGCTACCTCCAGATGGTATTATCAAAATCAGTTTGTTAAAGAGCTCTATTTAATTCACTTAAAAGTAAGTCCTCATAAATTAAATATTTATAAGTGTTACAGTAACTAACACAAATGAATTTCAAGTTTACATGATCTGGGAGATATTCAATATTAAATTAATATACAGTATTAAAGTTTAAATTTATTGGTTTAATTAATACAGACATGTCTTTTATTGAACCTAGGTTTACTAAAAAGTTATCAAATATTATCTCTGTTATGAAATTTATTAGCAAGAAGAATAGCTTGGGATGATGGCTAACTTGGTCTAATGTCTCATGAAGGATTTCATCCATAATCTAAACATAATTGTTGGGAACAAGTAAATACATATAAATGAGGTAAGAGCTTTTAGGGGAGCTCTTTCTGTTTTATGGTGGTGTGCACAGGGAACGCTGCCTGCCATCTAGTAAGTAAAGACTGTCACCTGCCATTGCAGTAAACAAGGGTCAAACCAGCCCCTGTAGCCTCCTCATATCCCCCACCCCAAATGGTGCACCTTGAGGGAAATTCAGGATAGAGGAAAACAAGAAGCATTATTTGGATACTGGCCCTCGGTAGTTAAGATGCGTTTCTACGGGATAATTTCAGTGAGCCCAGTTACCCGCACCTTCTATAGACGGACAAGACTAGAGCCATGAACTCCAGGTGCCTGTTTGTGTGATTAGCAGTCATTTTGGGATGTTTGACTACCGTTCTTTTTCCCCGCCAAGCAAAAAACTCTTATATATCCTGGCTTCTCCCTTACTTTTTTGGAGCAGTTTCTCAGCAATTGGAGAGGTTTTCCCCTGGGTTATAGTCTTCAATAAGGTCCCCAAATAAAATTTAACTGGAAACTTTTAGATTGTTTTTTTCTTCAGTCAACTGTATGTCTGCTTAAAAATGGTAACTGAGCAACTTGAAACTTTAAAGTTTTGCTAAGTTAAGTTAAATGATAGAAATTTATTAAATATATAGATAATTTTCAAGTAAAAAAGATACTGAAATATTAATTACTGAACATAGGCTTCCTTTTACAGAGAAATTGAAGATATTCAGGACTATTATGGGGATGCTTGGATAAATTTTCTATAAAACATTTTTAGAAATCACAAATCGTATTTGTAAGTTTGCCTATTTATAGAGTGCTAATTGACTTTTCACTTTGATGCATTGGAGAAGGAAATGGCAACCCACTCCAGTATTCTTGCCTAGAGAATCCCAGGGATGGGGGAGCCTGGTGGGCTGCCGTCTATGGGGTTGCACAGAGTCGGACACGACTGAAGTGACTTAGCAGCAGCAGCAGCAATGTGAAAAGAATTCATAATTGCTTACTTCTTAATTTTCACTACCAAGGAAGGTTTTTAAAGCTTAAGAACTCTATTATGTGTAATCAATTCAATTATATAAGGAAAACATCTTCAGAGGAAAGGAAAAATATAAAGAATGAAATGCATTTCATTAAAGGAAAAGAAAGCAATTTTTGTCTTAAATCTGATTATTTCTAAATGGAGAGGAAAGGGACAGACAAATAAGGATATAAAAGATTTGTGAGAAAAAAGGTAATCTTTATAAAGGAATTCTATGTGGGGTCAGGATTATCTAAGAGTAGAATAAATTTAATTATGAAAATTTAATATTAAAGTGATGCAAAACTAGAAATTTATTTTCTTTGCTAAGAGGAAATTTTTTTGACGTATTGATCTGCTTTTTGATAACAGAAAAAATTTTCTTTCAAGTGGTCTGTTAACTTTCTGTAAGGGCTTCCGTGGTGGCTCAGTGATAAAGAATCCGCCTGTCAATGCAGGAGACATGGGTTCGATCCCTGGGTTGGGACGATACCCTGGAAAAGGAAATGGCAACCTATTCCAGTGTTCTTGCCTGGGGAGTCCCATGGACAGAGGAGCCTGGTGGGCTACAGGTCATTGGGTCACAAGAGTCAGGCACAACTGAGCGTGCGCACACATACACGTAACTTTCTGTATTTTGCCTTTAAAATCTATGGTCACTCTGGTTAACTGAGTAAGTATTGTTTCACAGTGACCTATGATTCCACCTGACCAAGCGTTTTAAAACCTTTTTGATATCTTTGACAAGCTTCCTCAGTTAAGTTCTAAATGAAATTTTAAAAAAATATACACTTTCATCCATCTGTTTAATGGGCTGTGCCAGGTCCCAGCTGCACAAGAAATGGAATATATCCTGCCACATCTGTAAACAAGGATGTCACCATCATCAGCGACTGCAGCCCTCCACTGTGAGCTGGTGAGCCCTCAGAGAACTCAGCAAGGAGAAGAACGCCTGTGATCTAGCAGCCTTCAGCTACAGCCACTCCCTGGGGTGAGCCTTGAGGAAAGGAAGCCCAGAATGCAAAAAACCAGGATCCTGGCCCCAGAGACCTGAGGTGCAATCAAAGAAATGATTTCAGTAAGCCTAGACTTTTGCATCCTTCCATACACAGAAAAATGCTAATTGCTTGATTTGAGATATCTGGTTTTCTTTAATTAACAATTATCTTAAAAAAAAATTATTTACTTATTTTTGGTTGCGCTGGGTCTTTGTTGCTTTGCGCATGCTTTGTCTAGCTGTGGTGAGTGGGGGCTTCTCTTCGCTGTGGAGCATGGGCTTCTCACTGCAAAGCTGGGCTCTAGGTTGTGTGGGCTTCAGAGGTTGCAGCATGCAGGCTCAACAGAACAAGAACATTTTGATGTTCAGACTACCTGCCCTTTGTTGCAAAACCTCTGTGTAACCTGGTCCTCTTCTCACCTCAGAGCAGTTCTCTCAGGGTTACTTGAAATACTGCCTCCTGGACTTTAGTTCTAAAAACTTCCACGGAATAAAACTGAACTCTCAACTTACTCAGGATCTTCAGTTGTGGCCTGAGAACTCCTAGGTGCGGCATATGGAATCCAGTTCCCTGACCAGGGATTGAACGCAAGCCTCCAGCCACTGGACCACCAGGGAAGTCCCCTAAATGAATTTCTTTTGATCTCTAGCAAACTTTGGGATGCTTCAGAGGGCTTCTGAAACATCTCAAAGAGAGATACTAAACTAATGAGGCTTATGTAATATGTTGAACTACATGGGAAACATTGTCACTGATGATAAAGCTTTTTAGGTTTATCACGTGGGTATATATTACTAATATAAAATTACTAACATTTGGATACATCCTAGTATATTATCAATCATAAATCTAATTCTTGGAGAAGGAAATGGCAACCCACTCCAGTATTCTTGCCTGGAAAATTCCGTGGACGGAGGAGCCTGGCAGGCTACAGTTCATGGGGTCGCAAAGAGTCAGACATGACTGAGCGACTTCAATGTCAATGTCTTAATATACTGTGTGTCACAGACATAACCAAATTCCCTTGTCAGTTGTAATTATATCTTTAACCATCCCGTTTTCAGTCTTTTGTTGTTTGTATAGACAATTATTAGTTTGCTGTGATGCTTTAACAAAACTGAAGATCTTCAGATTCATAAAAAGGACTTTTGACAATATAGGCTTCTGATAACTTACTTTTTTTTTTTTTGGCTATGCTGAGTCTTCATTGCTGCATGGGCTTTTCTCGGCTGCAGGAAGCGAGGGCTACTCTTCATTGGGGGGCCCAGGCTTGGCGTTGCAGCGGCTTCTCTTCTTGTAAAGAACAGGCTCTAGAGCACTTGGGCCTCAGTAGTCGCAGCTCCCAGGCACCAGGGCACAGGCTCAGTATTGTGGCGCATGGGCTTAGTTGCTCTGCCGCATGGACCAGATTTGGGATCACACCCAATGTCTGCTGCGTTGGCAGATGGATTCTTCACCCCTGAGCCAGCCACCAGGGAAGCCTGGTTTCTGGTAACTTTAAGATCATACTACTGCACTGAGTAAGAAATACCAAAACTCAAGTGGAAAAACCTCATGGCTTTGTAAAACTACTAACAAAACAATCTAAATCAACAAGAATTAATTGCATGGGGCTGAATGACCTGATAAATAAAATTTATAATTTTATTACTTTTTCTCTTAAATATTAATGACTTTCACTATTTGTTTTCCAGAGAAGAGTAAACTTTTCCTTTTATGGGAACAACAAGCAGCAAGTTGATAAATGTACCTTTGGAGATGAAGATAAGACATTTACTTTTTTCCCCTCTACTGAATCTCTCCAGAGTTTGCCTTCTACAGCAGGCTCCCCTCTGGACTTGTTGGCTTATTGTGATCCTGGTTACAACTAGTTACACTAATCAGCATTGTGAATTTTTCTCTTTGTTGTTTTCAGACTGTTTATGTTTTATGTCTCTTGATGCTATACTGTGACTTTATTAATGCTATTAGCTACATTACTTATGGTGGCTCAGAGGTTAAAGCGTCTGCCTCCAATGCGGGAGACCCGGGTTCGATTCCTGGGTTGGGAAGATCCCCTGGAGAAGGAAATGGCAACCCACTCCAGTATTCTTGCTTGGAGAATCTCATGGACTGAGGAGCCTGGTGGGCTGCAGTCCATGGGGTCACAAAGAGTCGGACACGACTGAGTGACTTTACTTACTTACTTACTTACATTACTTATGGGCTTCCCAGATGATGCTAGTGGTAAAGAATCCACCCCCTGATGCAAGAGATGCAGGTTCGATCTCTGGATTGGGAAGATTCTTCCCTGGTGGCTCAGAGGTTAAAGCGTCTGCCTCCAATGCGGGAGACCCGGGTTCGATTCCTGGGTTGGGAAGATCCCCTGGAGAAGGAAATGGCAACCCACTCCAGTATTCTTGCTTGGAGAATCTCATGGACTGAGGAGCCTGGTGGGCTGCAGTCCATGGGGTCACAAAGAGTCGGACACGACTGAGTGACTTTACTTACTTACTTACTTACATTACTTATGGGCTTCCCAGATGATGCTAGTGGTAAAGAATCCACCCCCTGATGCAAGAGATGCAGGTTCGATCTCTGGATTGGGAAGATCCCCTGGAGGAGAGCATAGCAACCCACTCCAGTATTGTTGCCTGGAGAATCCCATGGACAGAGGGGCCTGGTGGGCTACAGTCCATAGCCTCGCAAAGAGCTGGAGATGAGTGAAGCAACTTAGCACAGCATATCAGTGCTAAATATGCCTTTTATAAGATTATTGTTCTTTACATTACTTGATGTGTAACAAAACTAATGATGGATAATTGTCTTGAGGCAATTGATCACATATATAGCTCTATACAAAATTACTTATAACAGTACAATTCTAGATATAGGAAAAAGCAACAGGAGAGAAGCAATTCCTGGATCATAATAGACTAGTGAACACATAATCCAGAGAAGTTTAGGTTATTAACAGGACCTAATTCAGATGTAGGGCTTGCCAGATGGATCGGTAGTAAAGGATCCCCCTGCAATGCAGACCTGGGTTCAATTCTGGGGTCGGAAAGATCCCTTGGAGGAGGGCATGGCAACCCACTCCAGCATTCTTGCCTGGAAAATCTCATAGACAGAGGAGCCTGGTGGGCTACAGTCCATGTGGATGCAGAGTCAGACACAACTGCACGGCGAAGCAAAGCCTGGCACACAGAGAAAAGCACTAATATCATTGACTTGAGGTGTGTGTGTGTGTGTGTGTGATCAGCAGTGATCTTTAACCAAGATGCATGCTTGGCCTGTGTATTTCCAGTCAAGTTTCTTTTTCCACAACCCCTCTGCCACTAGCTGTGCTGCATGGCTTGTGGGGTCTTAGACTTGTGGGAACTTAGTTCCCTGATGAGGGGTTGAACCTGGACCCCAACAGTGAAGGTGCCAAGTCCTAATCATTGGACTGCCAGGGAATGCCCCCAATTTAGTTTTTATATACTAGCTCCTCACCAGCCTCCTAGAGGTTCTTCCCTCAGAGTGGCTAAGAGGCTATTTCTTGGGCTCTCATTTCATTCGGTCCTCAGTAAGCTCCTTGGATGAAACTTCTCTCACAACTTTTACACTCTGAGTCCAGAAATAGTAAATTGTTGACAGGAAGCCTTTTGACCAAACCAACACTTAGCTCTTTTGGGGGGGAATTCACACAGAAATGATCCAGTCTGAAGTTGTTTCTCTGCTCTGATTCCCTCACTGGCTGCTTCAGGGTCCATCCAGTAGCGCTCTGCTAATCCAGGTGTGATCCAAAGAACAGCAGGAATGGGCATTGCCTGGGAGCTTGTTAGACGGGGAGAATCTCCAGACCTACTGAATCAGAAACTTCATTTTAACAATCTCCCCAGGTCAGCTTTAGAGGCTGCAACAGAATTCTTTCTTGTCCTTATAAACCCATTAGTGAGATTACAAAGGAAAAACAAAGCTAGAAAATATACTATGTACGAATATACTGTGTATCTCTTTTAACACAACTGACTGTTGGCCACAAGCATGGCATCGGTGTTTTTCCTTGGCTACCCATTCATTCATTCAACAAATATTTGGGAGGAAAATAAGGGAGCACGGTAAGTAATGGTCATCCACTGAACTCGTTTAACCTCTTAGACATCCATGCGGCCGTTATGTCTACTTTGTATGTGGGGACGTTGAGGAGAATAAAGAGGAATAATCAAGACGCCCCAGGTTGACATCGACAGTGCGCAGAGGAGCCAGGATCCGAATCCACGGCCTTCCGAAAGCAGCACTTGCGTCCCACACTGTCTGCCGCCCACACGGGTGTCCGTGCCTCCCTCTCCTGGGCAGGAGTGTCGTTGCACAAGGTCAGACTTCCCCCTACTCAAGCAGCCGGGTTCCTCCTCTGGCCCTCTGCGTCAAGGGCCCAGCAGCCTAGATCGGGGTCAGAGGTCAACAGTAACCAAGTTCCAGAGCTAACACCTTCCAGGAGTCTGGACCGAGTCTCGGGGCGGGGCGGGGTGGCGGGCAGAAGAGTAAACGTGCAGCATCCCGGTCACAGGGTGCAAGCACCTAGACCTGCCATCTTCTTCATCCTTCCATCTTGGTCCTTCCAGGCGGGCGGTGGAGAGCGGGAATCCGAGGCGAGAAGAGCGCCCTAGAGAGGCTTTCCCTTAACCAAAATGCCGGCCGCGCTTCCCTGCCCTCAGCCGACATGGCGGCCTCCGGGTGGTCTCCATGGTGACGCAGCCTGCGTCTCCGGTGCCGGCTTAAGCCGGGCGTATGTGGAGACGAGCCTTTCCCGCCCCCTCATTTTTTTGCGACAGTTGCAGGGGACGTCACGGCAGTTGGCGGGTGTCAGCTGATTTGCTGCAGCGGCGGCGGCGGCGGCGGTGGAGGCGGCAACGGGCGCCTCGCAGCCGCGCTAGCGAGGCGGAGGCTGGGCTGGGGTTCCAGCCCGAAGTTTCCGCGCCCGGGTTTGCCCACCCGGCGTCCCACCCGGACACGTCCTCGCCTGGTCCTCTTGGCCGGAGGGACGGGAAATAGCCAGGCACACGATGAGGCTGTGACAGGTGAGGGGCTTTCGGGCTTTCCCGGGGGTTGTCCCAGCGCGGCTGCGCCCCCGCCGTGGGGCTCAGGGGCCGGGGCTCGGGGGGTTCCCGCCTCGCTCCCTCTGGCGGCGGTGCCCGCCGTCCGATCGCCGCCGCTGGAAGCTCTGATCCGTTCCGGCGCCCGCAGGGTCGGGCCCGCAGCTCGGCACCAGTGCCCGGAACGTGGGTCCTGCCCGAGGGCTTCGGGGCCCCCCGGCCTAGTGACAGCGCTCCTGCCGACGCGGGCTCTCCTCTTGGGATGGGACCCCTTGCCCCTCCACCCCCAGTGGCAGAATAAACCGAGCGAGATGCTTGACGTTGGCGGGTGGGTGGTTCCTGACAGGGCTTTTGGGAAATGTGCTTGCTTTGGGGGTCCACACAGCCCTTCCCGATGCTCTTTGGTTTGCCCTTGCCTAGGGTGCTGAGACATCTGTTAGCACACCTGCCCGCTCTCGTCTCCCTGCCCTAGGACTTGATCTAAGCGGATACCTGCCCCCAGCGCCCACTTACTTGGTGGGTCCCAGCGTTCTGAAGCTCTGTGCTTGGAGTTAGCCATACCTCCGCCTTGGATTCAAAAGCTGCCGTTTTATGCTTTGATTCACTTGCTATGTCAGTTTCTCAGGTCCTAGAATTTGAAATTATGGCTGCAGCATCACAGGAAGCGTTGGAGTTGATGCATCTGATTTTAGGGTTCAGTGAGAGCTACAGTTTGCGTTCACAGTAGGATTTGATATGAGCCAAAAAGGCAAGCTGTGACTGTGAGATGTTTATTATTTAGGGCTTTACAGGCAGGATGTCAAGATCGCCTGTTATATGAGAGAAATTGAATTTTGAAATATACACACTTTCTTTATAAGCAATTTGTGACAGTATGGAGGTGGAGGACCGCTTAAAAGTGAAAATAAAGTGTTGAAATGCCTTTGGTATTACGAAGAATCAAAGGTTACCTTGATTTCATCCAAAATAACATCTTAGTTATTTCAAATTGGGCAAACGGAACAGTATAAACATGTATTAAATGCCTGGTTAATTTTCCTTTTTTTTTTTTTGTAAGTATTTTATTGAAACATAGTTGATTTGCAGTGTTGTGTTAGTTCCTGGTGTACGTGTACAGCACAGTGATTCAGTAATAAAAATATATAATAATGTGCATTTGCTAATCTCAAACTGCCAGTCCTTGCCTCCTGCACCCACCCTTCCCCTTGGCAGTCACAAGCCTGTTCTCTGTGAGTCTGTTGCAAAGATAAGTTCATTTGTGTCATATGTTAGATTCCACACATGTATTTTTTTTTAATTTTCTTTATGTAACTTAGTTTTGGTTGTGCTGGGTCTACCTTACAGTGCAAGCTTTCTCTAGTTGCAATGCTCGGGCTTCTCACCGCAGTAGCTTCTGCTGTGGAGCACAGGCTCTAGGGCACGAGGGCTTTAGAAGTTGCCTCTCGCGGGATGAGTAGTTGTGGCTTATGGGCTTAGTTGCTCGGAGGCATGTGGAATCTTACCGAACCGGGGATGGAACCCGTGTCCTCTGCATTGCAAAGCAGATTCTTAACCACTGCACTACTAGGAAAGCCCCCCTCCCCATCCCCCCTTTTTCATTTCTTTTTTAATAGAAGGGAATACCAACCTTTATTTATACTTGGATTCTAGCTCAGAGCCATTTTAGACAGTATAGCAAACTGGGAAAAGGCACAGATCCTGGAACCAAGATTCATATTCCAGCATGAGAATATTAACTGCCCGACAGCTCTCTAACATTCCTGCAGTCCCTTCAGTCAAGTGGGGAGAGGACCACCCCTTCTAGTGGCTGTCACGACTACCTCTGCCCTAGTGGCCAGCCTGGGTACTCACCCCGCAGGCAGTTCAGCTGAGACTGAATTCTGTAGGTCTCAGATCACTGATTAGGGTGGTTCTCAGTGAGTTATTGAACATCTGAGGTAGCCCCTACCTCCAGACATTCTGAGGCAAGAAGTAGGAATGCGGCCTGGCTCAAGGACAGCGTGTGATCTTACGATTTCCTTTAACAGATAGAAGCTCTGTTTTGAAACAGAGGAAGTGAGGTGGCTGGTTTATCTGCAGCAGACGAGCATGGCAGACTCTGCAGGTAGCGAGCGGCGTGTTGCACCCTTGTCAATGGAAGGTGGGCTGACATGTAGCCTTGATGGCATCCTCTACACGAGGTCGGTCCTAAGGTTTGTTTTGGATCTCAAATGCAGAGAGTTGGGTTCAGTTCACTTCAGTTCAGTTCAGTCGCTCAGTCATGTCCGACTCTTTGTGACCCCATGAATCGCAGTACGCCAGGCCTCCCTGTCCATCACCAACTCCCGGAGTTCACTCAGATTCACGTCCATTGAGTCCGTGATGCCATCCAGCCATCTCATCCTCGGTCGTCCCCTTCTCCTCCTGCCCCCAATCCCTCCCAGCATCAGGGTCTTTTCCAATGAGTCAACTCTTCGCATAAGGTGCCCAAAGTACTGGAGCTTCAGTTTTAGCATCATTCCTTCCAAAGAAATCCCAGGGTTGATCTCCTTCAGAATGGACTGGTTGGATCTCCTTGCAGTCCAAGGGACTCTCAAGAGTCTTCTCCAACACCACAGTTCAAAAGCATCAATTCTTCGGCACTCAGCCTTCTTCACAGTCCAACTCTCACATCCATACATGACCACAGGAAAAACCATAGCCTTGACTAGACGGACCTTAGTCGGCAAAGTAATGTCTCTGCTTTTGAATATACTATCTAGGTTGGTCATAACTTTTCTTCCAAGGAGTAAGCGCCTTTTAATTTCATGGCTGCAGTCACCATCTGCAGTGATTTTGGAGCCCAAAAAAACAAAGTCTGACACTGTTTCTACTGTTTCCCCATCTATTTCCCATGAAGTGATGGGGCCAGATGCCATGATCTTCGTTTTCTGAATGTTGAGCTTTAAGCCAACTTTTCCACTCTCCTCTTTCACTTTCAACAAGAGGCTTTTTAGCTCCTCCTCACTTTCTGCCATAAGGGTGGTGTCATCTGCATATCTGAGATTATTGATATTTCTCCCAGCAATCTTGATTCCAGCTTGTGTTTCTTCCAGTCCAGCATTTCTCATGATGTACTCTGCATATAAGTTAAATAAGCAGGGTGACAATATACAGCCTTGACGTACTCCTTTTCCTATTTGGAACCAGTCTGTTGTTCCATGTCCAGTTCTAACTGTTGCTTCCTGACCTGCATACAGATTTCTCAAGAGGCAGGTCAGGTGGTCTGGTATTCCCATCTCTTTCAGAATTTTCCACAGTTTACTGTGATCCACACAGTCAAAGGCTTTGGCATAGTCAATAAAGCAGAAATAGATGTTTTTCTGGAACTCTCTTGCTTTTTCCATGATCCAGCGGATGTTGGCAATTTGATCTCTGGTTCCTCTGCCTTTTCTAAAACCAGCTTGAACATCAGGGAGTTCACGGTTCACGTATTGCTGAAGTCTGGCTTGTAGAATTTTGAGCATGACTTTACTAGCATGTGAGATGAGTACAACTGTGTAGTAGTTTGAGCATTCTTTGGCATTGCCTTTCTTTGGAATTGGAATGAAAACTGACCTTTTCCAGTCCTGTGGCCACTGCTCAGTTTTCCAAATTTGCTGGCAAATTGAGTGCAGCACTTTCACAGCATCATCTTTCAGGATTTGAAACAGCTCAACTGGAATTCCATCACCTCCACTAGCTTTGTTCATAGTGATGCTTTCTAAGGCCCACTTGACTTCACATTCCAGGATGTCTGGCTCTAGATTAGTCATCACATCATCATGATTATGTGGGTCGTGAAGATCTTTTTTGTACAGTTCTTCCGTGTATTCTTGCCCCCTCTTCTTAATATCTTCTGCTTCTGTTAGGTCCAGACTATTTCTGTCCTTTATCGAGCCCATCTTTGCATGAAATGTTCCCTTGGTATCTCTAATTTTCTTGAAGAGATCTCCAGTCTTTCCCCTTCTGTTCTTTTCCTCTATTTCTTTGCATTGATCGCTGAAGAAGGCTTTCTTATCTTTTTTTGCTATTCTTTGAAACTCTGCATTCAGATGCTTATATCTTTCCTTTTCTCCTTTGCTTTTCGCCTCTCTTCTTTTCACAGCTATTTGCAAGGCCTCCCCAGACAGCCATTTTGCTTTTTTGCATTTCTTTTCCATGGGGATGGTCTTGATCCCTGTCTCCTGTACAATGTCACGAACCTCATTCCATAGTTCATCAGGCACTCTATCTATCAGATCTAGGGTTAATCGTTTTCAATTCAGCAATCATCACTGGGATGTTCTACATATCTCCTGTTTGTTTTTTTTCCCCATTCTTTGTCTTTATTTCCAGTTTCCACCCCCTTCCCTTGCCCACCAACCCACAGGCAGCCACTGCAGCGCACATGATATGCATCCTTCTGTGGGTATGTGTTCTTCACTGTATGTTGTTTTGAGCACCCACATTTTAAATTTATAGAGATGATATTGTGCATGATCTCATGAAATTTTTTCTCTTCCTGCTCTCTATTTTTAATATTATTTATTCATTTATTTTTGGCTGTGCTAGGTCATGGTTTCTGCCTGTGGGCTTTTCTTTTTTCAAAAAAATATTTATTTTTATTTATTTATTTGGCTGTGCTAGAGTCTTAGTTGCGGCTCATGGGATCTTCCTTGTCTGGAGCAAGATCTTTTAGTTTCAGGATGTGGGATCTAGTTCCCTGACCAGGAACGGAACCCAGGCCCCCTGCATTGGAAGCGCAGAGTCTTAACCACTGGATCACCACGGAAGTCCCAGGCTTTTCTTTAGTTGTGGGAGGGGTGGGATGGGGGGAGGTGCTACTCTAGTTTCAGTGCTCGGGACTCTCACTGCGGTGGCTTCTGTAGTTGCAGAGTGTGGGTCCAGGGCTTGTGGGTTTCAGTAGTTGGAGTGTGTGGGAACTAGAGCACAAGCTCAATAGTTGTGTTGCAGGGATTTAGTTGCTCCACAGCATATGGAATCTTCCTGAATCAGGGATGGAACCGGTGTCTCCTGCATTGGCAGGCAGATTCTTTTACCATTGAGCCACCAGGAAGCCCCACTGTCTACTGTTTAAGGATCTATTTGTGTTGCCATCTATTGCTTCTAGTTGCTGCAGAATATTTCAGAATTTGCATCTCCTACAGTTAATACTAGGGCTTCCCTGGTGGCTCAGAGGTTAAAGCATCTGCCTGCAATGCAGGGGACCTGGGTTCAATCCCTGGGTCGGGAAGATCCCCTAGAGAAGGAAATGGCAGCCCACTCCAGTTTATTGCAGGGAGAAATACCAATAGCCTCAGATATGCAGATGACACCACCCTTATGGCAGAAAGTGAAGAGGAACTAAAAAGCCTCTTGATGAAAGTGAAAGAGGAGAGTGAAAAAGTTGGCTTAAAGCTCAACATTCAGAAAACGAAGATCATGGCATCTGGCCCCATCACTTCATGACAAATAGATGGGGAAACAGTGGAAACGGTGTCAGACTTTATTTTTTGGGGCTTCAGAAGCACTGAGATGGTGATTGCAGCCATGAAATTAAAAGACACTTTTGGAAGGAAAGTTATGACCAACCTAGCTAACATATTCAAAAGCAGAGACATTACTTTGCCAACAAAGGTCTGTCTAGTCAAGGCTATGGTTTTTCCTGTGGTCGTGTATTGATGTGAGAGTTGGACTGTGAAGAAAGCTGAGCGCAGAAGAATTGATGCTTTTGAACTGTGGTGTTGGGGAAGACTCTTGAGAGTCCCTTGGACTGCAAGGAGATCCAACCAGTCCATTCTGAAGGAGATCAGCCCTGGGTATTCTTTGGAAGGACTGATGCTGAAGCTGAAGCTCCAGTACTTTGACCACCTCATGCGAAGAGTTGACTCATTGGAAAAGACCCTGATGCTGGGAGGGATTGGGGGCAGGAGGAGAAGGGGATGACCGAGGATGAGATGGCTGGATGGCATCACCAACTCGATGGACTTGAGTATGAGTGAACTCTGGGAGTTGGTGATGGACAGGGAGGCCTGGTGTGCTGCGATTCATGGGGTTGCAAAGAGTCAGACATGACTGAGCAACTGAACTGAACTGACAGTGAATATGTGGACTCTTCTCTTTGTGGACGCCCATCTAGCTTTCATTTTCCTGCCACTTCAGGCAATGCTGTGATAAACGTACCTTTTAGACCTCTGTGATGCTTTCTTCGCGACAGCTGTCTAGCAACATGACGACTGGATCACAGGGTGTGTGTGTATTTTATTGAAGGTTTGCCAGATTGTGTCCCCAGAGCGAGCTGCAGTGGTCTGTGTTCCTGCAGGCAGTTCAGGAGAGTTTCTGTATCCTTCTGTCCCCGCTGATACTCAGTGTTATCCAGCCCCCTGCTTTCCTCCAGATCTCTGGGTACAAAGTGAATCTCATTTTGAATTGTTTTTCACTATTACTCATGAGTTTGAGTTTCTGTTTATGAGCATTTTATCTTTTGAGGTTTTTCGTTTTGTAAAATTGTTCATTCCTTTAGTGATTTTTTAAAAAATTTACTTATTTTTTAATGAAGTATAATTGCTTTACGGAATTTTGTTGGTTTTTGCCATTCAACAGCCTGAGTCAGCCCCAGGTAGACCTATGTCCCGTCTCTCTTGAGCCTCCCTCCCATCTCCCTTCGCATTCTGCGCCTCTAGGTTGTTCCGGGGTCCGGTGTTTGGGTTCCCTGAGCCACACAGCAGACTCCCACTGACTGTGTATTTGGCATATGCTTTACCCATTTTCATTCTGAGGTTTCACACTTTTCCTTGTTGATCTTCAGAAGCTCCTTGTGTTTCCTGGATTGTTGTTTGTTTCAGTTGCTAAATTGTGTTCTGCTCTTTTGCGATGTGCCTAGCAGATTACTCTGGCCATGGGATTGCCCAGACGAGAATCTTGGAGTGGGTTGCCATTTCCTTCTCCAGGGCATCTTCCTGGACCAGGGAGCAGACCTGTGTTTCCCTGCATTGGCAGGTGGATTCTTTACCACTGAGCCACCTGGGGAGCCCATTTTCTCGATTCTAGTCCTTTAAATATTTTTTCTGTTCCTATTCTGTCATTTGTCTCCAAGTTTATTTTATGATGTCCTTCATTGAACAGAAAATTTCAATTTGACATAATAAAATTAAAAATTTTTTTGCCTATGCTATGCTTTGTGTTTTTTATTAAAGAAATCTTTCCATAACTCTGTGTCACAAAGATATTCTCCTCTTTTATGTACTACTAACTTTATAGTTTTCCTTTAAATTTATAGGTCTCGAATCCATCCGGAGTATTTTTTTACATGTCACAAGATAGAGATCCGGTTTATTTTCCATATAATGTGTCAGACTTCCTAGTGTCAGTCTCTCCTTTCCCCATAGATGAGTGTGGCTGCACTCGCTGTGTGTTAACCTCTTATACAAGCTGTCAACACTGTATTCTGTTCCTTTGGTTCATTTCTTTGCTTTTGTTCTAATATCACGCTGATATTAGTACTATGGCTTTGTGTGATTATTTTTTCCTACATAAGTAAGTCTTTCCATTTATTTTGTTTTAGCTTTATGTTGAAAAATTATAGATTAAGGAAGCTGCCGAAGTGCTACAGAGAGGTCTGATTTCCCCCACTGGTTACATTTCATGTAAATCCACCCGGTTTCCTTCCATGGTTATATTTTATATAACTCTAGTGAAATAGTAAAACCAAGAAACTGGCATTGGTACAGTGCCTGTGCAGTGCTTTGCCACTTTACCACCTGTGCAGATAGATGCCTGTACCCACCGCTGCGGTCAGGATACAGAACTGGGGACTTCCCTGGTGGACCAGTAGCTAAGACTCCACACTCCTAATGCAGGGAGCCCAGGTTTGATCCCTGATCAGGGAACTAGATCCCACATGCTGCAGCTAAGACCTGGCAGAAGCAAATAAATAGATAATAAATAATAATAATAATAATAAAAGATACAGAACTATCCTGTCACCACCAAGACATCTTTCAAGCTGCTTCCATACGTTCCCACCAGCAATGTAGGAGAGATGGAGTTTCTTTGCATCCTAGCCGGCATTTGGTATTATCACTATAGTTCATTGTGACCTTAATTTATGTTTCCCAAATGGCTAGTGATATTAAATTTCTGATAAGGCAAGTTTTCCATTCTTTTTTGATTTTCAAAGTTGGCTTGACTATTTGTGAATTTTTATTCTTTTCTATGTATTTTGAAGCTAGAGTTTCTAAAAAACAATACACCTAGAATTTTGATTTACTGTGTATTGAATGTATGTCTATTATGGGGGAAATTGATGTCTTCATAACATTAGATCACCTTATCCAAGAGCATGGCATAGTCTCATTTATGACTGAGCAGAAAGAAAAGTTTTGTAGTTAAAAAAAATATATTATGAATATATACTAATTTAAAGTAGATTATTGCTGATAGAAGAAAAAGCTACTGAATTTCATATATTGATATTTTACCTTTGTGTGTGTGTTCTACTTGACAGAGATCAAAATTCATTCATTCTTTTTTGATTTTCAAAGTTGGCTTGACTATTTGTGAATTTTTATTCTTTTCTATGTATTTTGAAGCTAGAGTTTCTAAAAAACAATACACCTAGAATTTTGATTTACTGTGTATTGAATGTATGTCTATTATGGGGAAAATTGATGTCTTCATAACATTAGATCACCTTATCCAAGAGCATGGCATAGTCTCATTTATGACTGAGCAGAAAGAAAAGTTTTGTAGTTAAAAAAAATATATTATGAATATATACTAATTTAAAGTAGATTTGCTGATAGAAGAAAAAGCTACTGAATTTCATATATTGATATTTTACCTTTGTGTGTGTGTTCTACTTGACAGAGATCAAAATTCATAGTACAAATCTTGAAATAATTTTGGTACTTGTAGAGTTAGGCCTGGAACTAGGTAGCATTTTTATTTTTTTCCTTTTAATTTTTCGCTGTGCTGGGTCTTCCTTGCTTTGCATTGCAGAGCTCGGGCTCTGGGGCCTGAGGGCCTCCGTAGTTGCGGCCAGCGGTTCATTCCTTGTGGCTCCGGGCCCTGGAGCAGAGGCTCAGTAGTTGGAGTGAAGGGGCTTAGTTGCTCCACAGTATGTGGAATCTCCCCAGACCAGTGATCATATCTGTGCCCTGGGCATTGGCAGGAGGATTCTCATCCCCTGTACCACCAGGGAAGTCCTCGGTACATTTTTATTATCGCTTTATCTGTTACATTTTTCTGTGAAACTTTTTTTAAAATTTTGGAACAGATAAGCTCAGTGATTAGAGTGTGGGGTCAGTGAGGTTTATAAATTCTTGTCCCATTTTGTCCATTTCATTGCTGCACTTTACAGTGTCCTCAGTCTTACATGTATGGATGCCAGTGATCATGGGCACAGCCCTCTGAGAGCTTTTGTATGGATCTGTGTGTGCTCATTTGTGTCTGACTCTTTTGAGACCCCATGGACTGTAGCCCACCAGACTCCTGTCATTGAAATTTTCCAGGCACGAATATTGGAGTGGTTTGCCATTTCCTACTCCAGGGGATCTTCCCGACCCAGGGATCGAACCTGAATCTCTCCCGTCTCTTACATTGGCAGGCGGATTCTTTACCACTGTGCCACCTGGGAAACCTGGATCTGTATCTGATACTTAAAACTGCTTTGCTGATAAGAGCACAAAAGATAATGTTGGAAGAAAGTCTTACACTGTGACTGTATTCAGCAAGTTCTGTCCAAGTGAAATGTTTATTTCTTTTGTATTAAGTAACATAGACACTAAATTCATAAAATAGTAATTAATTTAAGTAAGATTAGCCATCTTTTCCAAAATGTGTTGGTGATGTTTAATGAAAATGTAGGTTCTTTGGCGTGATAGTTGCTTGCGTTAGTAGTCATCAAAAAATGTTGGAGCAATGAAATGTTAGAGCACTGGTCAGTTCAGGTTGGAGGAACTTTCTGAAGTGTTGCGAGTTATTCTGTAGGCTCTTGTAGAATGGAAAACTGCTGGAAAGACATGGTTGTTTAACCACTGTCAGTTCAATTCAGTTCAGTCACTCAGTCATGTCCGACTCTTTGTGACTGCATAGACTGCAGCATGCCAGGCTTCCCTGTCCATCACTAGCTCCTGGAGCTTACTTAAACTCAGTCCTTTGAGTTGGTGATGCCATCCAACCATCTCATCCTGTGTTGTCCCCTTCTCCCACCTTCAATCAATTCCCAGTATCAGGTCTTTTCTAATGAGTCAGTTCTTTGCATCAGGTGGGCAAAGTATTGGAGTTTCAGCTTCAGCATCAGTCCTTCCAATGAATATTCAGGACTTATTTCCTTTAGGATGGACTAGTTGGATCTCCTTGCAGTCCAAGGGACTCTCAAGAACCTTCATTCGTTACTTTGTTCATTTATTCAGTAAATATTTGGGTACCTCCTATGTAGCTGAAATTCTAGGCACTGGGAATACAGTATAGAACAAAAGAAACATAAATCATCACCTTCATGGAATTTATGCTACAGTGGCAGATCCAGACAAGAAATAAGTAAGTGAAGCATTTGATATGTTAAATGATTGTAAGGGCTCTAGAGCAGTATAGTAAAATACTGTTGGGGTGGTGGGTTTTGCAATTTATGCTGGTTAGGAAAGGCCTCACTAAGCAGAAAACATTTTAGCAGAGATCTGAAGTGGGTGAAGGAGCTCCAAAGAATGACTTGCTGTCCCCTAAGCCGGAGAAGACTGTGGGAGGGGCAGGTTTGGGGAAGAAGACCAGAGACTGACTTCTGAACCCATCAGAGTTGAGAAGCTTATCAGCCATCCAGATGGAACTGCTGAATAGGAAGCTGCATTTGTGAGTGTGGAGTCAGAGGAGAGCCCCTCGCTGGGAACTGGGGAATTGTCAATGCATAGCTGGTATTTAAAGTCACGAGGCCGGGGCTTCCCAGGTGGCTCAAGGGTAACGAATCCACCTGCCATTGCAGGAGACACGGGTTCGAGCCCTGGTCTGGGAAGATCCCACATGCCGTGGACCAACTAAGTCTGGGAGCCACAACTCCTGAGCCTGTGCTCCGGAGCCGGAGAGCCGCAACTCCCGAAGGCCAAGCACCCTGGGGCCCACACTGTGTAGCAAGAGAAGGCACCGCAGTGAGAAGCCCTCCCTGCAACTGGAGAGCAGCCCCTGCTCGGCAGCTAGAGAAGTCTGTGCAGCCACGAAGACCCAGCACAGCCAAAAGTATATGCGTACATCAATAAAGTTATATAGGAACAAAATTGTGAGGCTTGAGGAGATCACTGAGGGATGCGGGGAGGGCGTGTTGCCAGAGGAGAGAAGTCCAAGGACTCCACTCTTGAGTATTCCCACATTTAAAGGTCAGAAAATGGGGGACAGTGGAGACTAATGCCTTGGAGACTAACGGTAGCAGCGTGTGAAGACGTGGACGCCAAGCGGAGAAGTCTTTCGAGGGAGAAGTGTGAAGTGTTCCAGTGCTGCTGGTAGGGCAGGAAAGAGGATCAGGGCTTGACTTGGGCTTAGCAAAGGGGGAGGTTTGGGTGACCTTTCTAAGAACATTTGTGCGGCAGGTGGAACGTTGTGCTGTTGTCTGTGTATACGGAGGAGGGTGATGTTACAAATGAGGACATTCCGATGTTTCCTCAGGGTTTGCAGTTAGTAAGTGGAGACGGAAATCGCTACCCACTCCAGGATTCTTGCCCGGAGGATTTCATGGACAGAGGAGCCTGGTGGGCTGCGGTCCATGGGGTCGCAGAGGGGCAGACACGAGTGAGCGACGGAGCATGCGCAGTTAGTAAACGGGGGAGCTGGGGTCCCCCCCAGTCCGTGTGGCTCTCAAGACTTCACATGTGCTCAGCAGACCTGACTGATCCCCAGGATACTGTGGCAGTTCATCTTCTAGCTGGGGAAGCACGTTTGTTTCTTCTTCTGGGTTATTTTACTTTGTACACCATGAAATGCTTCAGTGCTCAGGGTTTTGATGGCAGTTTCCTTTCTGAGGGAGCAAGTAGGAATGACTGGGGACGGTGGTGAGAGTCGAGTAGGTGAGGGAGATGAAGTCGGTTTTACCAGATGGGCTCTGTTTTCCCTAAGATGTAGGGGCTTGGTGGGCATCGCTTGCTTTTCCCCTAATCGGTAACTCTTGAAACTGAGGCAGTTTGGCAATGGGTAGACCATAAGTAGCTGCAGAAATTTAAAACGTGATTCATAGGCCTCGAAGTCTATGAATCATTTTTAAAATTGGGATGTATTTTTGACCAGATAGCTCTACAGTCTTCAAAACCCAGCTCTCACATGCTCAGGGCTGTCTTTGCAATGAGAAACAAGTGGAGTCTTCTGTTGCCATCTGCTCATTCCACATGTTCTTTTGAAACAGGATCCTGGAACTTCCTTTAGCAAAGCCTTCCTGAAGTGTCAAGTTCCCTGGAAGCAGATTTCTTGCCACTCAAATAAGAAAGTATAATCTTGGCAACTTAGCGACCAGCTTAGTGTTCAGAAGGTGAAGTCCTTCACTGACTCTAATTCTGAGGAGGCAGCTCAGTGATTCCTTCAGTGCATTTTACAACCTAGCTATCTCATTGCATTATAATAAACAGTCTTCATCCTCTGATTCAGGTTTTTCTAAGTCTTCAGTGAATTGACCACAAAAGCACAAAACAAGCACAAAGAAAATTCATAATCATAATGACTACTACCTTTATCACACTGTGAATTTGGCTTGAACACATTTTTTTGACAAATGATGTAGGGATGTTCTGTGAATTTGAACAAACCTTTAAAGAATCTCTTCAGTCATTGCCTTGGTGGCGAGTACGGTTAGTTACTTAGCCTGTAGTCTCTGCTTTTCATTATCCCTGTTGATAGGTGGCGGCCTGCTGCTCTTGTTCATTCTCAAGAGAGAGAATTTGAGTTTGTTTTTGTCTGCAGGCCTCAGGGGGCCTGCCTGGGGTACAGGAAGCAAACAGACTGAGGCAGCGTTAACTCTCCTGTGAAGACCCCTGTATTCCTGGGATGGACATTTGAGCATTACAAAAGCAGTGTAGAGAGATGAACACTGACCTGATACCAGATTTTTCTATATAATCTTGACTCTCGTAGCTTTTAGAAGTCATCTGGAATACCAGTATCCCATGAGATTTTGCAGAACAGGATGGTCTTACCAGAGTGTCACTCCCTAGGTTATTCATAGTTTTAAAGGGAAAAAAGAGTTACAGTGGAGGTAGCTGGCAGTCACCGCCTTAGTCAAGTGGTCACGGTGGCATCACCGGCGACTGGAGAATGTGATGTCACGGGCCCCCGTTGGTGACGCAGTGTGAAGGACACTTGCCCAGAATGCTTCACTTGAGCCTGCTGATGCCTTTAGATCCGACTTCCAGTTTATAGGAAAAGCAGGAGACAGATGAATGCATGATAAATGACCTCATAAATACAATTAGATCTGAAATGTGGAACATTTTTCAAGCAGTTGGTTTTGTTTTTTAAAGTTAGAATGAAGCATGAAAGTCAGTATGAAAAATGAAGTGAGACTTGTTCTAGAACTAAAGAGCAAGGAAGCATCACAATCAAGTGCAGTGTGTCAAACTTGAATAGTTTATTTGCTAATATTAGTAAATATTTATTTATTGAGTGATCTACTATTTTTTAACTTTTTGTATATTTAACATTTTTTTTAATAATAAAAAATTGGGGAGAATCACAAGGGGGAAAGTAGATTACATGTTAAGCTTTTTATTAAAAGAACAGTCAAATTTAAAAATATTCCTTTAGGAGTTCCCTGGTGGCCTCGTCATTAGGATTCCAGGCTTTCATTGCCATGGCCTGGGTTCAATCCCTGATGAGGAAATGAGATCCTACAAACCACTGAGTGAAAGGAAAAGAAAAAAAAAAACCTCCAAATCTAGTGAAAAAGAGGTATGATGAAAGATTTTTCCCCTTTGTCTTGAATTTTTCTTAGGTTTGTTAGGCCTTAACAGAGCTAAGCAGGAGAAAGCTGAAGAAATAGGAAGAAGAAAACTGGAGAGTACGCTGTACTGGAAACCCAAGAGAGGAGAGTCAAGGATCAGCAAGTGATCGGCTGTGTCAAGTGAGTGGCTATAGGAGACTGAACATCACGTAAGGGCTGAGTAAGACGGTTAGGAAAGTAGAGATCCACAGTCTAAGGATGTCAGGCATCCAGTTTCCTCACTTCTCTCCTGGGACCTTGCTTCTCTCGGCAGTTTGAAGAGTTCTTCCCTGGAGGAAGAACATATCAAGACTGTTGACCTCTGTGTATCGGGAGATCTTAAGTGTCCTTAGATTAAGTCTATTTGAAGATACATCTATACTACACGAGGCAGTGGGTAGTAAGGAAATGGAAACTTGTGTTAAAGGCCAGGGGGTTTCAGAGTGTTGTCATTACAGTGAGAGAAAAAGAGAGAAAATAGGAGAAAGAATGAATGTGAGAGGGAGGGAGAGAGAGATTACCAGATTTACATGCAGGGGCTGGTAACAAGTGAAGGTGTTTTGGACAGAAATGAGATTAGAACACGTTTGAAGGACAAAGGCTAATTTAATTGAAAGACATAAAATGGTAGTCAGTGAGAGGGTAATTAAGGAGTGAAGTGGAGTGAAGTTGCTCAGTCCTGTCTGGCTCTTTGAGACCCCATGGTCTGTAGTCTACCAGGCTCCTCCGTCCATGGGATTTTTCCAGGCAAGAATACTGGAGTGGGTTGCCATTTCCTTCTCCAAATTAAGAGAGTAAGATCCTTCAACGAGTCCGGGAAGAATTTAAATCTAATTTAAATTTTCTTCTAATTTAATTTTTTGCTGATTTAGATTTAAATCTTCTAAATCTAAAAAGACGAGATATTTCTTCCTCAGAAATAGCTTGCTTGGCACACAGTGAAAGCTTAATAATAAATGCTAGTTATTGTGATTGTCCGTTTGTTCTTTCAATAAATATGTATTCATTCAACAAGTAAATACGTATCATTCAACAAATACATACCCCTCTGTCCATGGAACTGTCCAGGCAAGATGGAATGGGTAGCCATTCCCTTCTCTAGGGCATCTTCCTGACCCAGGGATTGAACCTGGGTCTCCCACTGCAGGCAGATACTTTACTATCTGAGCCACCAGGGAAGCCCCAGTTGGTCAGTAGTGCTGGTGGTTTAGTTGCTAAGTCATGTCAGACTCTTGCGATCTCATGGACTGTTGTCTGCCAGACTCCTCTGTCCATGGAGTTTTCCAGGCAAAAATACTAGAGTGGTTAGCCATTTCCTTCTCTAGGGGTCTTCCTGGACCTGGGTCTCCTGCACTGCAGGCAGATTCTTTACTTACTGAGCTACCAGGGAGTTACTATAAAAGTCTGTAACTATTCTGGGTGCTGGTAAACCACCTCATATCCTAGTGGAATGCAATTTGCTTGATAGTGATTGAATAACAAAGATGGTGGACTTACGTGAAAGATCTGGTTTTACTCTAGAAGGGCACAGCTTTTAGTGGAATGGGTGCATTTATAAACAAACAATTACACACAGTGGTGAGTGTTCTGCACCAGTGTATAGAAAATATTGTGAAAACATGATTGCAGGAGTCGTGAGTCATGGGTTTTGGGATAGGTCCCTCACAACAGAGAAGAACTAGTCCTGGAACGGGTTATAGGCTAAAGTCAAATGTTTATTATCGTTAAATGTTCTTGAAAACTCATGTTTGTGTGTGTATGTGCATCTTAAAGAACTTGGTGAATCAAGACCATATGTTTTATTTATTTCTTCTTTTGGCTCCACCACACGGCTTGTGGTGGAGAAGGAAATGGCAACCCACTCATGGACAGAGGAGCCTGGCAGGCTACGGTCTATGGGGTCGCAAGAGTCGGACACGACTTAAGTGACTAAGCACACACACAGCACGTGGCTCGTGGGGTCTTGGTTCTCGGACCAGGGATCGAACCTGTGTCCCCTGCAGGGGGAACGTGGAGTCCTAACCACTAGACTACCAGGGAAATTTGTGGGCCATTTAATTTATTTATTGAACTGTCTTTTGGAATACAGTGAAATAGCCAAAGATAGGGTTTATCTTGAGAATTAGGATTCCCACTCAGTCCAGCCTCTTATTTCTCTTCCTTTTTAGAGATATAGTTATCATTACTATATTTTTTTAATTGGTACCATTATAGAATTATTGCAAATATTTGTGTGTGTATGTATATATGTATAGATGTGTGTGTGTGTATGTATATATGTATAGATGTGTGTGTGTGTGTATATATGTATAGATGTGTGTGTGTGTGTGTGTATATGTATAGATGTGTGTGTGTGTATATATATAGCTCCCCTTTCAGAACCCCAAACAGGAGTGTCTTTTATATACTGTACTGCACCTTTTCCTCTTACTATATATTTTGGAGATTATTTCTTATATCATGCAGCAGTGTTCCATTGTAAGACTCTCTAATAACTTGTTTAATTCCCCAACTGATGGACACTGAAGTTCTTTCTATGAACCCATTAACAATTAGAGAAATTTTCAAATATGTAAAAACATTAATAGTAAGAACAATATGGTGAGGACTCTTGTACTAAAAATAGCTTCAACACTTATTTCTATGGTTGAAGTTTCCTAGTGAGCCGATTCTTGGGAAAGGAGCAGGTTTGGTCAGAGGGAGGAGTTGAGCTGTAATGAGTCCCAGCAGAATGCCAGGTGACCCTGGAGGGTAGAAAGAAGATGGAATGACCCCTCCAAACTATCCTGATGTGAGGGGGATTGGCCTTTACAGTTTATCTCCAAATTGAGCTTCCCTGATAGTTCAGCTGGTAAAGAATCTGCCTGCAATGCAGGAGACCTCAGGTCCAGTCTTGGGTTGGGAAGATCTGCTGAAGAAGGGATAGGCTACCCACTCCAGCATTCCTGGGCTTCCCTGGTGGCTCAGTCGGTAAAGAATCTGCTTGCAGTGGGGGAGACCTGGGTTCTATCCCTGGGTTGGGAAGATCCCTTGGAGAAGGGAAAGGCTACCCACTCCAGTATTCTGGCCTGGAAGATTCCATGGACTGCAAAGAGTCGGACATGACTGAGCGACTTTCACTTTTACTTTCACTGTCCGGATTGATCAGTCGTTGGATGTGGGTTGCAGGCAAGGTGTCTCCCTTTGGCCGGGGGCAGTCATTAGTCAGATAACTAATGCCAAGACAACCTTGTGGTCTTAGCAGCTGGGATAAGAAGTCCTTTGTTCCTTGAGGTAGTTCTGGCTGCATCCCACCCACCACACTGATGATCGCATTTCATCTCCATCCTTTCTAACACCTCCTACCCCTCGTCCTCTCCCCATGTCAGAGCCCAGACATCAGATCATTTTATCCGTAAATACTGCAGTTCTACTTACCTCTGAGTAATGTGTTTTTGTAAAGTCTAGATTCACCAGATTGACTGGAGAATGAAGTTTTCTGATAAATGAAATTTCATGATAAATGAAGACAGCATAGAATACAGGAGGGCATTTATTTCCTTAGGAATCAGGTCTGTGTGTGCCTCTGAGCTCTGAGATCAGTTTGTGGTGTGATTTTGAGAGTTACTGATGGACCTAAATGAATCTAGCACTAGGAGTTATGTTTAGACAAAATCTTGTAGTCTTCTTTCCCTTTTATGTCAGATTTTAATAAAAATGCAAAACAGCTTAATTTTCTTTCCTATCAACTTTGAATTTGGAAAATGTAAGCACCTAAGCTATTCTGTACCTATTTATTTATTTATGTTTAAATTAAAAATAATAATAATTTTTACTTACTTATGGCATTCAGGGTCTTAGTTCCCTGACCAGAGATTGAACTTGTGCCCCCCTGCTGTGGAAGCCTGGAGTCTACAAGGGAAGTCGCTGCCTATTAAGGGAAGAGAGGTCCACCAAGGGGATTGCAGCTTGCAGAATCTGAGAATAAAAGCTCTTCAAGTGAAAGTTCAAATTCACTTGTGGTCTGTGTCCCCTGACAACTTTTTGAAAGGAGGATATTATTGTCCATCTTTTACAGATGGGGACGCTGAGACCTAGCCTAGAGTGGTAACTTTTTCAAGATTGCCTAGAAGAGTCAGGATTTCAATATAGTTTTTCTGAGCGTAAGTTCATTGTGCTTTCAGCTGTTATTTTTGTTGCTGTTGTGGACTGCAGTACTTTTTATTTCTATTTAGAACTGAGAAATAGGTGCAATCAGGTGAAACAGAAAAATATATGAAATTTAGGTAGGCAAAAGAGATGACTTGGTTTTTATCTCTCAGACCACTGCTCTTTATGATTTGATTTTTTTTTCTTTTACTTAAAGATGATTCAAAATTCATTCTATAAATACTCTTCATGAGAAAGCTAATCCTCAGAAGTGAGATGCTGTGCTCAAAGACTGCATGGTTAGTGGCAAGATAAGAGATAGAGTCTAGGACTCCCATTATTTCACTCTAAAGCTTTTTCAGCAAAAAGATTGTATTTAATAGCCAATGTCTAAATATGATTTTAAGCTAGATTTGGTACAAATTTTCTTAGCACCTCAGTTTGATACTCAGTCCCCTTCACGCAGCAGGTGAAGTTGCCGATGAAGAGAGCAGTGGAATGATGGCCGGAAAACTGCATGCTTTGCACTGACATTGCCGTTTAATCAGAAAATTCAGACTTAGATTCCTGTGTCTTGCCAAACTAAATAGTTAGCTCCTGCCTTATCAGTCCCCCGGGACTAGGTTTACTTGGTACGGATTCCGTGGTCGTCTCAGTCAGTCCTTCTCAGAGATGTTTGCCTGTTCTGTCCTCATAAGCCACACTGTCCTTCAGATCACATTATTTCATTAAGTACTTGTGGTGGCTTTTCTACTTTCACTTTTATTTTATTGGATCTTTAAGATGCTGGGAAAAAAATGTTTTGAGAGATTTACGTTTTTTTGGACTGAGATATATGTTTCTTTGTATTAAGAATGTTCACATCATTTGGTAAACATTTCTCTTCCTGCTCTTTCTTCCTTTTGATGTATCTAAGTCATGTACTCACATGACATATGGAGCCAAATAGATCCAGAAGGCTTTGTTATACAAAAAGAAAACTGAAGAGAGGAAGAAAAATGTGTTGAAAGCCCACATGTCTGTGGCATAATGACTGAGGATTATGTTGAATTTTAGGTAATTCACTGGACATCAATTGGTTTGGTTACAGCGACAAGTACCATGGAAGACACAAGCTGTTTATCTTAGTTTTGAGTAAATGAATTAGTCTCTAAAAACAGGTCCAGGTTATTAAATAAATACCAGTGATTGAATTATAGAACATATTTCCTTATAATGAAGATTTTTTTTTTCTTAGTAGATGTTCAAGAAATTTCTGCTGCCTAATTATTACACTGTAACCAGATTTTTAGGTTTTGAAGTATTCTTTCATATGCTAATTCTAAATACATTGAAATACATTTAGGTCAAAACAAGTTCTGAAAGAAATGTATCTTTTCTCTGATTCAAAAATTCATGTTAGAATCTTGTAGTCTTCAGTTGTCATGAATGAATGTGTTTGTTGTATTTGCTAAAGGGAATTGTAAACTTTTAAGGAAAATTAATTTTATTTCTGATCTGAGAATAATTTGTTTCAATGGAGAACATGTTAATATACCTAGTAAAGTCAGAATACATGTAGTTTTGCAAGATTAAAAATGTGTTCATACGTTATTAGGTACTTGTCCAGTTTTGTATTTATGGCATCTAATTATATATACTTCGCATTATTTCTTCCTTCTTGCTGCTGAGTAGATATGTTTGCATTTTTAAGGAGAGAATAACTATGTTTTCCAGCAGAAAAGTGTTATTCTCTTAGAAAAGTCATAGACTGAATTAAGAATCTTGCAGGAAATAGCCACAAAATTATTTGATTTCCTCTTTTTTAAGAAGATTAATTTTGTTTGGGCATGTGGGGTCTTAGTTCCTCGATCAGGGATCAAACCTGTGCTCCTTGCATTGGTGGCACGGAGTCTTAACCACTGGCCCCCAGGGAAGCCCCTTGTGCCAGTCACATTCAGTCAGCGTTAGCAGAGTCATGCTTCCCAAATCAATATATGAATTTGATGCAGCGCCAGTCATAATCTCAGCAAGCTTTTCTGCAGGAATTTACAATCTAATTTTAAAATGTGTAGAGAACTTAAGAGGACCTAGACTGTCTAAAGGAATTTTGACTATAAGAGCTAACACATTTAGAGCTGGAAGGAAATATCACTGTGCTTTGTAGGGGTATAAATTTATTGAATTCTCTTAGAAGTTAGGCAGGACTAACTTTTATAGATCGGGCTTGTATAAAAGTTAAATATATAGACATTTTGCCGTGTCCCACCCCAAGCCAGCTAAGGCACATTCATCTTTCACATGTTGGCTGACTAGTGATGAATTTTCGTTACCTTCTGCCAGTGTGTGGAGGGGCCTAGCCCCCAGTCACAGGGTGACAGCGGTTATTTGTCTCCCTGTTCTCTCTCACTCCCAACAAAGTCCCCCTCCCCTTGCTTGTAGAGACCGTAAGCTTTTTCCTCACAGTAATTTCTTGTCATTCTTCTTGCCTCTTCCTTAATGCCATGGGTTTTAGTCTTACACACTCTGAAAATGCAGTGTATTTGAGTGTGCAGTGAGAAAGATCATATGTTTATGTGTAACTCAAAAAACCGTGGCCTTATACAAGTAGGAAGTTTGTTTTTCTTAGCTAACTGAAAGTCTAGTCTAGAGTTAGAGGAGTTTTTATAAAGGATGAGCTCCCCTATTTTAAAAATATCCTTGAGCTCTCCTGACACATAGCATCTTAGCAAGGTTGTCTCCTTGTCTGAGGAGAGACAGCAGAGCCAATACCCAAATGTAACTTGACGGTTTTCTCTGCCTCCAACTTTTGAATGTTCTCAAAACCCATTTCCCTACAGTCTGCCTCCAGCTCTGATTTAATACCTTCTTTTTCTATCAAGTCTGTTCTGAGACTCAGGAACACAAATCTATTTCTCCACTTGAGTCCTATAAATAAGAACCCCCCCCGCCCCGCCCAACTCTAGACAAGATCTGGACTCTTATTCTCCTGTTTCTTTTAATACCATCTTCCAGTCTGACACCAGGGTCCTTTGATTGATTATTATTTGTGTGGAAATTATTTCTGTTTCTTCCGATGTTGCTGGGACCACCCTAATCCCAGCAGTAAGACAGATCAGTATCAGTTAGTGATTGTGACCTCTCACTACAGGTTTATTCCGGGATTCTTTTATGACTTTTCAACTTTTAAATATTTTACCCAGTAGACACTTTCTGTTTAGATCCAGGATTGCGTATAATTTAAGGTCATTTGGCAGGGTATATATATCTCAGGGTCAGGACAGGTTAGTTTCTTCAGTCTCACCCATGTCCTTGGAAATACAACAGTGAATTTTGAATTCTGGTTCCCCCTCTCCCCCAGGTTGATTGGACAGGTCTTGCCTAATTCCTTGGATGAACAGTTATTGTAGCAGATAAGATGATGTACTAGGATTTTCTGGAGAAGATACATGTTACAGGCAGTTGTTTTCTCTTATTTTAAGGGCTGTGAAATGCATTCTTCTTCCAGGTTTCCTTGAGCTGCTCGTCACTTGAACACCAGAACGTTCCTTCCTGTTGCACCAGAACAGACAGAGCTTCCTGTCACACACATGTTCCTTAGTCCTGAATCTGTGTATTTGCGTTCTCTTCAAGCTAGGCAGATGCATTGAATAGGAGTCCTCACCTATTGAGAGAAATGGTGTTCTTTCTTTCTTTTTCACTTTTTGGCTGCATCACATGGCGTGTGGGGTCTTTGTTCCCCAGCTGCAGACTGAACTTCTGTCCCCTGGAGTGTAAGTGTGAAGTCCTGACAATGGGCTGCCAAGGAAGTCCTCGGTGTTCTTTCTTGATCTCACCGTGTTGTGTTAGTTGCTGTGAGCTCATTTAGTTGAGAGAAATCTTTGGTGATACATCTTAAAAATGAATGTTGTCACCATGGAGAAGTGAACTCCTTCCAGATTCTCTTTTTGAGAAAGTCACTGGTGGATATGTTATTCAGCCAGTAGCATGCTGTACCCAATTTGTTAAAACTGGCTCAGTGCTTTGTTTCATTTACTAATGTTAAATAGGAATATGGAAATAATTGTTAATGTCATGGTAGTCTATGAACTGCTGAACATGGTACATAAAGGATTTTATAAATAAGAAAGGAAGTTGGGATTTTTCCCTCAGATGCGTACCTTTTACTTGTTGTAGCAACAGATGAAGTTTGGGGAGAAACAATTGATGAAAGCCATTTTGTTGTTGAGTTGCTAAGTTGTGTCCGACTCTTTGTGACTTCATGGACTGCAGCACGTCAGGCTTCCTTGTCCTTCATGGTCTCCCAGAGTTTGCTCAAACTCATGTCCATTGAGTCGGTGATACCATCCAACCATCTCATCCTCTGCCGTCCCCTTCTCTTCCTGCCTTCAATCTTTCCCAGCATCAGGGTCTTTTCTAGTGAGTTGGCTCTTCACATCAGGGGGCCAAAGTATTGGAGTTTCAGCTGCAGCATCAGTCCTTCTAATGGATATTCAGGATTGATTTCCTTTAGGGTCGACTGGTTTGATTTTCTTGTAATCCAAGGGACTCTGAAGAGTCTTCTCCAACACTGTAGCATAAAACCCATTAATTCCAGCAAAAAATAAAAGATGCAGTATATATAGATTGCATTTGGTAAATGTCATTCATAATTTTTTACTTGCCTCATTTTCTTTCCAGGGAGTGGATTTTTGTTTTAATTTTTATTTGTTTAAAGAGTATAATTAGTGGATTAAAGAAAAGACTTTTGCTAAAAGCAACCAGCAATGAGACCATAGATATTAAACTAGTTTCTTTCATAGAAAATGGCTATTCCTTGAAGTGTTTCTGAAAAGTTCCTAGGACAGTCTTAGATTCTGCAGTGTCTAGATTATATACATATCTTTTGTTGCCACTTAAAAATCAAGTCAGTCATGGGATTTCCTGATGGTCCAGTGGTTGTCAGCTCCCCACACAGGCTTGATCCTTCATTGCAGCGGGTCAGCTAAGCCTGTGTGATGCAGCTGATCGACCTGTGCTGTGGAGCCCCCAGCTGCACATAGAGAGAGAGAGAGTGAAAGGCGCTCAGTCGTGTCCGACCCTTTGTGACCCCGTGGACTATACAGTCCATGGAATTCTCCAGGCCAGAATACTGGAGTGGGTAGCCTTTCCCTTCTCCAGGGGATCTTCCCAACTCAGGGACTGAACCCAGGTCTCCTGCTTGCAGGCAGATTCTTTACCAGCTGAGCTAAAGAAGCCCCAATGAGAGAAAACTTGCACACAATGAAAGACCCAGTGCTTCCAAAAATAATAAATAAATAAATGAAAAACAGTCAAACCTGTCATTGCCTGGTTCTTGGGGCCATGAGGTCAGCCCAGCTGGCAGGGCTCTCCTGAGGGTCTGTGAGGCACTGTTATCCCCACAGGAGAAGCAGTGAGGAAGGCAGTCAGATGGCTGATGACAGAGGCCCAGGCTCCCCAGCTGGCCAGCAGAGCAGCCCCTGGACCCAGGTTCTGCCAGCCCAGACCAACTGTGAGCTCTGACAGGCCAATCTGAGAGGAGGAATCTGAGAGCTACTGGTTTACAGGAAGCACAGTGACAAGGCAACCTGTGCTAATGGATTAGAATACATTTCAACTAATAGCATGAAACTTCCCTGGTGGCTCAGACGGTAAAGAATCTGCCTGCAAGAGACCGAGATTCGATTCCTGGGTCAGGAAGATCCCCTGGAGAAGAGAATGGTAACCCACTCCAGTACTCTTGCATGGAGAATCCTGTGGACAGAGGAGCTGGGCAGGCTACAGTCCATGGGGTTGCAAAGATTCGGATACGACTGAAGCGACTTAGCATGCATGCATGATGTTTAGGGGAATTTTTGGCACTAAGGAAATTCAAGTGGGCTTCAGAGTAAACGTGTGTGCTATGTTTTAGAGGGAAATTCCGCTGCGTTTAACATTGCTCTTGCTGCATCCCCAGGTTTGCTGGCAGGATGGCAGGAAACAGCCTCGTGCTGCCCATCGTCCTGTGGGGCCGCAAAGCCCCGACGCATTGCATCTCAGCCGTGCTGCTGACGGACGACGGGGCCACGGTCGCGACCGGCTGCCACGACGGGCAGATATGCCTCTGGGACCTCTCCGTGGACTTGGATGTGAGTGTTTGAAATGCCGATCGCACTTGTTGCATGCAAAAAGCTACTTAACAAAAAATAACACAGTTCCGGAATAATTTTACCTCTGTATTTTTATGAGATACATTTGGTGTTCAGAATGATTATCAACATTACTCATCAGAGTTGACTTCTGCTGGTTTTTGGCTTGATTTCCAATTATAATAGCTATCCTACCTGGCTTACTATTGTTACGTTTAAGGTATTTTCAGAAAATTTCTAACCATATTGAAGGACGTTTCCAATCACGACGGGCAGATATGCCTCTGGGACCTCTCCGTGGACTTGGATGTGAGTGTTTGAAATGCCGATCGCACTTGTTGCATGCAAAAAGCTACTTAACAAAAAATAACACAGTTCCGGAATAATTTTACCTCTGTATTTTCTATGAGATACATTTGGTGTTCAGAATGATTATCAACATTACTCATCAGAGTTGACTTCTGCTGGTTTTTGGCTTGATTTCCAATTATAATAGCTATCCTACCTGGCTTACTATGTTACGTTTAAGGTATTTTCAGAAAATTTCTAACCATATTGAAGGACGTTTTCAAAAAGATACTAAAGAACAATTTTGAGCCTTCTAAGATCAGTGTCTTAAAGAAAGAAAAACTTTGTGAAAATGTACAAAACATACATTTTTTTTGCCTTTATTTTAAAAATCAGTGTGTGGCTTTTTTTTTTTTTTTGCCATTCTTTACTGCTGTGTGCTCTGCTCCTGGGCGCTCTCTGTGGACAGATGCTCTTTTTCCATATTGTAACCAATCTCTGACACCTTCCCCAGGAATTTTTCTGTAAGGAGGAACAGAGAAGATGGAGTGATAGTTGTCATGGAATGTAGAGGCAAAAAAGTTGCTTTTTTAAGTGAAAAACTTTTTAACAGCTTTATGGAGATAAAGTTTACATCATACAATACACCCTTCAGAATGTACAATTTAATCATTTTTACTCTGTTCACAGAGTTGGAGAAGGAAATGGCAGCCCACTCCAGTGTTCTTGCCTGGAGAATCCCAGGGACGGGGGAGCCTGGTGGGCTGCCGGCTATGGGGTCGCACAGTCAGACACAACTGAGCGACTTAGCCGCACAGAGTTGTGCAGCTCTTACAGCTCTTAAGTTTTAGAACCTGGTCATCATCTCAACCAGCTGGGTAGTTCAGTGTAAGAGTCTGTGCTTCCACCGCAGGGGGCTTGGAGTCAATCCCCGGTCAGGGAACTAAGACACCATGTGGTGTGGCAAAAAATAAAAAATAAAATGTCAGAGAGAAATTGCAGAAGTAGTATATCGTGAGTACATAGAGAGATGGAGATAAGCGTAAAGGAGGGAACCTGTTAATGAAGGTATTGTCTCCTGTATACAAAGTTTTATTGCTTCCACTACCTGTAGAGCTATAATTTTGGAGAATAAAACTATAATTGCAGGGAATTTTATGATACATGGCAATAATGAAAGAAGTGAAACATTATGGTAAAAGCTCAGCATTGCAGGCAAATGAAGTTGGCTTGAATCTTGGCTACTCTAGGTCTAGCTGTGTGACTTTGGGCAATTTACCTCCCTGTCTCAGGCCTACATTTCATCATGTTTAAAATAGAGTCAACCACACAAGGTTTTGGTAAGGATTCTGGGAGGGAAGTTATATTAAGCGGTTATCACAGTGCTTGTACATGGTAAGGATTTATTTAATGAATAATTATAGCATCTCAGGTAATAGAAAGAAAAAAACAAAAAACCTAACTAAAAGCAAAAAGAAAGTGTGGAATGATGTCTGACTATAGAACTAGTGGTCTCAAGGTCCCAGCCCGGGGCGTTAGTGTTGGTGTTTAGTGTTAAGAACTATCTCATCACGTCTTTTAATTCTAAACGTCACTCCTTGCCACTGATAACTTAACAACTGTCACGTTTGAACTGTGGTCTTTGAGGATGGATTGTTTTTTGATCAGTTGAACAGATTATCTTATATATCTCTGTACTAGTTATATGTGAAATGTTTGTTAGTTAAAGTGACAAATTTTTATGGAATATGGTGAGATAAAAATAGAAAAGTATAAAAATAACAATATGCCACATTTTTTGGAGAAGGCAATGCACCCCACTCCAGTACTCTTGCCTGGAAAATCCCATGGACGGAGGAGCCTGGTGGGCTGCAGTCCATGGGGTCACTAGGAGTCAGACACGACTGAGCGACTTCACTTTCACTTGTCACTTTCATGCACTGGAGAAGGAAATGGCAACCCGCTCCAGTGTTCTTGCCTGGAGAATCCCAGGGACGGGCGAGCCTGGTGGGCTGCCGTCTCTGGGGTTGCACAGAGTCGGACACGACTGAAGTGACTTAGCAGCAGCAGCAGCCGCTGCATTTTTACTTTTCCTCTACGTCGGTGCTCACTGTGTGAAGCCTCCAAGTTTGCTTCTTCTCAAAACTGCTTTGGCCATCTGGTGTCTTTTATGGTTCTACACAAACTTCATCAAGGTTTTTCTATTTCTGTGAAAAATACCATCGGGATTTTGATAGGATCGCGTTGACTCTGCAGATTGCTTTGAGTACTATGCCCTTTTAACAACATTAATTCTTCCCACCCAAGAATGTGGGGTATCTTTCCACATATTTATTTTTCCATCTCTTTCATTAGTGTCTTATATAATTTTTGGAATTCAGGTGTTTCACCTCCTTGGTTAAATTTATTTCTAAATAATTTATTCTTTTTGATGCCATGGTAAGTGGGATTGCTTAATTTCTCTGTCTGATATGTTGTTGTTATAGAAACAACAGATTTTTGGATGTTTGTTTTGTATCCTGCAACTTTACTTAATTTCTTCATTAGTTTTAATAGTCTTTTGGTTGAGTCTTTAGGATTTTCTACGCATAAGATCATGTCATCTGCAGAGAAAACATTACTCTTCCTTTTTACCTTGGTTGCTTTATTTATTATTTGTTACTCAATTGCTCTGGCTGCTGCTGCTGCTGCTAAGTCGCTGCTGTCGTGTCTGACTCTATGAGACCCCATAGATGGCAGCCCACCAGGCTCCCCCATCCCTGGGATTCTCCAGGCAAGAACACTGGAGTGGGTTGCCATTTCCTTCTCCAATGCATGAAAGTGAAAAGTGAAAGTGAAGTCACTCAGTCGTGTCTGACTCTTAGCGACCCCATGGACTGCAGCCCACCAGGCTCTTCTGTCCATGGGATTTTCCAGGCAAGAGTACTGTAGTGGGTTGCCATTGCCTTCTCCGAACTACTCTGGCTAAGACCTCCTATATTATGTTGAATTGAAATGTCAAGAGTAATCATCCTTGTCTTGATCTTAGAGAAAAGCTTTTAGTGTTTTCTACATGGGCTTGTTCCATATGGCCTTTATTATGTTGGGGGTACATTCCTTCTACACCCAATTTGTTGAGAGTTTTTAATCAGGAAAGGATATTGAATTTTGTCAAATGCTTTTATTGCCCTATGAGATGATTATGTGCTTTTTTTTCATTCAGTTATTTTTGTTCATCTTTCTAGGTTTTGGTGAGAGTACAGTCAGTTCTAGTTACTCTATTATGACTGAAAATGGAATTTTCTAGCAAAGCCATTACATTGAAAATAAAACTAACCATTGGTAAATTTGATTTTCTTGGGAAAAATTAAAGAATTGACCAAAAGCATTTTTTTTCCAGTGGAGGAATATGGAATCTCTGTTTGGAAATGGGGTTGATTGTATGAGAAAACATTCTAGGCCTATTCTAACCATAAACAATGATGGTATTTTTCTTTCAATTATAATTATGCAAAATACGACTAAGGTGATTTTGATTCCAAAACTGATAGCATGAAAGGTATTACTCATTCTCTTTTCTTAAGCTGGGTATTGACTATGTGGTTAGATGTTTTTTGTATCTGGTACCTATGTTATAAATATTATTTGTATATGTATAAAATGTTAAGAAATATATCCTGAAATTACTTAAAGCCCTGATGTCACCTAAAATAATAGCATGCTGTTTGGTACAAAGTAGATGAATTTGGAGGCTGATTGCCAGACTATTTTAGAATAGTGGGTATTAAGCCATCCTTTCAAAGGCACTATGGCAGTAAATCATTAGTCTGTGAAGGTCATTATTAGTTCCTGATAGTTAACATTGATACCAGCTTTTGACAGGGTACCTGTTCTCTATTTTTTGTGTTTGGGATGTCAGTCTAGAGGCTCTAAATGTGCTTTCAGATCATGGAAAGTATTATTTTTAAAAATAAGTGAGGGGAAATTGTTTTATATGCTAATTCACAGTCTTAACCTGGTTTCTCTGTGCACTGGAGCTCTGTGCTAAACACTGCCCCGCTTTAAACCTTGGCAGTATCCCTCTCTGTTTACTGGGCAAGTAATGTCACCTCTTGGTGTTCCACTTTTGACTTCAGAAATGTTGGTGGGTTGATGGTGAGCACTAAACTGGTGGGAGTCACTGTTTTGCTGCTGTTAGTTTTTAGTGTCCTGAGCAGTTCTTCTCAAATCTGTATCTGTACATTTATACTGAATATTTAACAGGATTCCTAAGAACGATTACTTTAGAAAACATATTGTGTATTTCCAGGTCAATCCTCGAGCACTGTTGTTTGGTCAACAGCGTCAATCACCTGTTTGTCTAAAGCTTGTGCGTCTAGTGACAAGCAGTATATTGTGAGTGCATCTGAGAGTGGGTAAGTATTTCCTTCTTCGCTTTTCTCCTCTTAAGTCTTTAATGGAAATAATACCAGTGTATTAGTAAGTAGGGAATTTTATTTTATTTTTTGGGTATCTTTTAAATAAATGTCTCAGTTGTCTCAACATAAAGCTATTTGAAATATGATTTTCAAAATGAATTTTATATTTATTAATGATTTTTATAGTACTTTTATTATAATTTATGGTTATGTCTCTGCCTTGCTTTTGAGAAAGTCAGAATACCGTAAAAGTTAAAGTATGGTTGTTAATCCCCGTGGCATTTTTACTGAGTTGGCAGACAACTTTGAGAGTTTTAAGAAACCTCAGTGATGCTAGGTTAGCATAAATTTGGAAGATGAAGCCACACAAAAGTTTGATCAGTTATATTGATGTATGTTAATACACTAACGTAGCTATATCCATCCCTAAGTCTCAGAGCTTGCTTTTGGAAAGGTAGGTGTCATTGGACAGCAGGTGAAGGGCCTAGAATGGGGGGAATAAAAACTTTTGGGGTGTTTACAAAATTGTATATTTATGAAATACATTATTGAAGAGAGTCACGGAACTGGAAGAGAGTTTTTTAAGAAATTGTCCCTTCAATTTATATGTCTTCAATAAATTATATTCTTGAATATAATAATATTCTTCAATTATATGTCTCTATAATTTATGAATTTGAAAAGAATCTTGTGTAACTGAGAAGCAGTATAAAGTAAATTCATATTAGAATGCATATTCTAAACAGATAAGTGAGTTTCCTTTGAAAAATTTATACCACATGGAATATAGGAAAATGAAAGTTGCTCAGTCTTGTCCGACTCTTTGCAACCCCATGGACTATCCATGGAATTCTCCAGGCCAGAATACTGGAGTATTCTTTCCCTTTTCCAGGGGATCTTCCCAACCCAGGGATGGAACCTAGGTCTGCTGCATTGCAGGTGATTCTTTACCAGCTGAGCTATGAGGGAAGCCCTCCGGCATCTTAAGGAATACCCTAATAATAAGCATCAGGATCACTGTATTTTATTAATGTTCTCCTCTGTTAAATAACTCTTCAGTTTATTTCTTTAGAGGACAAGGCATATTGACATTTCTGATTTTGAACGTTGTTTCTTTAGTTTGAGATAAAGCTTTTTTCTTTTGGTTAGTGAGTTCAGTTGCTCAGTCGTGTCTGACTCTTTGCAACCCCATGAACTACAGTAAAACTTCTGCAGCAAATGTGGAATCAAAACTGGAATATTGTGTTTAATTTGCAAAGATTTGGAAATCAGTTGACCTTAAGTTTTGTGTTTTGCAGTGCTAAGTTTTCTAGCTATGTTGATAATCAGTGGAAAATTGGAATGGTTTAAATTAAACATTTAGTTCTAGTTTTTGTCACCTGCCCTTTTATCTATCGCTTAGGCCTGTGCTCGGCTTCATTATTATCCTCACTCTGAGCTTGAGGGTGAGAGAGCAGCCACTCTGGCACAGAGGTAGAGGAGGAGAGTTTGGGAGGGCCTCCTACCAGTTCTGGCCAGAACAGCTCCTGAGATTCCACCAGCTAACAGGGAACCAGGAAGTGTGGTCCTCCCTTGTGTCCAGAAAGAATGTCAATTGAGGCAGGGGTAGGTAGGCTGGAGGGGAATTTAAGGTGGTGTCTGGGAGGGCCAGAAGTTTTGGTGAACAGCGATAATGACTATATGCTGCTTTTTCTGAAATACGTCCGTTTTAATGGAAGCTTAATTTTAAACTACCGTGACAAAGTTGAACCGTGCTTTTAAAACTCAGATTTAAAGTCAGCGATTATTTTGTTTTATAGGGAGATGTGCCTCTGGGACGTGAATGATGGCAGATGTATTGAATTTACAAAATTAGCTTGCACACATACTGGCATACAGGTTGGTATTGATTTCTGCAACCAGCCAACTCAGCACCAGTGGTCAGTTTAGAAAGTGTATTTTTTTTTAAATACCGAGTCTCTATTTTATATGAAAAATGGGTGGGAATGGGTGATGGGACAGGAAGACTAGAATTGCAGCAGTTGAAGTCTTCTTCAGAAGACGGTGTAGTGGGGGAGGAAGACCAAGGAGCGGAGACGAGTGTTGAAAGGTGTAAGCCAGCCGTCGTCACTGCTGCGTCTGCCCTTGCTAGGTGTCTTGGTTACCCAAGTGGGAGCCCCTTTATCGGTTGGGTAAGCGTTCTACATCCTAAATAATGAAATTCTCTCTTGCTAAAGCCTTTATGATTCCACTCATGACTGACACAATCCATTAAATTTTTTTTTCCTTTTTTGGCTGCTCTGGGTCTTTTCTTGTCGAGGTGCACGGGCTCAGTGGTCGAGGCCCACAGGCTTAGTTGCTCCGAGACGTGAGGGACCTTAGTTCCCTGGCCAGGGATTGAAGCTCTGATCCCTGCTCTGGAAGGCAGATGCTTAGCCACTGGACCATCAGAGAAGTCTGACACAATCCACTTTTTGGATGACACCTTTTTCCTTGCTTGTGCAGTTGGCCTTGGGTCTGTAAAAGACATGACCTTTTCATATACCTAACTTAACTCAGGAATTTACAGGAATTTATTAGCCTCTCGTCTACATTCCTGGTGAAAGTGAAGTCACTCAGTCGTGTCTGACTCTTTGTGACCCCATGGACTGTAGCTTACCATGCTCCTCCATCCATGGGATTTTCTAGGCAAGAGTACTGGACTGGGTTGTCATTTCCTTCTCCAGAGAATCTTCCCGACCCAGGGATTGAACCTGGGTCTCCCACATTGTAGGCAGACGCTTTACTGTCTGAGCCACCAAGGAAGTTACATATTCCTGGTATTCCCTCTTCTTCTTTCATAATTGTCAAATTCTTTGTGCTTCAGATTACTCATCATTTACTGCACTGAGTGTTGGGAAAATTGCAGTATATATAGAAAATGTGATTTATAGTCTTAATGAGGAAGGAGAGGGAGAGGAGGGAATTCAGATTTATAGCAGATATTTAGGCCTTTCTTGTGTGGTGTTCATTTAGCCCCACCCATATTCTTATGCATCAGATAGGAGTATATCCTTTTACATGTAAGGAGGCTAATAGCGTGATTAAATAACTTGCCCCAGTCTCGCAGTGAGTCATTCCCATCACTAGGATCTCAGAACAGCTTTACCTGACTCTGGGGACTCTGTTCTTTCAGTTACATCATACTGCTTCCCTTAAAACAAACAAAATAATTTGTTCAGAAAGAAAACCTTCTGTACTAACACGAATTAGAAAAGCAATGGAAAATGTTTAGAGATGGTTAGTGTGATATAGATCTTTAGTGACTATTTCTTGCCCTGGCAGAGCCTTTTAAAAATTGCTTTTTCAATGCTATTAGGGCATATACTTTTTTTTCTTTTCTTTTTAAAAATTTTTTATTAAGACTGGCTGAAGAAAAAAAAAAAAAAAAAAAAGAACATCCCCTCCAGGAATGACAGAAGTCTACAGAATTTTAAAAAGAAAGAAATCTAATGTCTAATGATTATGGATAGTTGGGTCTGTGCTTTTGAAGAAAGTAAACATTATGATTAACAGTCTTGGGCTTTGTAATTAGCTTCCCCTCTTCCATGAGAGAATGTTAATTTATTAAATATTTTAGCAAAGAAAAAAAAAACTGGAGGAGTAGTAACTATACAGAATACATAAAATAAGAAGAATGAAATTGTTTGAAAAATATAAGATAAAAAGACAGTATTTTGTGTGCTTTCCCCTAAAATTAGTGCATCTTATGTAATTTTGCACAAGATTTACTTGTAATTCTTAAGTCTTTATCAGAGATTAGCAAACTACAGCTCATGGGCAAAATTTAGCCTGTGAGCTGTATTCATAAATAAAATTTTAACAGAAAAAAAAACAAAACCAAACTTCAATCAGTAATAGACAAAATACTTAAAAACTATGACAAGTGCTATGAAAGAAATAAGAAACTAAGTGACATGCTACCTGGTGTGCTTATATGTGAATTTTCTAAATATTGATGCATGTTTATCAATGAAAATTTATGCATATCTTTCTTTGATATGTATAATCTTTACACAGTAAGACTGGGTCCTTGTATGGTAATGAAATTCTAGGCTCAATATACATCCATCTCTGTCACTATTTTCTATAAAACTATATATTTGTGTGTATATATACAAGTTTAGATTTAAAAATTCAAGTAAACTTATTAAAAAAAAAAAAAAAAACAGCCATAGACAATAGCAAACAAATGGGTATGACTGTGCAACGATAAAACTTTATTTATGAACACACACACACACAAAAAGACTGGCTGATGTACAATGTTGTGTTAGTTTCAGGAGTACAGCTTTTTCTCTTTTAATTGCTTGTTATCATTATTGTTTCTCCATTCGTATTTGGCTCTGTGATCCATTTTGGATTTTTTTTTGGCCTCACTTTATGGCTTGTGCCAGTACTCTTGCCTGGAAAATCCCATGGATGGAGAAGCCTGGTGGGCTACAGTCCATGGGGTCGCAAAGAGTTGCACATGACTGAGTGACTTCACTTTTACTTTCACAGCTTGTGGAATCTTAGTTCCCTGACCAGGGATTGAACCTGGGCCCTTGGCAGTGAGAGCATGGGTCCTAACCACTGGACCGCCAGGGAATTCCTAGGACATACGTTTTTTATTTAAAGGGCCTATATTATTATTATTTTTTCTTTTTTACCATATGAAGAGTCATTAACTTTATAAAGAGAAAAAGGATAGTATATCATTTAGATTCATTGACTTTGTAGATAATTTAATTGAAAAATTATACATCACTGTCATTCAGACTCATTGGATATAAATATATTGACTGCTCTAAAATTTTATGATTGAAAAATTTTTGGTTTACAATTTAAGAAAATTAATCAGTGTATCTTCAGTGCCTCCTGTTCACCAGATCCGATATTTAGGCCTTATGTATTCTGACTGGCAGTCATCTCTAAGAACAAGATGCTTTTTGGCAAATTTACTAGTGTGTGGCCATTGTTTCCTTTGTGATACTCACCTTCTCAGGTCCAGAAGCAGATTGTTCTTTTATTACGTAGAAATGGTGAACCTTGATCACATTGGCACTTACTGAAATCACAAGGAAGTGCCAAGTTATTAAAAAACTCTTGGGGGCATCCCTCTTTAATAATTGGAGAACCTTTTTCTGCATTAAAGTCACCTTTTTTTTTTTGCCCATCTCAGAGTGTCTTGGAAGTTAAATTAGTGTTTGGAAGATGGTTCAGTTCAGTTCAGTTCAGTCGCTCAGTCATGTCCTACTCTTTGAGACTCCATGAATTGCAGCACACCAGGCCTCCCTGCCCATCACCAACACCCAGAATTCACTCAGACTCATGTCCATCTAGTCGGTGATGCCATCCAGCCATCTCATCCTCTGTCGTCCCCTTCTCCTCCTGCCCCTAATCCCTCCCAGCATCAGAATCTTTTCCAATGAGTCAACTCTTTGGATGAGGTGGCTGAAGTACTGGAGTTTCAGCTTTAGCATCAGTCCTTCCAAAGAACACCCAGGACTGATCTCCTTTAGAATGGACTGGTTGGATCTCATTGCAGTCCAAGGGACTCTCAAGAGTTCTCCAACACCACAGTTCAAAAGCATCAATTCTTCAGCGCTCAGCTTTCTTCACAGTCCAACTTTCACATCCATACATGACTAGAAGAACCATAGCCTTGACTAGATGGACCTTTGTTGGCAAAGTAATGTTTCTGCTTTTCAATATGCTATCTAGGTTGGTCATAACTTTTCTTCCAAGGAGTAAGCATCTTTTAATTTCATGGCTGCAGTCACCATCTGCAGTGATTTGGGTGCCCAAATAAATAAAGTCTGACACTGTTTCCACTGTTTCCCCATCTGTTTGCCATGAAGTGATGGGACCAGATGCCATGATCTTCGTTTTCTGAATGTTGAGCTTTAAGCCAACTTTTTCACTCTCCTCTTTCACTTTCATCAAGAAGCTTTTTAGTTCTTCTTCACTTTCAGCCATAAGGGTGGTGTCATCTGCATATCTGAGGTTATTGATATTTCTCCCGGCAGTCTTGATTCCACCTTGTGCTTCTTCCAGTCCAGCGTTTCTCATGATGTACTCTGCATAGAAGTTAAATAAGCAGGGTGACAATAGACAGCCTTGACTTCTTTCACTTTCATCAAGAAGCTTTTTAGTTCTTCTTCACTTTCAGCCATAAGGGTGGTGTCATCTGCATATCTGAGGTTATTGATATTTCTCCCGGCAGTCTTGATTCCACCTTGTGCTTCTTCCAGTCCAGCGTTTCTCATGATGTACTCTGCATAGAAGTTAAATAAGCAGGGTGACAATAGACAGCCTTGACGTACTCCTTTTCCTATTTGGAACCAGTCTGTTGTTCCTTGTCCAGTTCTAACTGTTGCTTCCTGACCTGCATACAGGTTTCTCAAGAGGCAGGTCAGGTGCTCTGGTATTCCCATCCCTTGAAGAATTTTCCACAGTGTATTGTGATCCATATAGTCAAAGGCTTTGGCATAGTCAATAAAACAGAAATAGATGTTTTTCTGGAACTCTTCCCTTTTCCATGATCCAGCGGATATTGGCAATTTGATCTCTGGTTCCTCTGCCTTTTCTAAATCCAGCTTGAACATCTGCAAGTTCATGGTTCTTGTATTGCTGAAGCCTGGCTTGGAGAATTTTGAGCATTACTTTACTAGCATGTGAGATGAGTGCAATTGTGTGGTAGTTTGAGCATTCTTTGGCATTGCCTTTCTTTGGGATTGGAATGAAAACTGACCTTTTCCAGTCTTGTGGCCACTGCTGAGTTTTCCAAATTTGCTGGCATATTGAGTGCAGCACTTTCACAGCATCATCTTCCAGGATTTGAAATAGCTCAACTGGAATTCTATCACCTCCACTACCTTTGTTCATAGTGATGCTTTCTAAGGCCCACTTGACTTGACATTTCAGGATGTCTGGCTCTAGGTGAGTGATCACACCATCGTGATTATCTTGGTTGTGAAGGATCCATAGACACATGTAATATGTACCATATAGTATGCATGTACTATATGTATTGTAGTTTTTACTATATATCTGGAGATATTACTGGAGAAATTGAGCATCCTACTAAGCTTGGTGAATGTATGTGAATCAAGTATCTTAAGTAAACATTAAAAAATTTTTTTCCTTCTAGTTCTACCAGTTCTCTGTTGGAAGTCAGAGAGAAGGAAGGCTTCTGTGCCATGGTCATTATCCTGAAATCCTTGTGGTGGATGCCACCAGCCTTGAGGTGTTGTACTCCTTAGTCTCAAAGATCTCTCCAGACTGGATCAGCTCCATGAGCATTATTCGATCCCACCGAACACAAGGTCAGTATGCCCTTTAGAAATTTCTGCACTATGGTTAGCTTACTATAGGATTCTATAGTGTATCAAATATTAATATACTTGCTTATATTGTATTCTTCAATTTAAGAAATAGCAGCTCTCGTGATCTGTGGTCTGTCTCTACCTTGTAAAGGAGTCTTTGATTGACCTAAGATTTAAAGTGTTAGATTACCTCCATTCCAAGGAATAAATCGCTAGTTTTTGGCAGTCTTAGAGCATGTCAGAAATTTTCTGAATTGGAAGATCTTAACCCCTTGGAGGTATGTTGAGAGGAACCATAGTTTGTGTATCTCTTGGGCCTGGTTTGGTCACTTGCTATGAAGAGGCATAGGAAGTGTTTCATGTGAAGGTAATGAAAAGGGAGGGGATTGTACACAATTCAATTTAATGACCGTTCCTGGTAAGCGCTTGATGTGTGGTTAACGCTTGACATATATGAGTGTGTTTTCTCCATTTCTATTGAAACTGACAGTAACAGTTATGAGAGCAAAAGTAAAATTGTTGGGGAAAAGGATAGTAATACTGAACATTGAATGTGTATTCGTATGTGCCGTTGGTGTACTCCGGTAAGCCCCTCCTGATGACTGTGTGGCTGCGTGCTCTGCTGTAAAGGCTGGTCTGTAACTACCGTCACCATCGACGTGAGGCCTCATGTACAGAGTGCTCTCAGCATTGGCACATGTTTAGCATTTCCATATGGTGACCGCTTCTCACAGCCCTCGGTGACATAGCTGCTGCCGTCATAGGATGCGTGGATGAGGAGACGGATTAAGTTTAGCGTGATGAAGTCTCCACTTGAGGTCACAGAGCAAGCCTGTGGCTTACTGGCGCCCAGATGGACCCCAGAGCAGTTACTTCTACCATTGGGTTATGTCATGTTCATTGGTGAACCGCCTTCCTGGGAGTTTGCCATAGCTTTTTATTCAACGGCCATGCCACAAGTATTTATTGAGTGCCTACTCTTCTAGGTGCAGAGGATTGAACTACTGGCAGGACTCAAATTCTAGGAAGGGAGGATGATATATAAACAAATGGCAGTTTCATGGTGTAACATGTGAAAAAACAGAGAAATAATACAGAGGCTAGAATTAGTAAAGGCAGTGAAGGGGCTTTGAGGGCATGTAGGAATGCTGCCCAGATTCGATGAAGTCTCATCTAAGCTTTGAGAGGTGAAGAGGAGTTTGTCAGATGTGGGGTCGTGATGTTTCTGGCAGAAGTAGTTTGTACACAGGTACATAAAGCCTTGAGGGCTTCCCAGGTGGCGCTAGCGGTAAAGAACCCTCCTGCCAGTGGAGGAGACGTAAGAGTTGTGGGTCGGATCCCTGGGTCGGGAAGATCCCCTGGAGGAGGAAACAGCAACCCACCTGGTATTCTTGCCTGGAGAATCCCATGGACAGAGGAGCCTAGTGGGCTATAGTGCACGGGGTCTCATGGAGTTGGACATGAATGAGGCGACTTAGCACGCGCACACATAAAGCCTTATGTAGGAATGCATGGGAAATAGCCATCTGTGAAATATACATGCTTGTATTATGTTCTGAACAGGGTAGAGTGCAACTTTAATGGAAAATGTTGTGCTGTACATACAATTCTAAATGTTGTCTGTTTATAACGTTGCTACCATACATATTTTTAGTCTACTTTGCCATATTCTAGTGTGTGGAGATTTGAGAATTTTGGATTTATTGGTATATTGCACTTTTACTGTAATTGACATTTATGAGCAGTTCTAGCTTCTTTATACAGTGATCATGGAATTGTAATCAGTGCATTTCAGCACTTAAACTTGCCTAGGGAACCAGGCAGTAGAAATGAAGTTTTTACTGAAAGATAGTAAGCAATTCTTTTCAATAACAGTGATGACTAATCTGTACTGATGGGCTGAGGGTTATACCTGTGGTGTCTTAATTCTCATAACATCTTATTAAGGTAAGTGCTATCATTATGTTATTCATTTATATTTGCTTACAGATAAGCAAATTGAATTTAATGTAGGTTAGTTCAATTATCCACAGTTCAGTGGTTAATCAGTGAAGAAAATGTGATTTTTAACACGTCCTTCCGTTGCTCTGGAGCCTGCCTTAGACTGCTTTCTAACGCCCCGCCTCTCAGCATTCATGAATATTACCGTGGTGCTGTGATTTTCCCGTCACCCGAAGCTGATGGATTTATTAGGTTTTACATTGTGTCTTTCTCTTGATCCTGGTCTGTGGAGAGTGTAGTGTGCAATAACATGTCTAGAAGGCAGGTGAGGTGGGTGGGAAGGAGGAAACGTGTGCCCTGAAGACACAATATGAATGTGCTTCCCCAGGATAAATAAAAGCGAATGTTGAAGAATAAAAGTTGTTTTTTAATTTTTAAAATTTGTTCTTAAAAAGTTTTTTAGGTTAATTGTTGACATGGTAATCAAGAATGTTTGAAATTGTTAAAGCCTACAAGTTAGAAATAAGAAATCAGGCCTCTAAAAACAGATTTTCTTTGAATTCCGCATGTTTGATTATCTTTAGTAACCTGCGTCTCAAAATCTGGTTTCTGTTATTTCCTAAAACCTGGAATTAGGTTTTCAAGCTGATTGTAAAACATGCTGTTATTTAGTCTCATTAAAGCAAACCATGGTCCACGTCACCGTTGTGACCATGTTCCTGTGTAGAAAGCAATCGTACTACGCTTGTAACCGGCTGCTCTTCCCTCTCGGTTAGAGGACACCGTGGTGGCGCTCTCAGTGACGGGCATCTTGAAGGTGTGGATTGTCACCTCGGAAATAAGTGACCTGCAGGTGAGACAAAGGAGGCTGGAAGCGAGCTCTCTGCTCTTGTTCTTGAGGAGTCTTACGTTGCAGTCATGATAGGCCGCTTCCCTTTTTCACTTAAAGAGGGAAGAAAAAGCTTTCCTTTTCTATAGTCTTATTGACACAGTGCAGAAGATTCCCCTAGAATGCTGTCTCTGTACATGAATTATTATTTTCCCTTTTGATGGTAGACATCTGCTTTATCAAGGATACAAAACAGAGAAACATTGTACAGGATATGGAGTAGAGAAGGCTAGAAGAGGATTTTCCTCAGCTGCTTCTGTTTAAATTGAGAAAGTAGCTTGCTTGAGGCGGGGGGTAAAAAAGCAAACTACTGCTGAAAGGGTATAAAGCCAGTTTTAGTCCTCTGAGTTCCTTAGACTTGAATTCCTTCTTTTTATCAGTAAGAAAGGCAGATCAAGTATCTGGCAAGAGATACTAATCTCGTCTGTTAGGGAATTTTTAGACATTGAATCTGGGAGAAACTGGAGGAAATGATGTTTTCTTTTTTTTTTTTTAACCTACAAGCTTATATAAAAAACTGACAGAAATTAAGATTAACTAAAATTTTTAGCGTCTGTCATTGCCAGTGATGACATTCTGACTCTCATTAGTCTGTAATCTTGAGTAGCTTTGTAGCAAATATGCTGTGCCCACGTGACGTTAGAGTACATTTTGGCTGCCCTTTACTACCTTAGTCCTCAACATGAGGGGCTAAATTGATGAGCACATCAAGTGATGTCTTTATTTTGTTTTGTTTTCTTTATCATTGTGTGATAATTTAAACTGACAATCCTGCCAACTCTAAAGTTTTTACAAATATTTCTCTTTTCAGGATACCGAGCCAATATTTGAGGAAGAATCCAAACCGATTTACTGTCAGAATTGCCAAAGCATCTCTTTCTGTGCGTTCACACAAAGGTCACTTTTGGTGGTGTGCTCCAAGTATTGGAGGGTAAGATAACTGTATTTAAGTAAGAAACTGCATTTTTGCCCTTCAAGATTTTGGTTTATCAGCCTCCTAAATATAATTGTAAGGAGAAACTTGGCTTAGAGTATTTTAAACGTTCGGTCTGTTTTAGATATACTCTGAGGTATTGGATCTGGCTACATTGTTGCCTTTCTTGGATTTGGTCATAGAGTGACTCGACCAGTGTCTATTAGTTCTTAGTTTTCGAGTCTTGCTGCCATGCTCTTCACTGTCTTGTCAGTGTGGCATGGGCAATGGCAGTGAGTTTTTTGCAAGTTGGAACGTATCTTTGTAGGTTTTCATCCCCCAGTGCCATCCTTTTCCAACGTCTTGGAGTCAGGAAGGTAGTCTTCTGCCACTTTAGAGCTAATGGTGAAAGGTGCATATTGCTTTTCACATTGCTAGACTTTAATGTTTCTGTGATAGAAAAAGAGCCACAAGTTTTGATCACCTGCTAGAGTGCCTACCATATTTTCCAGAGCTTTCCATGTGTTATTTGGAAGTAACAATCTGAAAGGTGGTATATTGGTTACCTAATTCTGCATAAAACATTACTTCAAAAGTTAGTCTTTTAAAACAGCAACTGTGAATCATCCCCCAGTTCCTGCGGTCAGGAATCCAGGCATGGTTTAGCTGGGTGCCTCTGGCCCAGACTGTGATGAAGGGGTTTTACTGGGACGACCGCCCCGTCCCAGGGCTCACCTTGGCGGGGGCTCAGCTTCCAGATTCACTCATCTGCTGGTTGACAGTCATCAGGTCCTGCTGACTGTGGGCTGGAGACCTCAGTTCTCTGCCGTGTGGGCCTCTCCATTGGGACAGCTCACAACACAGCAGCTGTCTTTCCTCCGAGTTGGTGAGCAAGAAGTGTGGCCGAGACTCCTCACCCTGGAGCTGAGGTCACATCCCCTCTGCCGCGTTCAGTTCTCTAGAAACGGCACAGGATGCAGCCTGCACTCAGGAGAGAGGCTTCCACAAGGATGGAAAAGCAGGAGTCGGCCCTCGGTGGGGCCACTTTAGAGGCTGCTTTTCACTCTAGGAATGGTGGCTTTGCCCATTTTGTAGATGAGGCAACTGAGGCATGAGGAGGGTGGCTGCTTTGGCTAAGGTTATACAAGTGATGGTGGTTGTAAGTGACAGAGGTTACACGGCCCCGGCAGCCTGGCTGCGGCCGCTGCTCATCACTGCCATGCTGTCCTGCGTCAGAGGGGAGCCTCGCCACAGAAGGGCTGCATGGCTGCTGTTTGGGAAGAAGCTTAGAGAAGAAGGCCAGCAGCTTCTCAGCTTTCGTTCACTATCTGGATATTTCCTCTGTCTTAAAGTTTAAAGCACATCCAAATAAAAGTGAAAACAGACTGCAGGAGGATACAGTGAAAAATAGGCACCCCTTTCCCCCCAGGAATGTCCCTTTCCCTCCCCAGAGGCAGTAGCTAATACCAATTTCTCGTGTGCCCATTGTACGCCTTTTATATCCACGTGAGGGCAGCTTTCTCTTAAACGCACACCCCAGAGTGAAAGGACAACCCGCAGAGTGAGAGGGGAGCCGTGGTGAGAGCCGCAGCATGAGGAGAGACTCTTCTGTCATCAACAAAACAACAACTTCCACAGATCAAGAAGGAAAACGCAGGCAGCCCAACGTGAGACAGCTAAGAGAGCAAAGCCGAGTAGACAGTGAATATGCAGATAGGCACTGAGTTCATGAATCATCAGGGACATGCATACGCACACAGCATGCGGACGGTGCCGCAGCCCACCAGCATGACTGTCTCAGATTTGTTGTTGTTTAGTCACTAAGCTGTGCCCCCATGGACTTTGCGACGCCAGTCTTCCCTGTCCTTCACTGTCTCCCAGAGTTTGTTCAGATTCATGTACGTTGAGTCGGTGATGCTAATCTGACCATCTCATCTTCTGCCAGCTTCTTTTGCCTTCAGTCTTTCCCATCATTAAGTTCTTTTCCAATGAAGCAACTCTTTGCATCAGATGGCCAAAGTATCAGAGCTTCAGCTTCAACATTAGTCCTTCCATCAGTCCTTCCAATGTTCAGGGTTGATTTCCTTTAGGATGGACTGGTTTGATCTCCTTGCTCTCCAAGGGACTCTCAAGACTATCTGACTTTCTCAGTTATTTCCAGAAAGCAGTTTTCAATTTTTGTATGGTTAAATTGTCATATTTTATTGTATGATTTTAAAAATGGTTGATGATATGTTCTAAAAGGCTCAGCAAAGCTGAGACTTTAAAAAATTTTTTCTTCCTAATATTTGTATGGTTTTATTTTATATACCTTTGAATCTTTAATCTGAAATTTATTTTGTGTGAATTGTGAGCTATAGATCCAATTTTATCTTTATTCCAATGGATATCAGAATGTATCCTGTAGTTCCTCATGCCATTTGTTGAATAATTCAAATTTTGATTCTTGTACCTTTATAATATACTGTATTCCTACATTTTTTCTAGGACCTGTTTATGGACTTGTTGATTTGTCCGGACTGATTCATGAACTGATACTGTTATTACTTTATTTTTGATAGTTTTGTAACTTGTTTCAATAGGTCATAAGGCTGGAGGGCTGGTGGCCGTAATTCTCTCCTGGGCTTTTCTTGGCTATTCGTGTGGTACTAGTGTCGTATTTCTGATACATATTATAGCAAATTATGGTGAATTCGGCTAGGATTTGTTTTTGTCTCAAGAGTGTCTGCACAGCAACTTCATTGTTGTTCTTTAAAGAAAAATCAGATAAAAACTTGGCCATTGAATTACTCATTCTGCCTGGGGAAATTTTTTAGCAATACAGTAGGTACTTTTCGCTAACACTGAGTGTGGTGGGAAATTCTGCTAGCTGTTATCAGATGAGGGTTTAGTCCTAGCTCTGACGGCTTACTGGACGTGGGACCTTGAGCAGGTGACATGACCCTCATCTGTGTCAGGTTCTGCTTTGTCTCTTGCCTGCACCTTACGGCTTTGGGTTCTTGGTTCCCTGACCAGGGGTTGAGAACTTACACCGGGAGCAGTGGAAGTGCGGCGTCACTAACCACTAGACTGCCAGGGAGTTCCCTGGCTCGACTTTTTGTCTCCAGCGATGCCTGCCTGCCTGCCTCCTGCAGTGACTCTGAGAGTCACATGAGAAATGATTGTAAAGGCATTTTGCAGACTTGGACGTGTCTTTTAAATGTAAGGTCACAGAAGGTCCGGAGTTTGTGTTGCTGATGAAATTATAGGATGTGGCTATTGTATGTGAGAGTTATTAATAATAAAACTGAGTCTGCTAATGTCCTGTTTACACTATTGTAAGACTGATGAAATAAGGTACAGTGAATCCCCCTCTAACACTCTGGTGTTAGAGGTTTTTTAGGAACATTGTTACTGGGTGTAGGAAAAACCTGGGAGCCGTCAGCATGCATCCTGGAGGTTGGGTACTGGTCATGAGATGGAGCGCCCTTCCCTTTAGATGAGAAGGGCTAAGGATTCCTGTCCGTGTGGAGGGAGCACCGCTGACCCCTGCTGGCACAGTCTCCTGCCTGCCCACTGGAGGCTGGGGCTGTGTCATGGTTGCCCTGCTGAAGGTAACTGTGCCCCAGGGCTCACTGACAAAATGTCTCTAACTGAGGTAGTCAGCTGTAAAGGCCTGAGGTTATTAAATGTGATTCTGGAAGTTTTCATTTCAGTTAAAATGTTGCTGTCTGTTACTTAAATGACACCAACATGGACTTGAACGTGAATCTCTTACTCCTCGTAGGTGTTGATGCTGGAGACTACTCCCTGTTGTGCTCGGGTCCGAGTGAAAACGGGCAGACGTGGACGGGAGGTGACTTTGTCTCAGCTGATAAAGTCATCATCTGGACTGAAAATGGGCAGAGTTATATTTACAAACTACCTGCCAGGTATTCCATAAATAATAAGTTAGGCCTTTAATCAAAAGCAAGAGATTGCATGATTTCAGTGAGCCCAGGCTCTTGCATACAAAGAAAAGCGCTAAATTCCTTAACTTGAGATAACTGGTTTTCCTTAATTAACAATAATTTTTGATGTTTAGACTACCTGCCCCTTGTTGCAAACTTTTTTATAGCTTGGCTTCTCCCTCTCTGCCTCTTCGGAACAGTTCTTTCAGGGTTACTTAAGATGCTGTCTCCTGGGTTTGAAGTCCTAAAAACTCCCACCAAATAAAATATGACTCTTAAAAAAAAAAAAGCAAGCGATTCCAAATTTGTGATGTAATCTGAAAGTATGGAAATATAGAAACTATAAATATTTAATTTAGGTAAAAAAAAAAACTTGAGAACTTAAGTTTGTAATTATGGTTTCATGTCTGAGCACAATTAGGTGGATTTTTATTTGAGTAAGATATTTTAATAACATTTAATTTAATACCTATATTAAATTAACTATCAAAAATCCATATATTGTCCATTGTGAAAAAAACTCATCATATGGTATGATAAAATATTTAATGTCAGTATTTTTTTTACTGAATGTTGTATTTTCCTCACTTTCAGTTGCCTTCCAGCTAGTGATTCATTCCGCAGTGATGTGGGGAAAGCAGTTGAAAATTTAATTCCTCCAGTACAACATAACCTATTGGATCGGACAGATAAAGAGGTAAAATTCTTCAGGTATCGTTTATAGTTGGTGACTGTGTTGAAAAATTTCTGGAACTATAATTATTAGTGTCTTTCATTCAGCTGATAAAGTCATCATCTGGACTGAAAATGGGCAGAGTTATATTTACAAACTACCTGCCAGGTATTCCATAAATAATAAGTTAGGCCTTTAATCAAAAGCAAGAGATTGCATGATTTCAGTGAGCCCAGGCTCTTGCATACAAAGAAAAGCGCTAAATTCCTTAACTTGAGATAACTGGTTTTCCTTAATTAACAATAATTTTTGATGTTTAGACTACCTGCCCCTTGTTGCAAACTTTTTTATAGCTTGGCTTCTCCCTCTCTGCCTCTTCGGAACAGTTCTTTCAGGGTTACTTAAGATGCTGTCTCCTGGGTTTGAAGTCCTAAAAACTCCCACCAAATAAAATATGACTCTTAAAAAAAAAAAAGCAAGCGATTCCAAATTTATGATGTAATCTGAAAGTATGGAAATATAGAAACTATAAATATTTAATTTAGGAAAAAAAAAAAACTTGAGAACTTAAGTTTGTAATTATGGTTTCATGTCTGAGCACAATTAGGTGGATTTTTATTTGAGTAAGATATTTTAATAACATTTAATTTAATACCTATATTAAATTAACTATCAAAAATCCATATATTGTCCATTGTGAAAAAAACTCATCATATGGTATGATAAAATATTTAATGTCAGTATTTTTTTTACTGAATGTTGTATTTTCCTCACTTTCAGTTGCCTTCCAGCTAGTGATTCATTCCGCAGTGATGTGGGGAAAGCAGTTGAAAATTTAATTCCTCCAGTACAACATAACCTATTGGATCGGACAGATAAAGAGGTAAAATTCTTCAGGTATCGTTTATAGTTGGTGACTGTGTTGAAAAATTTCTGGAACTATAATTATTAGTGTCTTTCAGTAGCTAAGCATTTCAAAGATTGATTGCCATTCAAGGCACTCTATTAGATGTTGTAAAACATTTTGACATGGTCAGCTATTATAAGCATAATTTGTGCATTTGCTTATGATATGCCTATATGGAAGAAGAAATGGCAACCCACTCCAGTATTCTTGCCTGGAAAATTCCATGGACGGAGGAGACTGGTCCGCTGCAGTCCATGGGGTCGCAGAGAGTCAGACATGACTGAGCATGCATGCATGCATGCATAATATGCCTATAATATAGGCATTCACTTTTCTCCAGGAATAAAAGTGATCCTATACTGATGACAAAGTGGCAATGACTTTTTGATAAAATTCATATTGATGTTATAAACTGATTTTACGCTGATGTAGTTCTAAATATAGTGACAGATGTACTTTTAGAATGACAAAGGTAATTATGTGATAATGCTGACTGATTATTGTTTGAATAAGATATTGCAGTATTTCTCCCAAATCATGTAGTGATTTAAATCTTTTGGCATTAGAAATAAACAAGGAAAGAACTTTTTCTTTATAAAAAACAAATTTTATTATGACTTCTAGTGTTAGTTGCTCAGTTGTCGCTGACTCTGTGAGCCCATGGGCTGTAGTCTGTCAGGCTCCTCTGTCCTTAGGGTTTCCCAGGCAAGAATACTGGAGTGGGTTCCATTCTTCTCTCCAAGGAATCTTTCCAACCCAGGGATCGAACCCAGGTCTCCTGCATTGCTTCTAAAAACCTGCTTAATATCAATTTAAAGTTGAAATGCTCTTAGTAATGGGTTTTCAACTCTGTGTTCTTTGAGCATGAAGAAAGAAGCTTTGGTTTTGGAAATAAAGTTTCCTTTACTTATGATCTCGGTTTCCATAGCTTTTTCATTCTGAGCATTTTGTTCTATCTTTATGTGGAGGGATGGCAAGGGAATCCCTTGCCATTTTCCATGAATATTTTGAATATACAGAATTTATCCATCCATGAATAATTAAGATCCTTTATGACCTGTCCTTTATTCTCTTAACTTAAACTGCTACTTATTGCTAGACAAGTAAAGCTAGCAAACTAGACAGTTACTTCTGCTTAAACTAAGGGATAATGACTCACATAGAAAACATACATGATGGAGATTCTCTGTCTGTCCAGTGGTTAGGACTTGGTGTTTATTGCTGGGCCCAGGTCCAATCCCTGGTCGGGGAAGTAAGATCCCACAAGCTGCATTGTGCAGCAAGAAAAAAACAAATAAAACATGAAACAAAACAAATGCATATTATATTTCTTTAAGTATCAGCTCACCAACTCATTTTAAATTAAAATATATGTATTATGTGGTGCAAGATACACATTGTAATATAGAATATTGGTTATAACAACAAAAAGTTGTTATACTAGCAACTTTCCCTGGTTAAGCTTGTTGTTTATCAGTCAAACTTTTAGTTATTTTCAGACTTCTTAAGTTAAATCAAATAATTGACCATACTTAATGCAAGTAATTTCTATAGGGTAATGCTTTTTAGCACTGATACTGAGTATAGATTATTTGTTAACTATAACTATGCATTGAAGCCTTTTGTTTTTTTAACTGCTTTTCAGGATAAGCTTACATGCTTTCATACTCAAGTTTTAGTGTATTAATCATCTAAAATTTAAATTTAGGAGTCCACCACTATTTAGTATTTTCAAATAAGTGGTCTCATGAGGATATAGGATCTTAAACAGAAAATAATGTGCTTTAAAAATGAAAGTATATGCAAGATCCTAATGAATGGTTTTTGTTCCTAGTAGTTTATAGCTAGCATATCAGGCTAGGTTCAAGTGGGTTATGAAAATGTGATCAAATGGAAAAAGTGAAAAGTATTAGTTGCCTACTTATGCCTGACACTTTGCAACCCCATGGGGTGTAGCTTGCCACCCTTCTCTGTCGGAATTCTCTAGGCAAGAATGCTGAAGTGGGTAGCCATACCCTTCTCCAGGGAATCTCCCTGACCCAGGGACTGAACCCAGGTCTCCTGCACTGCAGGCAGATTTTTTAGCACTGAGCCACCAGGGATGTTTCGTGCTATTAGTTGAAAAATAATCTAATTTAAAAAAAAAAGAGTCCTCTAGTGGTACAAGCGGTACAATTCTGAAAGAGATGGGAATACCAGACCACCTGACCTGCCTCTTGAGAAATCTGTATGCAGGTTAGGAAGCAACAGTTAGAACTGGACTGGTACAACAGACTGGTTCCAAATAGGAAAAGGAGTACGTCAAGGCTGTATATTGTCACCCTGCTTATTTAACTTCTATGCAGAGTACATCATGAGAAACGCTGGACTGGAAGAAACACAAGCTGGAATCAAGATTGCTTAGAATTGATGCTTTTGACTGTGGTGTTGGAGAAGCCTCTTGAGAGTCCCTTGGACTGCAAGGAGATCCAACCAATCCATTCTGAAGGAGATCAACCCTGCGATTTCTTTGGAAGGAATGATGCTAAAACTGAAGCTCTAGTACTTTGGCCACCTTATGCGAAGAGTTGACTCATTGGAAAAGACCCTGATGCTGGGAGGGATTGGGGGCAGGAGGAGAAGGGGACGACCGAGGATGAGATGGCTGGATGGCATCATGGACTCGATGGACGTGAGTCTGAGTGAACTCCGGGAGTTGGTGATGGACAGGGAGGCCTGGCGTGCTGTGATTCATGGGGTCGCAAAGAGTCGGACACGACTGAGCGACTGAACTGAACTGAGTGGTACAAGCATCGTAGTTTAGTTTTATAGCCATTCTTGGTGAATAGCATTCTAAAGGAGATCAGCCCTGGGTGTTCTTTGGAAGGAATGATGCTAAAGGTGAAACTCCAGTACTTTGACCACCTCATGCGAAGAGTTGGCTCATTGGAAAAGACCCTGATGCTGGGAGGGATTGAGGGCAGGAGGAGAAGGGGAGGACAGAGGATGAGATGGCTGGATGGCATCACTGACTCGATGGACATGAGTCTGAGTGAACTCTGGGAGTTGGTGATGGACAGGGAGGCCTGGAGTGCTGGGATTCATGGGGTCGCAAAGAGTCGGACATGACTGAGCGACTGAACTGAACTGAACTGAACTGAACTGAATGAGGAATGGGCAGAATGTTTAGATTGCCAGTTATCTCCTTTTGAATTTTTTTTTTAATTAATTTTTATTTTTTAGTTTGTTTTGCTTTACAATACTATATTCATTTTGCTATACATTGACATGAATCCTTTTGAATTTTTAAGTGGAGAATTTTCTTTTTGATATAGAGGGGTATATCTTTGGATTCATTGCTTAATAATAGACAAATAATTGCATTGTGGTTTTTATAAAGCAGAGAAAAAGAATAAAAATATTAATTCTAGAGAAAGACTATATAAATATAGTTTTCATTTCTTTGAATGTTTGTGTTATATGTACTGGATTTGAGTATTAGTTGACATATATTTCTATCAATGCTACAAAATTAATTAAGATATTATTGAATACTCATTCTATAGATACACTTTTTTCTTTTTAAACTCTGGTACTGAGATGATTATATCCTAATCTGAAGAAACTTTTATCTGTGAAATATTTTGTTTTAAAAGAGAGAGAAAGGAATTTGAACAATTTTTTTTTTTTTTTTTTTTTACAGTTGCTAATTTGTCCTCCTGTGACCCGATTCTTCTATGGATGCAAGAATACTTCCACAAACTATTAATTCAGGGTGATTCTTCTGGAAGATTGAATATTTGGAACATATCAGACACACCTGATAAACCAGAAGGTAATGGAGGTTCTAGAAACTCGGGTGTGGTTATTTCTCAATATTTCTAATTGAACAACCTGAACAGTGACCACTGTATAGGAAGTTCATAAGGTACACATGTCCTTTTCTTCGTAGAATGACAGTTGATGACAGTTATTCTTTGGTATTTCACTGAATCAACTGTAAGCATGTTTATTTTTACATGTTGAATTGTTTTTCTTTTTCTAACATGCCCAAATATGTTTCTTTTCTAACACACAAAACCTCCACAGGGCTGGAAATGACCACGTCTATTAGTTTGCAAGAGGCATTTGATAAACTGAGTCCATGTCCTGCTGGAATTATAGATCAGCTGAGCGTGATCCCCAATAGTAACGAACCTCTTAAGGTGACGGCAAGTGTGTACATACCAGCCCACGGGCGACTCGTCTGTGGCCGTGAAGACGGAAGCATCGTTATCGTCCCCGCCACGCAGACGGCCATAGTGCAGCTGCTGCAAGGCGAGCACATGCTCCGCAGAGGTACCTGCAGACCCGCTTGCGTCCAGCGTCAGGAGAGCTCTGTGACTGTGAACTTGACGGTGTCTGCATTCTGCGTTTTTAGCAAACGCAGTGCATCGGGGTAGCTGTCCATGTGCCCTGTAGCTGGTAGTGTAACGTGCAGTTAATAAAATACACCCTGGTTGACCCTTGAACAACTCAGAGGGTCTGGGGTGCTGATCCTCTGCACAGTTGAAAGTCTGTGTATTACTTTACAGCCAGCCCTCTGTATCTGTGGTTGTGCATTCTTGGATTCCATCAACTGCCCCTGTGTGGTGCTATAATATGTATTTATTGAAAAATATCTGCGTATACATGGACCTGCACAGCACAGTTTAAACCTGTGTTGCTCAAGGAATCCACTGAAGTCAGTGTCTGTTACTGGAATAAACACCACTTAACGACTGTAAATAAGGGCTTCCCAGGTGGAGCTAGTGGTAAAGAACCTGCCTGCCCGTGCAGGAGATGCAAGAGACATGGGTTCGATCCCTGGGTTGGGAAGATCCCTGAAGAGGGAAAGGGCAGCCTATTTCAGTATTCTTATCTGGAGAATCCCATGGACAGAGGAGCCTGGCGGGCTACAGTCCACAGGGTCTCTAAGAGTCGCATATGACTTAAGCGACTTAGCACAATGACTGTAAATAGAAATATCCAGTTTTTCTCTTTGATATATGTTAATAGCCGTTTATTATTAGGTATTTTTGGCATACTTAATATCATATTGTCAGTAATACTGGTAATCTTTTAGAACAATACTGTCCAATAGAAATATGTGTGAAAGGGACTTTTTAATGATAAAATGTAGAGCTAGTCTGAAGATTCTTGTCTACTTTTGTTGAAACTTTGGAAGACTCGCATTTTCCCGCTTTAAATCTCAAACCTCGTTTGCAGGCTGGCCGCCTCACAGGACACTCCGTGGCCATCGGAACAAAGTCACATGTTTGCTGTACGCTCATCAGGTCTCAGCCCGTTATGATCAAAGATATCTCATATCTGGAGGCGTGGATTTCTCAGTCATCATTTGGGACATATTTTCCGGAGAAATGAAACATATCTTCTGTGTCCATGGTGGCGAGATCACTCAGCTTCTAGTTCCACCTGAAAACTGTAGTGTAAGTTGACCTGAAAGGTTATTTCACTGTGGTGGAGTCGAGCTGTGTTGCTGCCAGACTTAATATAAATGAAATCCCGAGTAATCTAAAGTGTGATGGAAGAATTAATAAAAAATATCTTGCAATTATAAAACTATTAGTGGTAACATATGATGTTTAGGCAAACTTGTGATTATTACTATTGGGCATATAGAAATAGAATATGGACACAGTGTTTTTTCCTGTTCCTCCTGCCTAAATGGCATGGCTTATCCCTGAAACATAGTAGCAATTTAGAATGTTTGTTGAAGTTTCAATTTTTTGCTCCGAAGTAGTTTTAAGTACCCTAAATCATGCTCATCAAAGTAGTTTCATCATTCTCAACTCCATCTGAGCAAAAAGATATTGAACCTGTGCTTTTATAGCTTGAATGAAAATACTTCTCAATACTCACAAATAGAATACATTTAAATAAACAGTTACTGTGACAAGGGAAAGAATAATAGGCACTTGATAATGATTTTGGAAAATTTTGTTCATACTTTTATGAAAGCAGATTGCTTTTTCATGATGTGTGTAAGTTAGCTGCTGATGTCAAATATAAAAAGTTTCATAATTTTAGAAATAGGAAATTTTAGGAGGACTTAGGACAGATGAATAACAGACCTGTAATTTCTTTTACTGTGTGTTTAATTTGAACTTCCTCATTTGATTAGCTGCCTTTGTATGCAGAATCACTATTCCCCAGCACACATACGTGTGTATGGACCCACGTACATAAACACGCAAGTACACTGTCTTTATCACACGTTTCATGCTTATCAAAACACTTTCACCAGTTATTCTCTTACTGAAATGAAAAGCATTTTACTCGTGCATGTGATCCATTGTTCAGGAGTCTCATTTCAAAGACCCAGGAAGTTTTCCTTGGCCCTTTCTGCTTGTTCACGTGACCTTCATGATAGTGTATATTATCTGCCATGTTCTGCCAGTGCTAGATTTCATTTGATTTTACACATGTGGTGGTGTAGGAAGTTCTGTACCAGTGTGTGTGTGTCTCTTTTGCTCCTGCCAGATGTGAAAATTTAGGTACTTAATCTCTTCCTTCTTTGTACAAATTTTTGTCTTTTTCTTTCTTTCCAGTTTGTTGTTCATTTAACAAAATCTTCATCACTGTAAAAAATTGTTGTGTATTTATTTAAATAGCCAGTTTAGTTCAGTTGCTCAATCGTGTCCGACTTTTTGTGACCCAATGGACCATGGCTTGCCAGGCTTCCCTGTCTGTCACCAACTCCCCAAGCTTGCTCACACTCATGTGCATTGAGTCGGTGATGCCATCCAACCATCTCATCCTCTGTCATCCCCTCTCCTCCCACCTTCAATCATTCCCAGCATCAGGCTTTTTTCACATGAGTTATTTCTTCGCATCAGGTGACCAAAGTATTGGAGTTTCAGCTTCAGCATCAGTCCTTCCAATGAATATTCAGGACTGATTTCCTTTAGGATGGACTGGTTGGATCTCCTCGCCATCCAAGGGACTCTCAAGAGTCTTCTCCAACACCACAGTTCAAAAGCATCAATTCTTTGGTGCTCAGCTTTCTTTATAGTCCAACTCTCACATCCATACATGACTACTGGAAAAACCATAGCATTGACTAGACGGACCTTTGTTGGCAACGTAATGTCTCTGCTTTTTAATATGTTGTCTCAGTTGGTCATAGCTTTTCTTCCAAGGAGTAAGTGTCTTTTAATTTAATAGCTACACTCACCATTTGCAGTGCTTTTGGAGCCCAAAAAAGTAAAGTCTGTCACCGTTTCCACTGTTTGCCCATCTATTTCCCATGAAGTGATGGGACCGGATGCTATGATCTTGCTGCTGCTAAGTCACTTCAGTCGTGTCTGACTCTGTGTGACCCCATAGACAGCAGCCCACCAGGCTCCCCCGTCCCTGGGATTCTCCAGGCAAGAGCACTGGAGTGGGTTGCCATTTCCTTCTCCAATGCATGAAAGTGAGAAGTAAAAGCTATGATCTTAGTTTTCTGAATGTTGAGTTTTACGCCAACTTTTTCACACTCTCTTTCACTTTCATTAAGAGGCTCTTTAGTCCCTCTTTGCTTTCTGCCATAAGGATGGTATCATCTGTGTATCTGAGGTTATTGATATTTCTCCTGGCAATCTTGATTCCAGCTTGTGCTTCATCCAACCCAGCATTTCACGTGATGTCCTCTGCATATAAGTTCAATAAGCAGGGTGACAATATACAGCCTTGATGTACTCCTTTTCCTATTTGGAACCAGTCTGTTGTTCCATGTACAGTTCTAACTGTTGCTTCTTGACCTGCATACAGGTTTCTCAGAAGGCATGTCAGGTGGTCTGGTATTCCCACCTTTTAAGAATTTTTCACAGTTTGTTGTGATCTACACAGTCAAAGGCTTTAGCGTAATCAATGAAGCAGAAATAAATGTTTTTCTGGAACTCTCTTGCTTTTTTGATAATCCAGCGGATGTTGGCAATTTGATCTCTGGTTCCTCTGCCTTTTTTAAGTCCATTAAATCCATTTTATTTAAATCTATTTAAATAACCAATTTTATGTTTATCTTAGTGAAATAGATATCATTGTAATTCTACTAAGTTTAAGCAGTGTTAGAACGCTTGTCCTGAACCTCATTTTATAGTCCTTATGCCCCATAGTAAAATATAGGTTTTTTTCACATCTGACTGCAAATTTGGTGAAACATCTAATTTTTTTAATGCTGAAGTTGATAATGTAGATTATTTTATTCCTAAGTTTAAAGCAACCATTTTGATTTGGCTGGTTTTTGTTTTTATAAGAATATACTGAAAATACTATATGTGTATGTACATATGCATATATATATTACAAGTATTAAAAGGAAAGTGTTTTTTGAATAACTTACATAGCATCATGTTTCCTTTTGAACTGCATTAATATATACATATTTTTACCCTATGTATATGAGCACATTTTCTGGTTTCTTTTTAAAAAATTTCAAGTGTGTATTTAATATAATAAAATGTTTTTGATCAATTGCATTTAGAAATATTTCATAGTGAGTGAGTAAAAGCTAAGATATGGACATATATACAACTGAACAGAAAGTGGTCTTCTCACTAGACGAGGCATCAGCCAGAGGAGCTGGTTGCCTAGACAGTGTGAGGAAGAGAGGCGCCAATAAGGAAGTCAGGTTCTTGGGAAATAATTTGCTTATAGGTTTAACAGTAGAATTTTCTTGTTTTTAATTAGCTTTCAAAAGTACTGATTAAGATACATTTGCTTTGGTCTTTGTGATAATACAAGATGTAAATGATAACTGCCTAGTTAATAATGACTAGGCATTAATTACTGCCTAGTTAATAACCTGTTCATTTAGCTGGTCATTTTAGGCCTACAGCTAATACGTTTGAAAATCAGAGAGCCCTAACTGGTTAATAAAAAGCTAAGGATTTGCTATTTGCTAAATGTTTAGCAAATGACTGTTCTGCTGAGATTATAGAGTTAGTGACATCAAATGCTATCTCTAATGCTTAAATTGTCCTCATAAATTGATCCAGTATCATTCTCTTTTAGCAAAAAATATTTTTACTTTTTAAGTGAACTGGCACTTGGAAGATTGTAACTATTTACTACAAGTTTGTCGTCTGCTTTTTGGATTGTAGTAAGAGTTTTGGTTTTTATCTTAGGTAGATTGAGAAAGAAGTTGAATTTTGATTTCTTGTAAGTTTGTTTTTTTTTCAGGAAAAGATGTTCTAAAACAGAAATGTTGGTTGTATTTTAGAAATGACTTACATTATCATTAAGAATGTACAATTATGATGAGTTTTTCATTCTTAATGTATAGTCATTTCTTGTTTACTAAAATGTAGAAAGTTGTTAAGAAAAAGTACTGAGCAGAATCATTGTTTCCTAGCCTCTGTAGAGAGTGAACAAAAAGTGAAATCCTGCCTGCTGGGTAGAAAAGACGCTGTGGCTGGAGATGAGCTCTAAGGACAGACTGTGTGCCCTTCCGCAGCCCCACAGACGTGCGTCTTATTGGTCCACCGTCTAGGTGTTTGTTTGTCATCCTTTCTTTCTCCACTTCTTCATCTTTATACTATTTTAGCATCTTTGTCCCCAAGATCTTTCCAGATTCTTGCTATACATTAGCATTAATTTAGTGCCAGACTCAGTGACTCTATATTTTTATTTTTAATTATTTATAGGAATTTTAATTATTTAAAATTTTCAGCATTTTCCTAGACAGTAAACACTGCCTATAGCATTATGCAGAGTACCTACTTTGAATAGATTTTATGTTTATTGTTCATTAAAGGTTTTCAGTTTTTCAATTTTTAGAGGAATTTTGTATATGTATATTTTTTTTCCAAAACTGTAAAACTCCTTTTAAGCAAAGTGCTTTGAAATTGAATTTGATCGCTGAATAAGCTGGTTAGATGAGATTTAACTTTTATATGATACAGATTATTTTAAATAATTAAAGTACAGTAAAGAAAATCTAGGCTGAGATGGCTGGATGGCATCACCGACTCGATGGACGTGAGTCTGAGTGAACTCCGGGAGCTGGTGATGGACAGGGAGGCCTGGCGTGCTGCGGTTCATGGGGTCGCAAAGAGTCGGACAGGACTGAGCGACTGAACTGAACTGAGCTGAAAGGAAATCTAAAAGTTTCCTGAAGATATGCTTTGAGATACAAAATATTGAAGTATTTCAAGATCGTGGAGTGCCGAAAGGTTATTGGGAAAAAATCACGTGTTTTTGGGTAGAATTAGTGTCTGCCAGGTAATGCATTTCAGTGTTGCAAGAAATGTAAACACATTTTAGGAGGAGGATCAGGCGACTATTTAAGGAAGTCTGTTACAGTGTCGACTATAAATGACAAAGGAGATATCCTAACGAGATCCTCTGGTGGGCGAGGGCAGGGGTGTCTCGTGGGTGCTCAGAGAAACCAGGGGCTTTGTTAAACTCTCAGAAAACCCATGAGATGTGACTTACTGTGTGTTGACTTCATGGAGGATGCTGGAACTTCTGGTTTTGAGACTGCTAATGTTAGGTTATTTGCCATTTCTATTTCTTTCTTCTTAAGATTATGGACTGTAGAGGAAAAAATTCAGTTTGAGGTGACTTTTTAATATTTTGTGTGTGTGGTTTGGTTTCTTAAGAAAGCAAAATATACTATCCATAATGTGAAAGAAATATGTACATGTATATATGTATGAGAAGTGGGTATACTACATATGCATGTGAAAATATATTGGAGAAGGCAATGGCACCCCACTCCAGTGCTCTTGCCTGGAAAATCCCATGGGCAGAGGAGCCTGGTAGGCTGCAGTCCATGGGGTCGCTAAGAGTCGGATACGACTGAGCAACTTCACTTTCACTTTTCACTTTCATGCATTGGAGAAGGAAATGGCAACCCACTCCAGTGTTCTTGCCTGAGAATCCCGGGGACGGGGGAGCCTGGTGGGCTGCCGTCTGTGGGGTTGCACAGAGTCGGACACGACTGAAGCGACTTAGCAGCAGCAGCATACATGTATATGAGAAGAAATAGAAGTAAAACTATCTAATAAAATACTGTTTGAATTACATAACATTATATTAAATGTTCTGTGCCATTTTTGTTTGTCATTTCAAGTTGTGTTTATTGTTTTTGAGTGAGTGATTTTTGACCTTATATATTGCTATTCAGATATATAAGATTTTATAGGCAGTTTTAATAGGATTCAGATTTAAAGTGAAACCTTCATATTATTGTTAAATATTATTGCCACTTCAAATACTCATATAGGAGACTTTTTAGAAAAGTCTTTTAAAAAGCAGGCTTGTTAACATTTTAGGTGCCTTACTGTTTTCAGTTTTCATCTGCACTTTGGATATTATTGATTGTAGTGTCTTAAAATATTTTTTAAATAGGAATACTAAATGCAAAAAGCATTAAAGGATATTAATAAATATCCTTTTGTTCTCCAGCTTTGTCATTCCCTTCCTCCTGAAAGCAGTATTTTATAATTCTAGAGAGCCTTTCTATACTGTTGTTTAATTGTTCACTTTTATGCAGTTTTTAGAGGTGACCCTGTGTTCACACTTACTGCACAGTACTGGCTGTATTCCCCGTGTTGCACAGTGCGTGCTCACGCCTGTCCCACACCCAGT